>QLTV01001816.1:61310-108810 GCA_003457575.1 Thermophis baileyi
CCTTGTGAAGACTTACAGAAAACGTTTGACCTCTGTCATTGCCAACAAAGGATATATAACAAAGTATTGAGATGAACTTTTGATATTGACCAAACACTTATTTTCCACCATAATTTGCAAATAAATTCTTTCCAAATCAGGCAATGTGATTGTCTGGATTTGTTTTCTCATTTTGTCTCTCATAGTTGAGGTCTACCTATGATGTCAATTACAGGCCTCTCTCATCTTTTTAAGTGGGAGAACTTGCACAATTGGTGGCTGACTAAATACTTTTTTGCCCCACTGTAACTAAGAAAAAGTAAATATAGGGTACATTGTAATAATGACCATTTGTGAAATAGTAGAATATGCTCAAAGGTTTTTAAAGAGTTACAGTAATATCAAATACCCTAAGGTTTTCAATTTACTGATTCCTCTTTTAGGGAATCAAGTTTGAAATAATTCCTTACTGTGTTGACTTGTTTCACACCCATTTTGGAAATTTAAAGATTCTTTAAATTAAAGAACGATGCAGATTTTTCTCCAGGTTAAAAAAAAACAAAACCTTTAAGGTTTGTTTAATTTTTGTCGTAGTTCAGTTCCACTTTCATTCCTTTTTTGTACATAGTCAGATGCCCTGACTATATTTTAAGGATATTTTAGTTGACGTTAGTATGGTTGCTGTTGAATAAAGTGTTTTGTAGATTTGGCATATGTATCATTCTGCAAAGAGACACGATTACAGGCATATTTTAAAAAGTACAGGCATATTTTAAAAAGTATCATTGCATTTTTAATTTAATAGTTCTTGGTTTCCCTCTTTGGAAAAATGCTTGCAGTAAAAAGTAAATTTACAATTTGCAATTCTCTCTTTCTAAACTCTTAAGGTTCGTCCTTGCTTAGGTGTTCTATCAAGGTTGTTGTTTAGCAGTGACTCGGATGTATTAGCAGATGCTTGCTGGGCCCTCTCTTACCTTTCCGATGGACCGAATGATAAAATACAAGCGGTTATTGATTCTGGGGTCTGCAGAAGATTAGTAGAACTTCTGATGTAAGTCTCTAAATCAGATAATTATTTCACCAGCAGAGTGCTGCAGAAGATAGTAGAAGGCGTTAAATTAAATCAGTATGTCAGATATAGTTTCTTCATACCATATCAGCACTACAAGTGAGCCTGCAGTGGTAGTTGTCTTTCTTGCCTCTATTCTCTTCTGTGAGACAGCAGGAATTCTACAATTGGCAAAATCAAGACAGGCACAAGTATCCAGTTCAGCTTATTTTTATCTTATCAGCTTAATTTGTGCCTGTATTAAGCAGTACATAGAACAAGGAGTCTGCCACCAAATGTTGCAATACAGAGTGTTCCAGTGTAAAGGTCTAGTCATAATTAATTCCATTTGAACATTCTGTGTTATTCTCCCACCCCAAACACAAGTGCACACTCTCTCTCTCACCCACACAGGCAGACACACCTGAAGCAATATTTTCCATTTTCTCCCCACAGCATGGTTTGACTTTGTGCCAATGGAAGTGATTAGACTATTGAACAATTTAGGGAGATTCACTTGGTTTTCTTTTAGAGTTGATTTTATTGTTTTTCTAGTGTAGAGGTCATACTCTTGACCATATAAAAAACATATTACTAAGAGCTCACTAGAATTATTTCAAGGAGGTAGACATTTTCCATTTCATGTTATTCAGTTTCATTCTTTTTCCTTTCCATACAGCTGGTGCATTCAGTAGCATTTTGAAGGCACTGGTCACATTCCTTGTTGATTTTTTTCTTACAGATTTAGTGGAGGTAGCCTTTACCTTAAAAAAAAAATCTATAGGTTCTGAGAGTTCCCCCCCCCTCCCCTCTCTTTTTTAAATTGAATAAAAAAGAAAGAAAAGAAGGAAAAGGCTTAAAAGAGAAATAAAATACATATAGGGTAAATATTCTCATACATACATACATAGAGTTGTATCGTATAGACTAGCCATAATTCAGTAGTCCTCACAGCTAATCTATCAATTCAGACTACTAAATAGTTGGAATCATGTTTGTCTCTCCAGAGTTGAATAATAAGCCTTTTGGCTATATGTGTACAAAAAAAATCGATTTTTTTCCAGATGTTCACTTTTATATGATAAAAATAAACTTCAAAAGAAAGTAAACATCTGGCATATAATTTAAGGCATATAATTTATTTCCAAAAAGAAACAATATATTTAAATCATTAATTTCACTCTATCTCTAATAACAAATGCAGTGAGCTCATTTCTAAAATATTACATCTTGTTGAAAAAGATATAACATAAAAATCTGTTGATTTTTGTTTAACATCAAAAGAAAAGAAAAAGATTCATATGTGCAATCATATTTGTGTATATGAATTTTGAAAAATGCATATATAAAATTTTGAAAAAGCTTTAAAAAGAATATATATCAGTTTATTCTTTAAAAAGAATATATATCAGTTCAGAAGAAGTGCTTTATGTAATATGTGAGCACAGCATTTCTCTGCATTTAATTAAAGCAGCCCAGCTTTTTTTCAACTTCTGAACCACTGTTTTAAGAAGTCAGTATTATCATTAAGTCCTGCCTCTTCAATATGATGATGCTGGGCTTTTGTTCTGCCCTGAGATAAAATATGATGGAATTCTTTGATAAGCTGTATGAAAGAATTATTAGCATAATATCCTCAAACCCATATGAACAGTTAAAAAAATGATTTTTAACTGTTTAAAAGGAAGAATACATCTATCTTTCTATCTTTAAAATACTTCAACAATTCCGTTGTTTAGGCACAATGACTACAAGGTCGTGTCGCCTGCATTAAGAGCAGTGGGAAATATTGTGACTGGTGATGATATTCAAACTCAGGTAAGCCAATTTTTAAACTTATTTCAGTGATCTTTCTGAAAAATACAATAGAATCTTATCACCTGAACTTGTCAGATATAGGGAATACCGTAGCCTTATTCAGGCATTTACCCAAATGCTAAGGAAGTTCATAGTGCATGGAGTCCAGTTCCCCCTCCTCTCCAGTCTCTGTCCACCTATGAAGTCTGAAAGGAAGCAGTACTCGTAATCCCTTGGAAGCGACTACAGATTCCCATGTAATCTGGAACTTCAGTCAAAGAGGATCTTGGGTTGTTCTAACAGTTCTGCACAAACTCAAGCACATACAGATATCTCTGCCTGATTATGTAGAGGTTGGAAAGAACAAGAGCAGGACTATATGGATAAGTCCTTCCTCCTATTTTGAGCTGTTTTCAACTTTGATCCCAGCATTTGTGCTATCCAGGTTTGTATATTGTGGAAGAGGAATATTTATCTGTCTGAAAGCTCTATTTTGAAATAAGCAAGTATTTTAAATAGCGGAGATGTTTACAGTGAAGTAATACTTCCCTGCTTTGCTGACTTTGAAACTAAAGGAGAGCCAATGAACCGATACCATGAAGACCAGTTTGAAAGAAATACATTGAGATAGCTTGGTCATATAGAGAGAATGGGTGAGGACTGAATATGTGGAGGAAGAATGTGGATTGGATTTTCTTAAGGAAACTGATGGACACTGTGTGTAATAAACTTACTATTTTCAATCAGAACACAACTGTTAAGAGATGTTGTAGTTCAATTTGTACAAAAACCTGAACAATGAGTGCTGTGGAGATATTCACAAAAGATATCTATGACTTTGGGGAATGAGATACAACTGTTTGGAAAGATCCCAGTTATAATTTTAAGGAAAAGTTTTATTATTAAGAATCAGTTGAAGATATTTGATCCTGGACATACTGAGATAATGACTGTAGTGGTTTATGGTAAATTATAAGCTGTTGTGGACTTTCTGTGTGTGAAACATCGTATTTTTCACACTATAAGACGCACCGGACCATAAGACGCACATTAGCTTTAGAGGAGGAAAACAAAAACAAAAAAAATCTGCCTCTGCCTCCCAGCATCCACCCGGTATTCATCTGGCTAGCATCCTTGCAGCAAACAGCAAACAGCCTGGTCAGCTTCAGCACGTTATCACAGCCCCAGCACGTGGCTTGTCAGGGCTCCGCTCCGTTGCGCTCACCACCGGTCAACTGAACTGAGCTGCTGCCACCGGCGGGGAATGCTGGAGCCTTCGCTGCCGAGCAGCTGATTGGTGGTTGGATCGGAATACTGCTGCCGATCGCCGTTTGCTGCCGTTTGCCGCCTATCGTCACCACTGCCATTCGGCAGCGAACGACGGCAGCAATCCCCCCTAGAACAGCTGATCGGCAGTATTCCAGGGGCCAATCCAACCGCCAATCTGCTGCTCAGCAGCGAAGGCTCCAGCGTTCCCCACTGGTGGTGAACGGCGGCAGCGGTGACAGGCAGTGTCATGAGGCAGCATTAGCCGCTGCTGCACCAACCCCCCTCCCCCCGCTGCAATATTCACTCTATAAGACACACAGCCATTTCCACCCACTTTTTTGGGGGGGGTGAAGAAAATCTTATAAATACGGTACTTAATAGATTTTTAACAGAGGGCTTTGAAGCGTAGTTTTGATGATGGATTTACCTGTTAATTGTTGTTGGGTTTTTTACAGTAAATAGAAGGTAGGTCAAATTAGATGGGCAAATAGAGCTGTAGAAGTTTATAGATTATATACCTGCTTTGCAATGGGGGGGACTATTATTCTTGAAATATATTTATCAGTATTCAACTGAGGGACCAATTTATGTGTATGTTTTTTTAATGCACATTTTTTGTCTTGTTTAGATTTGCTTTGTTTGCCTTTTTGTCTTGAAGTATTGTATGTCAGACTGGTAGTAGACTTGCAAAATGTGAAGCATAAAAGTAACTGTAGTGCCTATAGTGGTGTGCAATAATTCCTTGCACTGTAGGACTGCTTTTTGAATGTCGATAGTATCTTTGGTACTCATCGTTAATTGGTTCCGGAGGGCACAATGAATACCAAAAACGATGAGTACTAAACAAATTTTTCCCATAAGGAATAATGTAGTGACTCACAAGGCAGCCGACACTGACAAGTTCTAGTTTGTGCGTTGAGTACCAAAGTGACGGTTAATACTGGGACAAAATATTTATGTGAAAATGCATTGAGTACCAAATTCGATGAGTTTCAAAGCAGTTGAGTGCCAAGGTACTGTTTTGTTTATGTACCTTTTCTTTTTCTTTTTTTCCTTTTGTGTTGCATCTGTGCACCTTCACGCTTAGTTTTTACTGGGATCTAGAACAGATTTTTCAGAAAGCATAACATGCCTTTTTTTTTATGCATACGCTGTTCACTGAAATAGTAACTCAACATGTAAATACTGTTATTTCAGTTATATGCAATGTACTTTATTTTACATTGTTTAGGCAGAACTTTTCATCTTTCAAATTATTTTAGGTAATTCTAAATTGCTCTGCATTACCCTGTCTCTTACATTTGCTGAGTAGTCCCAAGGAATCTATTCGAAAAGAAGCATGCTGGACAGTATCTAACATCACTGCAGGAAACAGAGCACAAATTCAGGTAATGTATTCTGTTGCCTTTGTTATGCATAATTATTTTTACCCTTAGCATTTTTTTGTCTTGTTCTGTTTCAACCTCATTTATTTTTGTTTAATCTATTCAGCACTCAGTGAATAGTGCTGGATAGGTGGGAAGGGATGGGCAGCTTTATCTGGGGGTTAAGCATTCAATACAACCTCATATCCATGCATTTAAATGTCCATTAAATCCATATGTATATTGCCTGTATAATTACTGCAGATTTCTTATTTTTTTTCTTATTGTTTTTTTTTCTTTACATAATTGAGGTAATTGTATCAATTTACATTATTTGTATGTGTTGCTATATAGATGATATAAATCCAGGCATTTTTGCAATAATATTTTTGTTATTTGGTGATCAAGTCCAATTTTTTTTCCTGGTACATCCAGAATCCATTGAATGAGTGTCTACGAAATTGAGAGTTTATTGTAAGTTCAGTATTGGGTTAGTCTGTTGTCTTAAAGAATTTCAGAGTTATTACAGTATTATATATATTTTTTCCTTTAGGCTGTTATAGATGCAAATATATTTCCAGTATTGATTGAAATTCTTCAGAAAGCTGAATTTCGTACTATAAAGGAAGCAGCATGGGCCATTACTAATGCGACATCAGGAGGGACTCCTCAACAGATTAGGTAATAGATTGCAGTTGATTCACAGCAATGCTGGTAGTTGAAAGAAACTTCATTTAGTAAAGCAACGTTTCCCAACCTTATGCTCTCGGATAGTTAGGACTATTGCGTACAAATTCAAATGATAACAATAGTTTGTTAAACATGTACGCCACCGCTCCTCATTCTCAGCACCCAACACTGTAATGACTGAGAATTCTAGAGTCAATCTTGAGGGGACCAGCTTATGAAAAGCTGCATGAGGGAATCATAGTATACCTTGAGTATCTTTTCTGTATTGTGTGTGTGTGTGTGTGTGTGCGCAGACACAGAAATTAATACACAGGTGGTCCTCAACTTACTATCACAATTGAGCCCAAAAATTTATGTTGCTAAGTGAGCAATTTGTTAAGTGAGTTTTGCCCCATTTTATGACTTTTCTTGCCCCATTTGTTAAATGAATCACTGCACTTGTTAAATTAATAACACAGTTGTTAAGTGAATCTGGCTTCCCCCTTGACTTTGCTTGTCAGAAGGTCACAAAAAGGAGATCATGTGACTCCGGGACACTGCAACCGTCATAAATGTGAGTCAGTTGTCAAGCATCTGAATGTAAATCACGTGACCACGGGGATGTTGCAACGCATAAGTTTGAAAAATTGTCATAAGTCACTTTTTCCCCGGTGCTGTTGTAAATTCGGTCACTAAACAAACTGTTGTAAGCGAGGACTACCTGTATTGTATATTCATATTTCTTTGTTCTAAATACCTCCAAGTAGCTTGTAACATAATTATAGTATAAAAATATTGTTTAAAAAACCAAAATAAGAAATGATGTAAAATATAAACAATTGACATAAAAAGTAATCAAAATAAAATAATAAAAAGTAGCATCATGTTAAGAATGCAGTGCCATGAAATAGAATGAAACATCTAATACTCAAACTTGCCAAAACTGCATGTTCCTAGATTTACTGATATTAATAACATTTTCAATATATGTCTGAAAACAGTGAGGCAACTAGTGGCCTGAGGACATCCTAGGGAGGATATTTTTGATGTTATCTGGTATCATGAAGGTCTGTCTGTTCCCACAATTACAGAACAGAGGACTTCTCAAATTACTCCTGTTGTTTCTCGGGAGTTCTGCTGTATAACAGTACAATATAAATAATACACAATCCCCGATTGGCTAAATTTACACATTTTCTAAGTCATTGTTCATTTAAACTGGAATAGAAACCTGGCCCATATGTAGTTATCTCAATTGCCATGGTTTACAAACCATAGTGTATCATATGAAGCCAAAACCAAATTTTACCACCCTATGTTTTAGAGAATGTGTGAATCAAATCTGTATATGCAAGTAGCCACAAAGAAAAGAAAGCTTGTCTTTGGGTAGGCAAATGCTATTTTTCTCCTCCAATGTTTTCATGAACAATAGTTTGGTAAAAGAGGTATTTTCAGAAAAAAAAATGTTTTGTTTAATTTTTCACCTTTACAAGCTTGATAATACGTTGATTCACTTGGAACAGTGTTAAAGTGTTAACATTTTCATATGAGTAGAAATTATATAACATGAGTTCATGTTGGAAATGAAAGTTTGTTCATAGATCATTCAGATTTCAGATCATTCAGGTTTTTTTAAAAAAATGAATTGTTAGTGTTTGGGATAAAATACATTAATCATATAAGGAGTGTGTTTCTTTTAATAGCATCATGTTTTCAAAATTATATTTTTATATTGTTTATTGAAAGCATCCTATATATAGTTTATTACAGTCAACAAAAAGAAAAACCTGATTAGTTATTTTCCATCCTTTCCCCCCCCCCCTTTCTATATAAAAGTTACTTAGTGGCATTAGGTTGTACCAAACCTCTATGTGATCTTCTGACTGTGATGGACTCTAAAATAGTCCAGGTAGCCTTGAATGGACTTGAAAACATATTGCGACATGGAGAACAAGAATCAAAGCAAAATGGAATTGGAGTGAATCCTTACTGTGCCCGTATAGAAGAAGCCTATGGTAAGTGATAATTTAATGCCACAGCAAATATTTTCAATATTTCTATTGAAAAAATTGTCAACTCTGTAGTGCAGTGCTGTAGACTTTTATGTAGGCAAATGATTCCTAATAAACACAAGATATACTGTTAAGTACCGTGTTTCCCCGAAACTAGGACCTGTCCCGATAAGCCCAATTGGGCTTTCGAGCGCATGCGCTAGAATAAGCCCCCCCCCAAATAAGCCCTCCCCCAAACACTTAGACGCATGCACAGCTGCCGCGCAAAGAACACAATGTGGGGAGGCGAGGCCGGAGAGGGGTGAAAGGGAGGGGGCAACATGACCCACGCGCCCCACACGCACGTGCCATCCACAAACCCTAGCTCGCGTGCCCTTTCTCTTAGTGGCGGCCGCAAAAAGAGCAGCCGCAAAAAAACTCTTGCCAGTCCTAGCCCTGTTGACCTGGGACTGGGGGGAGGGGGACTGGCGCCAGAGCTCCGAGCAGTGGCCGGTGGGGGTTGTCTGCGCAGCCATGAAGCGTGATCGGCGTGGCCAGTTCTTGCCTGCAGCATTGCCGGCGAGGATCGGGTCAGAGCCGCTGCCGCCCGAGTTCAGCAGGCCAGATTCGGTGAGCCGGACGAGTGGGTTGGGGTTGCCTTCGGTTTCGGTCTGGCCTCGCAGGCTCTGTTAATTCCGAAGATGCCGGAGCTCGCGCGGCCCAACAGGAAACTCCGCCGCAGACAAAACGACTCTCCCCGCACGCGCCCCTTTTCCCCGTCTGCGGCTTTCCCCCGGACTTAGTTGGGCGCTGGTTGTTTGCAGAAGGCAAAGCGGGGTCTGTCCATCGCTCCGACTGGCGGGCGAAAAAGTCTTCCTGGCGACGCTTGGCTGTTTAAATAAATCATTGGGAAGAGAGTGCACGGCTGTCTCTCTCCCCGCCCCCCCGCCACCACCCTTTCATGCCCCCCGACTTCCTTTCCAACTGGAGCATTACACAACCCTGCCGCTTTGGCAGACAATGCAGCCCAGCCTTGCTGAAATTCGTCTCTTTCTGCTCGGAGGACGCCGCTGGGTTTGCAGCTCTCCCCCCCACCTACCCCCCCCCCGGACCCCCCACTTACCCCCCCCAAGGAAAAGCAACTGATGCGCGTCCCCCGAGCCTGCCCTGAAAAGGAGCCGAGATTCGGCACTGGGCTACGCTGAGAGGCTGGCTTGATTCCGAATAAATAATAAAAGCCACCGAGCCAGCCGAGATTGGCAGGCCAGATTTGGGGAGCTGAACGCGCTGCCGCCGCCTGGGAGGAGAAGAACATGAGAAATGGGCTCTCTCACAGCGCCTCCTCTCTCTTCTTCTCCCGAGTGGCAGCGGTGCATTCAGCTCACAGAATCTGGCCTGCTGATCTGGGGCTTCCAGCTTCTGCCATGCCTGGAGAGTGGGGGGAAGAAGAGACGGCAAGGGGAGCCCCATCTCGCTCCATCCGTCTTGCTTCTCCACCGCGCCACCCCTCCCCACCTGCCACCCCCACCTGCCACTCCCCCTCGCCGGCCGAGATCGGCAGGCCAGATTCAGGGAGCTGAACGCGCTGCTGCCACCCGGGAGGACAAGAATGTGAGAAATGGGCTCTCTCGCAGTGCCTCCTCTCTCTTCTCCCAAGTGGCAGCGATGCGTCCGGCTCATCGAATCTGGCCTGCTGATCTTGGGCAGCAGCGGCTCTGACCCGATCCTCGCCAGCAATGCTGCGGGCAAGAACCAGCCACACCGATCCCACTTCATGGCTGCACAGATAACCCGCACCGGCCACTGCTCGGAGCTGCGGCGCCAGTCCCCCTCCTCCCAGTCCTAGGTCGACAGGGCTAGGACTGGCAAGAGTTTTTTTTTGCGGCGGCCACTAAGAGAAGGGGCGCGCCAGCTAGGGTTTGCGGGAGTGGCATCCGCGAGGCCGTTCCGCGTGGATGGCAGGTGCGTGTGGGGCATGTTCCCCCCCGCCTCGCCTCCTCACCTCAGGAAGCAATGAAAATGCCACGATTGCTGGAGGCGACGGCCTGAGCGGCACCGGCAAAGCAGCTGGTTGGCGCTTCGGCACCAGTCCCCCTGCCGTGGGCCGAGGTTTAGGGGCCTCCTGCACCCCCAAAATAATAAGACACCCCCCACCCGATAATAAGGCCAAGGCCATATTTCGGGGGTCAAAAGAAAATAAGACCCTGTCTTATCTTCGGGGAAACGTGGTAACAATATATAAGTTTGGATTACAAGTCTCTTGTTTGCTATTCTGGGAGTTGTCAAGAAATGTCTTTATTTTACCTGTTTATGGAATTAAGAGCTGTTTTATTACTGAGCAGTGCTTGACTATATATTGAGCAGTATAGATCTTACTTGTCTCTTTCTCTTAATTCCAGGACTGGATAAAATTGAAATCCTTCAAAGTCATGAAAACCAAGAAATCTACCAAAAGGCTTTTGATCTCATTGAACATTATTTTGGTGTGGAAGAGGAAGATGCAAACATTGTGCCCCAAGTGAATGAAAGCGAGCAGCAATTTGTGTTCCAGCAACAGGAAGCCCCTATGGAGGGGTTCCAGCTGTAACCCTTGGCTCCAAGGACAGGAGTGCTTTTGTGGTGGCCTTCATTTGGTGCCCTGAGGGGGAACGCTGAAGAAGATAAAGGAGCAACTCATGAACTCAACATGTGCTTATTTTTTCTCCCCTATTGTGTGTTGCCATTGTCTCGTTCCTAGAAATACCAACCATTCACAAGTTTAAAAATAATGTTGCATAGCTTGAATTCTCACCTCAGAGCAGACAGCAGATTCTGAGTTTTCAAGCAGTGGCTAAAATTGCACCATTATCCATAAACAGCTGTGATATTTTGGATTTTGGCAGTGTGGTTTATACGCTCAAGCTACACTAAAATCTACCTCTATTCCTTGGAGCAAAAAAGATGTTTCAGAACTACAGACATGAGCTCCTAGTAAATGTTAAACTTAGAATGTGAAAATTATTTATTTAAATAGTGAAAATATAGTTTTATGTGTGACACTTTGAGACAAACTGGTGAAATATATTTAAAAACAACACTTCTAGGAGCATGTTGCTGGTTACATACCATGACATTAAGCGTTATGTCAAAAGTACAGTATTTCTGCTGTTTGAAAAGAGGTAGCCAGTTTCAATTTGTAGTTCATCCGGACTTATTCCTAGTTATGTAAAGGAAGTTCCTTCATCCTTTTAATTTCTGTGGAATTGCAAAAGTTGCCAGTGCTTGAACTAACAATTACAGCTGATTTCTTTAATGACAGGTTGATGACATGATGTGGAAAGCTTTATCTGCTGATATTTGTCCATTAAATTGCTGGAGCTTTTTTTTTTCTACCTACTATGAACTTCTCAATTAGAAAAGTATGTTTATATTGTAATGATTATTGTAAGGGAACTTTCTATACTTGCTTACTAGGAATTCTGAACTGCAATATCCATGTTTAACTTAAAAGCTACTAAAATGTGTGAGGCTGCAACATACCCTTTTAAAGAACAAAGTTAGATTATTTATTTACACAGTGTATTGTGTTTGACCAAATATATGAATGCGTTATAAAAACCCTTTTTTAAATGTTTGGCAATTTTTCTAACTTATTGAAAACAGATCACCAAAAGTATATTTTCTAACAGATCAGCAGTAGCACTGGGAAAAACCATTTTCCAATTAATTGAAGGAAAGCACTTGAATCTACTATTATTTGTGACAACTTATGTAAAATAAGTTTATATAATACTGGTTAATTTTATTTTACACTTGAGACCATTTGTTTTAGAGTATGAATCTTATATGAATTGGGAGAGCTATAGCCCAGTTCAAGTACTCTGATAATTTTGCTTATCAGAAATGTCTTGATCTGTATAATACTTTTTAAAGTGATGTATAATACCTACAAGTGATTGCCTTTTTAAAATACTGTGTAAATTTCAAATTCATGTACTCAAATTTTCAAAAAGGAGTTTGCATTCAATGAAATACATGTTCATTCATGAACATGTATTTGAGTTAAAACACTGCTCTTTTTGTCATATATTCAAGTTCTCCAAGAATGATCTGCCAAGGAAAATAAGTCATAATTGGCCATTGTGCCATGCATCTTATGTCATTGTTATAGACACCCCTTTGTTTCAGTGCTAGATCAATATTAGGGTTTTCGGAATGAAGCTGTTTGATTACTTAGTAGTTTTAATGTGGGTCGGGAATAAAAGGCTAAAGTGTTCAATATAGCTGCTTCCTGTATTAACTCTACTGTCATGGCCTGTGGAACTTGTTCTGTATTTCCATTGTAGTAGCTGACATACGTATTTCTACTACATACAAGATTCACTGCAACATGGCCCATAGCCTTCACAAAAGCAGTATAACAACAATATTTACTCAACGAAGAATTGTGGAAGTGCTGCTTGCGTTGGAAAATAAAAGCTTATTAGTTAAAAATAGATATGTATGAATAGAGGATCATAACTGAGGAAGCCACCTCATTGGGAAACTTGCTGGAAGTCCAGTGCAAGATATAAGAAGTCTGCTTAAGTCTGCAGCTAGACGTCCTATATCTTATCAGTGGATAATGGGATTTGAGTATTAGGGAACGTTTTATATTTGTATCATTCATTCCAAGTACAGTTTAAATTTGCCAATTGAAATCTGAATTTTATCGGAATTACTCTAGAATGTTTAAAAAAAAGAAAAAGGTTGTGACAGGGTATAACCATTGTTTGTTTGTTTGTTTGTTTGCATTACACAAATTACCAGTTGTGCCTGCTCTTAATTTCTGAATGAATAAATAAATGCTCTCATCAAAGCATTTTTATCAGAACAAAAATGTAAGATTACATATGATTTAGGAAAAAAAACATAAATCTCAAATGTGAATTAACACAACTGTTTTGAAAGGATAATTTTGTCGTATAAATCATGAGTATGATAATTTCTGTATATTGCTGAAGACATAATTTTGACCTTAATTTTGAATGCTTAAGTATTAGTATTGGGTCAAATTCTCTTACAAATGAGATTTAAAAACGTTGCATGATTTAGAAACATTTCAGGAATTGGCCCTTTAATAGACTTGATATCAACAGCATCTGCAGGATGTGTAGGATTAAAGAAAAAAACAGTCCTAAATAGTACATCTTTGAACAATTTAAAAAATACTTCAGATTTAAGAATTCCTTCCTAATTCAAGTTGACACATTCTCATGTAATGGCCTGAATTTGACAAGACTTTAAACTATGCAACTATGCCAAGTATGTATTTCAGATACAAAATATAATGTGCTTTTACTCAAGCAGGTTTACATTTAGAAAATAGATGGATTATGGTCTTAAAGCAAAGTACAATTACTTTTACATATTATCTCAGTTGGATTTATTTGCTGACGCCTTATTTACATTTTGTTATATTAATTAACTAAAAATGTATTTAGAAAATGTGTATTATGAAACCGCTAAAAGAATTGAGATCTATAAAAACATCACATTTTTAATTGTGTTTCAAATGATCATCTGTAATTTATTGCATCTTTGACAAACTACAGACTCAATCTGCAAATATCAACAGTATGCAATATTAGGGAATGTTACTACTCAACACTACAATGCAAAATAAATAAATGTATTTTACATGATACACATGGCGTATATTTATTTTGGCTGGCAGATTCAGATTCCTGTGCAAACTTTTGTGAGAACCCCTGATTGATCTCAGTAGAATTTAATTGCTGATACATGAGCAAGAGCCGAGGTGGCGCAGTGGTTAGAGTGCAGTACTGCAGGCTACTTCAGCTGACTGCTAGCTGTAGTTCAGCGGTTCAAATCTCACCGGCTCAAGGTTGACTCAGCCTTCCATCCTTCCGAGGTGGGTAAAATGAGGACCCAGATTGTTGGGGGCGATATGCTGACTCTGTGAACCGCTTAGAGAGGGCTGTAAAGCGGTATATAAGTCTAAGTGCTATTGCTATTGCTATTGCTATGAGAAAACAATTTCTTACTGCAGAGTTTTCTAATCCATGTCTTCCTGTGCCTTAGAAACTGTCTTAGAAGCAGCCTTGTGGTTGGCAATGCCAAACTTTCCAAATTAGATTGGGCACCAGGTGGCAAATCTCTGTCTCTCTGTCTGTCTCTCCTCCCCTCCCTCCTTCTCTTAAAAGATATATAATTATATAGGGTATATAAAATATAAGATCTGCCAGGGGATTGGACTAGACTCCAAGGTCCCTTCCGGCCCTATGATTTTATTCTATAGTTATCTGCGCTTTCTAAAGTGTAAGATATGAGCAAGGGTATTTCTTTTAACCTTTTAAAAGCCCTGCAACCTATGTTGGACTCTGAAAGAAATTCTTTCCTAGAAAGGCTATGAGAGTAAATAACTGCCTGATCTGTCCCCACCATAGATATTTTTTTTTTAAATTGCCTGGGGTGAAATGCTGGGATTCCCCTAGGCATAGAACTGAAAGCAGTCGGTTCTCTGCAACTAACTTTCAATTCCACCCTATTTGATCCCCCCCCCATTATTTAAGGTTTAAATAGTGTTGCCTGATGCGTTTTTCAGATATTGTTTGGAAATCGGAGCATAATGAACCATATCTACTCGCAAGATAAGGTAATAGCTTTCTGTTATTTGTGGGTCAAGAACAACCTCATAATTTGAGACTCATCTTGGATGGTTCTTTGATCTAAGGAATAAAGGCAGCAGACTTTGAGGAGAAGCCCAAAGGGGTATATATAATCCAGAGGGTTTATCGGGGTCTTCCAAATCTCACATTGAGTCATGGGATAGTTACTGTATAAGAGTAGATAAATGTGCAGTTATATATGCAACTTCACCCAATTGTTGCTGTTTCTTATAAGCAATGGATGTCCAATACTATTGTGAGCCGCCAGAGTTGTGTTGCATAAGGTGGCTGGCCAATATAAGTCTTAACTAACTCTCCTAGGGATGTAGATGGGACCGCAAGCAAGATTTTTACTTTTCACTGAAGCTGCTGCCTCAAAGAAGTACTAGAAAAGGGATAGCTGAGACTGAAATACAGTAGGATATTATGCAGGGGTGGGTTCTAACTTACCTCGCTGCCGGTTTGCTTCCTCCTGCGCCATGTGGGCATGCCTCGGCGCGGGCGTGCAAAGCACGCGCATGCATGCGCAGTGCCAAAAATTCCAAGAAAATTTAAAAAAAAAGAGCCAAAAACAAAATGGCGGCGCATGCACAGTGCCGGCAACTCGGCTTCTGCGCATGCACAGAAGGAAACAAAAATTCCCCCCCCCCCCCAAAAACCCCCGCAAAAAAAAAAAAAACCAAAAAAATTCCCAGGGCTGTCAGCAAATTCATACATTTGTTGTCTTTCTCGCCCAGGGGTGGGTTCTAACTTACCTCGCTGCCGGTTCTCTTCCTCCTGTGCCGCGTGGCTGCACCTCATGGGCAGGCGCGCTTCGTGTGTGCGCGCATGCGCAGTACAAAAAAAAAAAAAAAAATTCCCCCAATTTATTTTTTTCAAAAAAAAAAAATCAAAAAAAATATGGCGGCGTCCACGGACCGGCACCGACCGAACCGGCTCTGTGATGTCACCAGCGGGTTGCTACCGGTTCGGGTGAACCAGTCCGAACCGGTAGGAACTCACCTCTGATATTATGACAGGTATCTATAGCATAAAAGACAAGTGGCAATAAGAGAAGTACAACTTTTTCCCACCTCCAACATAGCAGCAATTTGTGCTTTGTCCATAAGAGGGCAGTGTTCAATAAATCTTGCAGTTCTTTTCTGCTACAGTCCTTCACTTTTGGTTTGTAGAGAGCTGGTCGTGTTTTGGTTTTGCAAACCAGCCCCTACTGTTTCTTACATCTGAAGACATTAATAAAATTCCTGTTAAAAAGGAGTTTGATATTAAATCTTGACCCATAAAAAGAGAACTATTGCTAGTAGCGGGTTCAGCTTGCACTTGTATTGGCTGCTGCAAGTTCGTATGGGAGCTAGGACAGTTATTGGGGTGTGGGTAGCTGTCCATCCACTGAAACGGTGGCTATAGTGGGAAGGCCATTTGGAAACAAATCCGTCAGGGAGTGTGGCATCAAGAGAAGTACCCCAAACAGTAATGAATCTGCACATACATTTTTGGGGTTTGGGGGGGGGGTTGGGTGAACAAACTGTACAACCCATTTTCTTCTTACAACTTAAACCTTCTACTATAGCTCATTTTTTCTACTATGAGAAAGACAAAAAATCCCATTGTTGACCCATTGGACATATAGCTCTTTACTGATCCTATGCTGTCCCCTTATGGCTCAATCAAATTCCTTGATCGTTCAAACATCTTGCTTGTAAAGAGATACCTATAGAACTCTTAACCATCGAGTTGCTCCACAGAAATTTCCAATTTAATCTATTTTTCATCCTCAAAGAGATGGGGATGAAAAATTAGATTTTTTTTGAATTTCTATTAAAAACAATACAGTTGTTGGTTATTCATCATCTCCACTCCAGAGAAAAGTATTCCAGAAGAAGATAAATTCAAATCTTTAAGGGGCGTGTAATTATACTCTTTCTTTCATAACGAGAAGTTTCTGTTCACAAATATATCCATTCCAACATTGATGAAAGAATAGCCATTTTATTAAATGTGAGGCTCTGTTCTGAACCCACATTCAGATTTCAGGCAGGTTAGCTTTCAACAGCAAATATTTAACACTGAAGACTTGTGAAGTATTGGTAACAGCATTTACAAATATTTACAAGCATGTACATTCAAATGTTTCTGTGTATGTATCTGTATGTAGAGATAAATACAAACATACCCATGTATATGTACCACACAAATATGTATACACACACACACACAGATGCCTTTTCAAAAGTGAAAAGAATATGCCCACAGATATTCACAGTGTAATCCTTTCCAAAAGTAAATCCCTTTGAGCTCCATCCATAATATCAAAAAGTAACTTCTCAACAGAAGTTATGTGAATTATTTTATAAATCTTAATCAGTGTGTGTGTGTGTGTGTGTGTGTGTGTGTATTCTTTTTACACCAGGACTAATGGGTGTAAATCTGGCATCTGAAAAAGCCATGATAAATACCCTTTTTTGTTTCAGTAAGGTCATTAGTTCAACTTATTGTTAGATATATTAGGGCTACTGCTAAAGGGGATATCCATCTGTTAATACACAATTCCAGCCATGTTAATATAAATTTGACAAGAAAATAGTCTTAAGTATTTTAGTACATGTTATCTGCAGCTACTTTCCAATCACTTCTTATATTACGGAATGACATCATATGGATTAGATCAGCAATTATTTCCTGTTTTAATTGCATGAAAGATAAATTCAATACCTCCTGAGTCCTCCTGATTTTTAGGCACAACAATGAAAATTCAGGAATAATATCTATGCAACTCTGAGAGTACAGCACAGTGGAAAGAAGCAGAAAACAATATTGCTTATGGTGCAATTCGTTCAGATCTTTGGAAAGAAACCCTTTAAGCTTGTGCTTGAAACACAGTCCCATTACAACTTTAAAAGCAGCCTTGTTTATTTGTACGCAGGGGTGAGAACACATCATTTCTCTGCTTATTTCAGAATTCAAGAGATCTCTTCCTTGCTTAGACATAGTCTTTATCTTCAGCACTCTCAATCCAAAGGAGAACTAAGCTTACTTGAATTCATGAAATACTTGTACTTAACTCCATAATGTGCATTGGGGGGGGGGGCAAGGAGGGTGCATTGAAGAAACATGCTCTGTAACATCACAAAAACATTTTACTCTTTTGCGCTCGCAGCACAATTTCATGTGCAAGTACATAACAAGTGGACTTACATCATGACAATATGATGTACATTTCATCACTTTGATAACATTTTGATTTGCAGATACCCCTAAGGATGGAGTCACTGCTGAAGTTCTGCTCAATGCTGTAGGAAGGTCCAAGCAAACATCAATGCTGCAGCAAAACTATCATATCATCATACTTTGTAATCACTGGTGCACCTGAGTCAAAATTGGCTGCTGTTAGGATTCAATTTCCAACTTCATTATAACCATCATTCATAAAACAAAAGCCAGCTATATGATTTCTTTCCCTGCTCCAACATAAATTCCTCTTCTCTTTCATTAATCTGGTTTATGTGTCACACAAAACTGAGGTTAGACTCATTGTGGTTTGTTGAAGTACCATTTACATGTTGTTTAAATAGTCTTTATGTACCTATTTTTTTTAATGAAAATAGTCTTATTTACAACAGGTGAATGCATGTTTCACATTCTGCTATGCCATAAACCATGGTTTGCAGACCACAATAGCTGGTATACACACATTAAGCCACAATTACAATGGCTGAAATCACATATTGTCCTTAATAAAATGTGTGGACCCAAGGACTCTTTCTCTTAACCATGATCAAGTACAAGGATGAACAACCATGGCTACCAGACCATAAACAGACATTAGTCTTATTGAATGTAGCTTTCATCCTAATTTTAAAAGTCCTTCGCAAGTCAAGGAAGCCATTTGGACCCTGGGCCAAAGTGATTTACCCTATGTTTAGCAAAAGGGAAGAGAGAGAGAGAAAGAAAAAAGAAATTCAGAAAATGAGCAAGGGAGACCAAAGGAAAACCCAGGAAGCAAAGGGAGGCCAGAAGGCAAAATCATGGGATTCCCACTCTCCTTTGGCATTGTCTGTCTCTCCCACTTGCTTCACCTTGGCCTTCAGGTCACAATAGCCCTCCACAGGAAAAAGAAAGAAAACTTGTTAGCTACCACTGATCTAATAGAGGCTAACTAGTTTTTCCCTTAGCCCAGGATTACAATTCTACCTCAGGCTGAGCTTTTGACCTCTGATTTCAAATCCTTGGTAAGCTAAGAATCACAGTTAGGCAAACGGGAGACGAAACAATCATAGGAAGTCAACAGCATGTCTGCAGAGACCTGCATCTCTTGTGTGTTGATAGGTACTTAAGGGTTGATCAAATGACATTATCCTGAAATGATATTTCAAGAACACCTCCCCCCTGCCCCCCACCCCACAGTCTCCCTTCATATGCTAGAGAGCCTTCTCCTTGGTATTGTGGGCCCTGCTGTGTTTTTGACGTGGACTTCCCCTCTCACTTCTCTGGGCCCCGAGGCCTGCAAATGGCAACTACCATTCAGCCAGCTTTTCTCACCTTTAACTTTACAACAAGCATTTGTGCTAGGAACCGGAGGGGTCCCGCTCTTAGAGTCCAGAGAACTTTGATTGACACTGATGCTCCCTGCACTCTTGGAAGAGTAATTGTACAGCATTTTAAGGAAGGCGGATTTAGTATTCGTTTCTTGCTTATACAGGATGATGTAGCACTTGGGGAAGAATGTACAGCACAAGATCCCATAGTTTGATATTAAAATGACAATGATTTCAACCGCGGGCAAATACTTGCCAAAAGTGGTTGTGTAGACAGGGATGAATATAATCCATGCAATGAAATAGATGAGCATGCCAAAGGTAATGAATTTTGCCTCATTGTAGTTTTCAGGGAGCTTCCTGCCTTTAAAAGCACAGATAAAGCAAATGAATGCGAGGAAGGCAATGTATCCTAACATGATGCCGAGGGCCACCCCTGAACCTTCATTGCATTCCAGGATAATAACTCTCCGGATGGAGAAGTTCTCCTGCACGAAAGGGCTTCTCACGGTGATCCAGACCGAACAAATCAAGATCTGAATCCCTGTGCAAAAAGACACTATGGGGATGGGCCTGTAGAGGCCCTTCAGCCATTTTTGTAACTTGGGATCGAAACTGAAAGCCAGCAAGATTTTCAGGGACTTAATCAAAATACATGAAATGCAGAGGGCAAAACTAATGCCAAAGAGAGCTTGTCTTAGTTTGCATTTATATGCTTTGGGCTGGCCAATGAATAAGCTTGTGCTAACAAAAGCCAGGAAGTGACAGAGGAGTATAACGTAGCATACAGTTAGGCCACCTGATGCCTTTACGACAGGAGTGTCCACATTTCGAGTAAATATTATGAAAATGGCACAAATCAACACAATTCCAAGGGCAGAGAGCACCACTAACAAAACAGCAAACCAGTCATTCCAGTTGAGGTATTGAACCATCTTCCTGTAGCAGGTTGAGCTGTTCACTGGGGCCCAGTGGGTTCTGTTGTTGCATAAAATGCAGTAATCCATATCTATGCATAGAAAAACAAAAATATCACCTATCATTTCCCTTAAGTTGTTGAAAGTTTAGAAATGCATCAACTTGGTTCATTAGAATGAATTATTTTTGTTTATAATTTGAGAAATATTTGGTCTGACAAAAGTCTAGGCACAAGTTTAGGGAATAAGAATGGGGAAAACATTCTGAGTAGTATATTAGAATAGTTTTCTAAGCCATTTCAAATCAACCATCAGTGGCGTCTACAGCAAATTACAATGATATTAAAATGAAGATGTCCACTAAGTGACAGTATCTTCAAATGCTGCTATAATATACTTGCATCCTGACAACTGACCATTTGTATGATGCCATGACATATACTGAATATCATATCTCTCCACCCCACACCCCACCCTTCAGAGACTCATGTCTGCCATATCTAATGGAAAAAGAAGGAGCATAGGGGCTCGCGTGGTTAGGATGCTGGGTTGGAGGTTAGCAAGCCCACATTTGAGAACCAAGTGCTGCCGTGGGACAGGGTGAGCTCCTGTCGTTGCTCTAGCTGCTGCTGGGGACATAAAAAGAGCCCCCAACTGGGTGTCCCCCAGGCTGTGATGTCACTGTCTAATCCTTTCAACCTGGAAGCACCTTGGTGCTTCTGACACAAATGTGATGCGAATGGAGAAGGGAGAAAGAGATTTCCCCCACCTCCAGTTCTCAGTGGCAGATACAGATGGATCCAAAGGTGGGATTCAGCAGGTTCTGACCAGTTCTGGAGAACCGGTAGCGGAAATTTTGAGTAGTTTGGAGAACCGGTAAATGCCACCTCTGACTGGCCCCGCCCCCATCTATTCTCTGCCTCCCAAGTCCCAGCTGATCGGGAGGAAATGGGGATTTTGCAGTAACCTTCCCCTGGAGTGGGGGAGGGAATGGAGATTTTACAGTATCCTTCCCCTGCCACGCCCACCAAGTCACGCCCACAGAACCGGTAGTAAAAATGTTTTGAATCCCACCACTGGATGGATCCTTACTCATGTTTACCACAGTCACATGAGAAGTCCATAAACAGAAGTTAAATATGCAGCCCAACTGCCCGGCTGTATCTTTCAAGGCTCTTCCCGTGAAATGTTTTATCAACAGATCCCTTGTTTCAGGAGATGCCCCACACACTCCTTCTGCATTACTAGATGTGGTCCTTATAATAATCCTACATATATTCCCAGTTGCACAATTTCTATAGAGAGGTCCCCCCACACTACTAATCAGATGGTTTTCTGCAGCTGTTTCATATTTTTCTGCTAATTTGTGTTGTGTGTGGGTGCATGTGAATGAGGTAGAGCAATAAAAAGTCTTTTCTGAAAGCACCGGGGGGGGGGGGGGGATCTATTATTGTTTTTCTCTCAGGGTTTCTTTAAAAAAAAAACCAACCATACAAATGTTCCATCCTTCAACAAATTTAACCTTGAGGCTTCTCACCTGTCTGGTTTGTATAGTAGTTTTCAGGGCAGCTGATGCACTCGTAACAGCAGGTATGTGGACTTGCGGAAACTTTCTTCACTTGTCCTGGTCTGCATTTCCTAGAGCATTTGGACTGGACATTCTGCAAGAACAAAAAGACCAGGAACAGAAAGAAAAAAAAACAACCCAGCAATGATAATAAATTATTAACTAACGCGTCTTCATTATAAATTTACCAGAAACATTATTCTGTAATCTGACCCTTAGTGTAAATAATCCAAATCCAGGGTGGACTATCTCTGTCAAATGTATATTATTTGTGGCCAATCCTAAATACTTAGGAGCCCTGGTGGCACAGTGGTTAGAATGCAGTATTGCAGGCTAATTCAGCTCATTGTCAGGAATTCGAGTCTCACCGGTTCAAGGTTGACTCAGCCTTCCATCCTTCCAAGGTCAGTAAAATGAGGACCCAGATTGTTGGGGACAATATGCTGACTCTGTAAACTGCTTAGAGTGGGCTGTAAAGCACTATGAAGCGGTATATATGTCTAAGTGCTATTGCTATGGCTGATGCCCACACATTATGGTGGAAGTAACTTGCCTATGTGCCATCCATGAGAGACAATGCCACTGAAAGGCCATGCTGAAATTTCATACTGCCATAGACTTACAAAGAATGTTGTGGAGCTCCTCCCTTGCTCTCTTCTACTTTCTTACAGATAGTCCTCAATTTATGAGTGGTTGCTTAGCAATGAACCTCCACAAAAGCTACTTATGACCCATTTCTGGAGTTTTGATGGCTGCATACACTTCTGGTTACATGACTGTATTTTGGACATTTAGCATCCAGCTCACCTTTACTACTGGTGGCAGCATTCCATGGTCATGTAACCACAATTTACTGTTTTTTGCTGGTTTCTAGACTTTTTGCCCAGTTTCCAGCAATACATGAATTTGCTTAATGGCTGCAGTTTTTACTTAACGACTGTGGTGTTCACTTTAACGAGCACTGGAAACAAGTCATAAAATCAGATCCAATCACATCGGTACCTTGACTTATGACCATCAAGACTTACAATGAAAATTCCATTATGATCATAAGTCAAGGACTATCTGTACTTCAAATGATAGACACCTGTTTGCTACTCTGAAAACCATCAATGATTGTTCAGAGTTGGGTCTGACAATTTTTTCAAACCGGTGGGCATATTTGGAATGTAGGGATATGTTCTGAATGCTCTTCATGAAGTCATTGCTACGGCAGGGAACTAATTTTCTAAATTGATGTCATGAAGAGGGCCACATCAGGCCCTAAGCACCAATTGACAAATTTGAGAAACTGTGAAGTTCCTTTAGCACCGTACAATACTCTCGACAATCTGTTATATCTTTCTTTTTTTCCTCTAGGATGATAATGGTGTGAATACATTTCTAATCAAAGCACTGGGCAATTGCCTTCTACCAATGAAACTTTTTGGGATGACAATTCTATGATGTTTAGAGGCAGTCCTGTAAGGAAAGATTATGTCCAAGACTGGCACATTGTAGCATGCCAAGTTCCCATTTAATTTCTTTGTAAGTAAAAATACCTTAAACAATTAGGTAAAGGTAGTTGGGGCAAAAAACTTGAGGGGACCAAGGGGTTGTTGATGGGCCCACTGCAGTCATGTGAGTGAAAAGCACTGAACACACTATTGCATGAAAAACACTATTTATTAATAGCGTATGTACTGTGTTCATTTTATGTTCACTGGGCTGTTTACAGAAAAAGAGTACATTTATAAGAATACATGAATTTGCTTAATGGCTGCAGTTTTTACTTAACGACTGTGGTGTTCACTTTAATGAGCACTGGAAACAAGTCATAAAATCAGATCCAATAAATTTAACAAAATAAAGTTAAAATTATCAACAAATTTAAATTTCAGAAAGTATGGTAGTGGTATTATCTTTTTTTTTTTTAAATCTATTGCTGGATATTAATAAGACTGAAAAACTTGAAGATTTTTTGTTTAAATGACCAGGAGTGGAAATGACCAATATCTGGGAGCCGAAACAATGTATGCACAAGATAAGACTTTTCACAATAAGATACCACCAATGAGAAGATGCTGTAGTGGCAAAGAAAAGGCTTCCAGCACATTTTAATACCACTTGCCTATACCACTTATTTCATCTGAATCTAAATTTAAATTCCACTAATTTAATCTGGGTCCTGCTCACAGGTTTTTATTAACTGAGAATGGAAGCATGTGAAAAGACTGATGTGGTATATGTGGTATAAAGTCTTAGATGAAACTGATCCCTTGTATCTGTGGGGTGCGATGTGGTGCATCTGCAACCTTGGTGCCCCTGGTGGATCAGTAGAGAATTGAAAGGTACATCATCACCTGTTATTTTTCTTGGAGCCTTCATTGTCCTTCAGTACTGTTAACTATCACATCTTCCAGTTGACCAGCTGAGGTAGGACCATGAAGCATAAGGTTACAATAGCTCCATTCCTTTCTAAACAGACCTAAGTGGACGGTGATGCTATGGCACCCTTAAATATGGACAGTCTTTGGGATTCCCCAGAAATCTTGCCAGTTGGGCTAATATGTCAATAGCTTTATTTGGAGTTTCCTTCAATTAGTTCTAGTGAGGGGATGGAAATCTTCAGGAGGTCTTTGGAGGGAATTTATAGAAGGCCAGCTGAGACCCAGAGGCCATAAAAGGGGGACCCATATCATCATAATGGAGTTGCGACAACAGTGTTAAAAGGAATTGCATTCTCTTCAAAGGGCCATGTGTACAACCTGAAGTCCTCTAGGTGTATCACTATTAGTTATTAGCGTCACCTTTTACTGATTCCCCTGCTATATTCCTCTCTGGAAAAGAACTTTGCTCTCATCTGTGCCCTGACATTAGACCTTTGTTTAACTTTCTATTTTTCAAGGTCACTCAGGTATTCTCAGTTGCTCTTCTGGGCAAAGGCAATAAAATATATATTACACCTATTACTCAAAAGGTTGAGGAAAAGTTAGAATTTAGCTCCTGCTCTGGTGTTGATCTTTTAATCCCTAAATGCCTTCTGAATCTTATTTGAAGTAGTGCATGCACCTCTCGGATCTTCTGTTAAGCCACATAAACCCAATTCATGTGCCTGAAGGTACAATCTATTAAGTTGTTGAGCAAAAGAAAAAGAGTGTCATCATTACAGAATATCTTCTCATGGAATGGAAATATTACTCTTTCTCCAGACATCTGTAAAAGGACGATCACAATCTATGTGTGTTTTCTTAAAATAACGAATGCCCAGTTTTGTTTTGCAATTTAGCGTTCCTACTACAATTGTCAGTTTGATTTCTTTATGCTGCTGTTTCAAATAATTGCCTTATTAAAATGTGTTCATGTGTTGTTATTATAAAATTATTTTAAAACTTTGTGGTAAGGAGATTTTGTCTTAAACAACAATATGAAATATTTCAAAGAAAGGCATAAAGGTACTCTCATCCCACTTATATCTCTGGCAAACAAGTTGTAGAACTGTTTCAAAAACCTGTTTGACCAGAAGTGACAATGGGGAAAAAACAAATATTTATTTTATGTTTTAATGACAGGAGTTTAGGGCTCTACAACCCCTCAAATTTGAAGGTGAAAAGATGCTTCAGAGGGTCTGGGAGTGACAATGAAACACTTCTCTTTAACTCCTTAAAGCAGCTTTTTGACTTACAAGGATAATCAGTCTACAGTTTTCTAGATATTTTGAAGTACAATTTATACTACCGTAGCTGTTACCAAATGAGACTTATAGATTGATATTCTAAATGTCTGGATGGGATCCAGGTGGCTGATGCATAATCCATTAATTAATCCAACATTTCCTGCATTTTTCTTTCCCCATTTAGTGGCAAACTAAAACATGGATCCAAGTCTATACAAATCTCCTGTAGAGATACAGCCATGTGCATTTCAGTCCCATTGTTTTTCCAAGGGGCCTTCAGATACCTTTAGATTAATGAATTCAGTTTCATCTTCTTTATCTGCAAAGATGAAGTCATCTTTCTCCAGGTCATACTCTGCCATGTTGGTAATCACCACTCTTCCATCAATTTCCTTCCAGAGCAGGACATCATATCCTGTGATAATGTCTCCTTGAGAGTCAAAATAGACCTCCCGTTCATTATCAGTGAACTTTATCTCTTTAAGTATTTCGAGCAACTGCAATAATGAAAACAAGGAATGATGAAAAACAATATTGCTTAAGGAAGGCAAACACCAGATAATAGCAACTAATAGCATTGCATACTTCAGGATTTTGTTAACTATAGATTAAGAAGAAATGCTTATTGAAACCATCTAAGCAAGGGGAGTAGGTGGGCAATTAAAATGTGAAGAAAGGATCATGGAATGAAATAAAAATAAAGAAACCTTTTCCCGGTTACTTTTTTTCAGAAGGCAGTTTATCAGCTTGAGCTCATCTCTAAAATAAAATTATTTGTTTTATTTGCTAAAATAAAAATAAAATATTAACTTAATCTTATTTCCCTTGGAAACAAATAAGCTATTAACAATATTACTAAGCTATAGAAAGTTAATAATGTGATTAACTTTTGCAAATGCTATGAAGTCTTCAGTATAGCTTCCTGTAATGTGTTTATCATTTCAGGAACAAGCAGATCTTGGCTTTTATTCATCATAACTGTAATTGAGAAGGACATGGTTAGTGAATGTATGGCTGATGTATTTGACATGGGACAATTTGGTCTTCAATGACTTTTAGCAGTAGTAATACTATGAAATACAGGGTCTGGACTATCTTCTTTGAATTGAAGGCCACAGTTGACCTTTGAGTGGCATTCCAGGGGCCACTGAAGAAGTCAGCTAAGTCAGGGGGGAAAAAAGACTCGTTGTAATATGAATCAATCATACAACTCAAAATATTAAACACAGTCCATGCAATTACTTCTCTGCAGCACTTTGGAAACACTTGAGGAAAAATGCTTTGCACATGAACGTAATTCCTATCTGTAACTCTTTAAAGTAGCTTTGTCTTTCTCCCAGAGTATGTGGCAGCTTTTTTGGAATTGCATTTGAAATATTGCATTGATACAAAACTCATATGATTAACCCTTAGACTGTCCACTGTTGACCTCACCCCATTCCTAAGAGGTCAGTAAGGGGTGTGCATAAGCGCACCAGCGTGCCTACCGTCCCTGTCCAAATGTTCCCTTTTATTTGTACCCATCTTATGTATTCAAATAATGTTATACTTATGTATATTATCAAACATGTACTGGACAAAATAAATAAATAAAATAAATAAATAAATAAACTCTTCCCCCCCCTTCCTTATTAGAAATATAATTGAAATGATTCTCAAGGTTATTCTCAAGGCTTAAAAATCCACCTGTGACCTGGTCTAGCCAGCTGCCCATCTCTGAGAGAATTTCACAATTGCATCATTTTACCACAGTAACTTAAACCTGTCTGAATGAGATGGTTGAATGTTTAGCTGGGATAAACTACATTACTTTCAGACTGTGCAAGTTGACCTTAACTCACTACAAACAGAATAACAGCACAGCAGACAAAAGCCTAGGCTGTCATATCATTGTTCAGTTTATAATTTCACATTTGCAAATAACTTAGATTTTGTTTACTATTAAATTTAATTTTTACATAGAAGGGGATTCAGGAATACGATGCTTTCTTATGGTACCAGGCATTCTACCACTCCACTATAGCCCAGTCTATGCACGTAGGAGAATAGTAGAATATTGTAGTTGTAAAAGAAGAAGACAATGTTGAATATGCCCCTGTCCTGAGTAAAATAAAACAAATGATAAACCCTTGCAACTAAAATTCTAGCAGCTCAGGAAAGAGTCCTAATCCATTCTGTTCCCTTCATGTTAGTTTCATCACTCAAATGCAGTCCTTCAGTTTATCATTTCACACCTCATATCCTCCTCATTTGACCACTTGGATATATTAGCAAATGGATATGCCATTTGTGTATAGTTTTGCTTTTAATGAAACTGTTCAGGACACAGGAATACAATCTTGACAGCTTTAATAAAACTGGCTGCATTTGTTCCTAGATTTCACACCAAACTGAGTGAAAGGTTGTTGTGTGTGTATTTAATTGTTTTATTTGATGTCTGTAATATCAAATTATGTTATGTTTATGTGAAGGGTATGGCTCATTACAGATCATTGCTATCATTTCAAATACAATGTTTTCAGGGAAAGTGATGTGGGGATAAAGCTATGAATCACTGAATGACAAAGCATTTGGTGATTTAGGAAAGTGTTTATATGTTTGATGCTAGTACTCTCCCCAAAGGTTGCAAATTCAATGACTAGCAACATGCACATTAACTTTCTAAATCAAGCCAAACTTCCGGTCACCCCCAAAGTCCTGCTTCTAGCAAAAGCCAATCAGATACCTCCAGGATTGAATCATGTATAGTGCACGATACTAGCAATTTTTCTTGTCATTTCCCCCCCCAAATGTCATGCAGAAAGACATTGGGAAAGCACAGTTTCACTGAACTAACATTAAAAAACCTTTAAGCATCAAATATTCTTGTTCTGTTGAGAAGAGCTTCCCATAGAAGCTGCATCAAATTCTTGGAGGAAAGACAGAATATTAATCAAACAAATTACTAATATAGATAAAATATTATTGATACATTTGTCCAAACTGGAAAAAAGCCACTCTAACCTGTGCCAATCACTATTTAGAATTCTAGAAGGGTATAATTGTGACTTGTGTAAAAAATGCATTTTTGAATTGAATTGAATACTTTATTTGGCCAAGTGTGATTAAACACACAAGAATTTGTCTCCAGAAACACTCTGTATGCATGCAAAACAACATCATCATCATCATCATCATCATCATCATCATCCCTATAAAGGGGGAGTAAAGAAGATAATAATAAGGATAAAAAATAATACTACAGCACACTATATGAATAAATATACATAGACATGAGACAGTACTGTTAGAAATTATCATTTAGCTTGAAGAAATTGTCATTTTTCACAGAAGAGTTCCAAAATTGTGTATTTGCAGGAGAGAAGAAAAATATGTTGATCTACCTTTTCCAAACTGATGGATGTCTCAACCTCTATCATGTCCCCCACAAACTTTTGGCTTTCCTGATAAGAGGATGATCTAAATTCCTGACCATTTTTATTGATATTTTATGCATTTTCTCTTCTAGACATACAATGCCCTTTTTGCTATACTTTGGAAGTTCACAAGCAGAGTTCATGGCCATAGTTCAATTTGTCTTTAAATCCTAACATTTGATAACCAATCACATTACCTCCAAATGAGGAAAATCCCATTTTGTTAACATGATTAAAAACTGTAATACAATGAATAACTTTCATTTGGGGAATCCTTTGTCTCAGCAAAAAAAGGTGTGTGTGTGTGTGGGGGGGGGTTCTTCAGCTTCCCAAATGCCCCTTTGTAACTTCTGAGAATTCTGGAAGTTGAAGTTCACAAAAATTGGTGGGACCCCCCCCCCCAGATTATTGATTTAAAGGAGTACTGATTTAAAGAATGACCACAAGAGTCTTTGCTAAAAACAAACAAAACCATTTTAAACTCAGGTACACTTGCCAGAAAGTTGAGGTTCAGTAATTGTGGGGAAGCTCTTTTGGAAGTGTATCTCCACCCAAAAAACAAGATAAGTTGACAGGGTAATCCCCAGATAACAGCATTAATGTTAAACTCAACACATTATGTGAGAAGCAGGTATAACATATCAGTGGGCTTGGATTTCAAAAATCCCTTCAACACATGGACACACAGACACATAAACAGGCAGGCAGGCAGGCAGGCAGGCACACACAGACACACACACACAGAGTCTAGACTACCCAACTCCAAAATGACAAAATGAGGGTGTTCAGAAGACTAGAAAGCAAGAAAAACCATTATAGAAACTCCCTATTTATTTGCTCTGAGAAAACTGATAAAAACACTCACCTACAATATCCCCACTTTGACTCTTTGACCCCAAACTTTGCAACCCAAATCTTGGGAAAAGAGCCAGGTTTTTAGGATGGAGGTCATGCAACTATCTGGGGGAATGTTGATCCATAGGGTAGGTGCTGTGACAGAGAAGATCCAATCCTAAATAATCAAAGCTTGGATAGGTTGGTAGAATGTGTGCAACTAATCCAGATACACTCATATATATGTCTATCAGAAGTTTGTATCGATTGTCCAGGAGAATTACGACTTCAGGGTTACACACACTTACAAATACTTCTTCAATTACAAGATCAAAAGAAGGTTAAGGGCCATGAAGGGTGCTTCGTTATTTGCCTTACAAATAGATTCTGCTGTATAAGGGGGAAAGAAAAATGCAGAAGAGAATATTCCAGCCCTGATATTTAGATAAAAATGTCAATTGGATTCCATTTGATTGATTATTATAGCTCTACACCTGTTTTGCCTCTCTTAGAGGAAGATAAATGATTTTCAGGTAGTTATATTTTGGGTACTTGAAAGGCACAAAACTTCTTCTTTTAAGTCAGGAATGGTTTATTTATATTTGATCTTGAGTGAAAGGGCAAAGTTAGAGAAAATTAGCTGAAGTGGAAATCTCTGCTCAGGCTGATACTGGAGAAAGAAGCTAGCAATACCCTTTTTCCTGTTTGAAAGCCATTTTCTAGAAAATTGTTAGGTTAGTTTGCTAAGAGATGGTTAAGCATTAGGCCAGAGTTGGTTGTCTATTAACTAAGTAAACATGGCCATTATTTAGAGTCAGACTAACTAAGGACTTGCATGAAAACCGGCTGCATTGAAATGGATGAAGAGCCCTCAGTATATGCTAAGCACCAGTTCTTCAAGGGTATCTCTCACTGAGATTATCTCTTTATTCTTTCATCTCTTTATTCTTTCATCTGTGGGAAAAACCAGTGTCGACTTGCTTTCTATGATGTTTTGCTTAGGATTTTTTTTAAGGTAAGGTACAGCAAGCATCTCCAATGACACTTGGAAACAGCATGATGAAACAATGTATTGTTGCTGAGATAGGAGCAAATTACTATAGATCATAATGCAAAATTTTCTTCTTAAAACTAAGGATTTTTCTTTCAAAAGAATTAACTCAAATGTGATGTTCAGAATTTGGAAGGGGGTTTGCTATTGGGATTTGATCTAAATCCCTTTTGCCAGGATGCATTCATGACATCTTGACTGGGTTACTTTCTGACCCACCCAGAAATTATAAAATAATCAATAGGTCTCTTTTGGTGGGAAAAAGGGGGGATATATGGACTAGTAAAGGTGTCTATTTGTATTTTTATTGAGGAGCAAAGATGAAGTCCCCCCCCCCAAAAAAAACCTTACATTTAAATTAACTCCTTCTTATTGGAGTTAAATTTTAATGGTGGAAACTGATCTTGTAAGTGGCTCCTCAGTTTCAAATATGATCTGTTTATCCCCAAACAAAATTAAAACAAACACAAGAGAATCTTAAGCTTCTAATATGCATATATATAGACACCTGTTGTTGATTATAAAAAATGTGTTGTCTCTTAAAGCACAGGGCACAGTCACACATTATCCTAAGTCATGATGTGGTTTGTCTGGTTTTAGTTTAGCATGTACTACTATGAATTCAGCTGTTTATGGCTCACTCAACAAGACGTGGCTTGGCATGTTTGCGAATCCAGTGAGAGTGGACACTGTTGTATGATGTGTAAGGTCATGTAAGGTTTCTCCAACTACCATGAGAAACAAAGATCTCAGGCTTGCAGAAGCAAGGAAATGAACACAATTTCAACTGCTAAGAAACCAGAACACCACATGTGGAATGTAACACAACCTTATGTTACATTCAAGATGTTTTAATCCTGCTGATAGATCAGCCTTACATCATCCTGAGTAAACAACAAAAATAGGCCCTCATATTAATATTTGTGCACTAATGTGCAAGGAAGAAAGAGATGCAAAGCAGAGCTAAAAGAGCATGAAAAATATAATCAAGCCCTACCTCCCAAGGAGCGAAAGCGTATGGATCTTTGCAGTCTCGGTCCTTGCACTGTTTCTGAATGGCCTTGGCAATGGCATGCACTGCCAGCATGGTGCTGTGGATAAATCCTGGTTCAATATTGGCAATGAGAAATTCCTCTCGCCAAAGGCTGTTCGTTGGGCGAGTCTGATTTTGGAGCAAACTCTCTGCCGAATGGTTTGAAATACACTTACTCAGATCTTGATCATTTATATGGGAGCACGTTGACATTAGCATCGTATATTCCCTTAAGAATGTGTTGTTGCCCCTGGGTGTGGTCGGTAGATTGCTCAAAAACTCATGGAAAGAGGACATGTTGCCACTTTTGAATGTAAATCCAACCACTTTCCCCAGGCGACTGATATTTGGAAGGGTGCTAATCTTCACAGCCGCTGACCAGTTATCACTTGCAATCCAGGTCTTATTTATGTTCCTTTCTATTGCTTTTCTGAAAAGTCTCATTACGTGGAATTGCCTCAGAAAGACGACAATGACATTTACCCTGGTTTCCTTGACAATCTTCTCAAGCGCTTGATTAATTTTGCCGTGGATCGTGCTGTCCGAGAGATAAGCTGGCAACATTTCTTTAAAGGCAATGCAGACATTGTTGGCCATGGCCTGTAACCCAAAGCTTTCCACAGCGAGCCGCCCAAAGTCATCATCGGTGGCAATGATTCCAATCCAGTTCCATCCTGATTTGTGGATTAATCGTGCCATTGCTTTGGTCTGATAGGAATCGCTGGGCACAGTGCGCAGGAAAGAAGGAAAACGCACTTTGTCGCTAAGGATTTCTGCAGTGGCTGCATGACTCACCTGCAGAGAGGGCAAAAGAGTTTAGTTATGGAAACAGGGAGATGTTTTGACTAGGTCACCAATACAGGCCATTATTTAAGGGTTATACTCTCAGCAAAATGAACTCAGTGCTGATGTGACTTCACAATGGCTCTAAAGCAGGAGCCCCCCAAGCTTCATTTTCGCTGGCAGAGGGCTAGCAAAACAAACTAAAAACAAAGCAAAAGGAGAAATGTTTCCCCTTTAGCATTTGAGCATGAAAGAAGGGACAGGAAAGGAAAAAGGGAAAGAGGAAAGACAAAGAAAAAGAAGAGAGCAAGGAAGGAAAAATAAGGAAAGAGGGGAAAGAAGAAGAAAGGAGAATGAAGGGGGGAAGGAAAAAGAAGAAAAGGAAGGAAGGAAGGAAGGAAGGAAGGAAGGAAGGAAGGAAGGAAGGAAGGAAGGAAGGAAGGAAGGCAGGAAGGAAGGAAGGAAGGAAGGAGATTATAATGAGAGTGAGTGAGGGTCTGAGGGAAGTCCTGCCTTAGCACTTGACCACCACAGGTGCCCCCAACATGAGTGACGTTGAGCTGGCCACACCCCCTGGCCACACACCCCCAACCCCGAGGTCAAACACAACCCTGATGCGGCCCTCAATGAAATCGAGTTTGACACCCCTGCTCTAAAGCTTCCGTTTTCCAGTACCTGATGGTCTAAACACCTCTGCATTCTTAGGCCCTGAAAGTGTATGTATGTTTATGTGTGTGTGTGTGTGTGTGTGTGTGTATGTGTATGTGTATGTGTATGTGTATGTGTATCAGTGGTGGGTTCCTCCTGGTTCGCACCAGTTCTATAGAACCGGTAGTAAACCAGTGGTGATGTCACAAAGCTGGTTCTGTCGGTGCCGGTCCGTGGACGCAGCCATCTTATTTTTGGATTATTATTTTTTTTGAAAAAAAAATATTTTTTTGGAATTTTTTGCTGGTTTTTGCTTCTGCGCATGCGCAGAAGCCGAGTTTTCGGCACTGCGCATGTGTGGCCATGCGGCGCAGCCACGCGGCACGCAATGCACGTGCGGCCATGCGGCATGGGAGAAAGCGAACTGGCAGCGAGTGTTCTGCCCCAGCGAGGTAAGTTAGAACCCACCCCTGATGTGTATGTGTATGTGTATATGTGTAAAAATGTAAGCAAAGTTAGTTATTGACTTCTTAGGGGAAAATCTGAGAGTGGACAGTAGTTCTCTGAAATACTCTGCTCCATATATGAATCAATACAATACATTTATCTGGATGGAAGTCTTAGGTAATTATCATTCAGGCAAGAGAGTTAGTGTTCCCTTCTATGTTTTTGAATTCCTTTTCTAAGATTTCTTCCATGTTTTCTACTTTTCCCTTATCAGCCATTTTGGGCTCAGTAAAAAATCACAATTAAAAAAAAATCAGCCATGAATTTTTCATAGTGATTTGGGTTCTATGCTGCAATGGAACCACTGTAGGATAAAGACTAACTAGGATAGAGGCTGGCCACCATTATCCATCCCAAGAAAAGCTCCATGATGAGTGAATTGAGCCATGATGGCTAAATATTCGGGGAGGGGGGATCATCACCTCTAGCAGGCATGAAATGTGGGAAGCCTAACCAACAAGCAGAATCTTTTAAAATAGGTAGAGATTATATGGCTAACAAAGGTAAACAGGAAGGGTAGGTATTCCGAAAAATGCTAATTTTAACAAGTGAAAACAACAGAACTATTTCATTGTTTTGTATTTGACATAGCTACCCCACTTGATATGGTCAATTGAAACTCTTAAAAATACCAGTCACGTTGTCAAAACAGTTTGACTATTTAGGTAGAAGGTTATATTCAGCCAGGGTTGAAAAAGATCTTATAGCTTCCACACAGTGGCTCATTCCTTGCCAAAGCAGCTTTGCTCAATTTCTTGTTAGATAACCATTTGTCTGAAGTGGTGTAGGGTGTCCTGCCTAAGCAGGGGGTTGGACTAGAAGACCTCCAAGGTCCCTTCCAACTCTGCTATTCTATTCTATTCTATTCTATTCTATTCTATTCTATTCTATTCTATTCTATTCTATTCTATTCTATTCTATTCTATTCTATTCTATTCTATTCTATTCTTCAGAAGGAAAGCCTCTTGCATTCAAGGGAATGTCTGTATTGCTAAGTACATATACATTTCTAGCCTGAATAACTTCATTTGCTGCCAAATATTTCTTATTGCTGGGTTATTTTCCTGTCTGGGAAAGGAAATTTTCTAGATCTCAACACGCACAGCATTGCACAAAATCCAGTCTGATTGTGTGTCAGATACTAAGTGGGATGATCTAAAAATATGTAGGTTGTACAATGTGTGACACCTTTGAGAATATATTCCTTATTTAGTTACATTCACTCCAGTGGTGGGTTGCTCCCGGTTCGGCCCGGTTCTGCAAACCGGTAGTGGCGGCGGCGGGAGGCTCCGCCCACCCACCTGGGACGCTTCTGCACATGTGCGCGCGCAAACGGGTAGCAACGGCATTTAGAACCCACTACTGATTCACTGCCTAAATTTTTGTAGTTTTAAATGGTATTTTGTGAAATGTGAATAGGTACCATTTTTAAAGAAAAAATAAGATGATCCTGAATTTAATATGATATCTCCTCCACGGAAGAGGAGATAAAACTATAAACATGTAACAATGTTGTATAATACCCAGCTATCTAGGATTGCACACTCGAGTAGAAACCCATCCTTTTCACCTGGAGAACGAAAAAGTGTATGTGTGTATGTATGTGTACACATATGTAAAGCACACCTGTTTATGTGAAGGCATATATGAATAGTGAAGAATATATGAACACTAGAAGGAAAAAAGAATACAGGTAGTTCTCAACTTACAACCACAATTAAGCCCAAATTTCTGTTGCTAAATGAGACAATTATTAAGCGAGTTTTGTCTCATTTTACGACCTTTCTGCCACAGTTGTTAAGTGAATCACTGCAGTTGTTAAGGTAGTAATATGCTTCCCTATTGACTTTGCTTGTCATAAGGTCACAAAAGACACGGCAACCATCACAAACATGAATCAGTTGCCAAATGTCTGAATTTTGATCGTGTGACTGTGGGGATGCTGCAACAGTTGTAAGGGTGAAAAATGATCATAACTCACTTTTTTCACTGCCGTTGCAACTTTGAATGGTCACTAAATGAACTGCTGTAAGTTGAAGGCCACTGAATAAGTTTGTGTGTGTATGTTCATCTGGGGCAGTGTTGTGTCCTGACAATTACCTAGGCAGATCCCTGCAATTTTCTTGGCAAGATTTAGGAAGTGGTTTGCCCTTACCTGCTCCCAGGGCTGAGAGAAAATGACTAGCCCAGGTCACCCAGTTGACTTTATGCCCAAGGCAGAACTGTTAGAATAGAATAGAGCTGGAAGGGACCTTGGAGGTCTTCTAGTCCAGGCCCCTGCTCAAGCAGGAGAACCTATACAATCTCAGAAAAGGGACTGTCTGGACTCTTCTTAAAAACCTCCAGTGATGGAGCGCCCATGATTTCTGAAGGCAAGCTGTTGTTCCACTGGTTAATTGTCCTTACTGTTAGGAAGTTTCTCCTTAAAGAGAGGTTGCTTCTCTCTTTGATTAGTTTCCAACCATTGTTTCTTCTCTTTCTGCTCTTTGGTGCTTTGGAGAATGATTTGACCCCCTCTTCTTTCTGGCAGCCCTTCAGATACTGGAATACTGCAATCATGTCACCCCTAATTCTTCTTTTCTTTAACCAGACCCAAAATTTGCAGCCGTTCTTCATATGGTTTAGTCTCCAGGCCTTCAATCAACTAAAACTCAGCATCTCTCAGTTTCTAGCCTGAATCCTTAACCAGAGGTGAGTTCCTACCGGTTCTAACCGGTTCTTTAGAACCGTTAGTAAACCGGTGATGACGTCACGGAACCAGTTCTTTCGCTGTCTTCCTGGGTGCCGCCATCTTGGATTTTGCTTCTGTGCATGCGCAGAAGCGAATTTTTGCCCCTGTGCATGCGCAGAAGTTGTTTTTTGATTGCTGTGGGGACACGCGCGCACGCACGGCGCAGCCCTGAGCGAACTGGCAGCAAAAAGGATCCAGAACACACCCCTGTCCTTAACCATAACAGTAACTCAGAAGGGAAACTCAGGTTTGAATCCGAGCAAGAGGGCAACGATGAAACAAACACTGGGCTGTCCCAGCGCAAGCTTTTCCCCTGTGGGACAGGTATTGCCACATCTCACACACCTAGGAAAGGGGCAGAGCTTGCCTCATACCATCACATTGCTCACTTCACCATTTTGCTGAAATGGTTGGATTCTTTGGATTCCCTTCTGGTTTCAGGGAAGACTTTACCAGGAAAGGACAGAAGAGCGAGAGAAGTCCTGTTTACACATCGCAAATGTTAAAATTCCCTCAGGCGAGCTTTCCTTCCCCTCCGAGGCATCCTTGCTTTTCAGCAAAACAATCTACAGTCACGTGTATCTCCTGCTCATTCCTGTGCTTTCAGTAGCCTCTTCACCTCTTACCAGGGAGTGTATGAGGACTCCCTCAAGATAAGAAATCTTTCCTGAGGTCCATAATGAAGCTTGATGATAGAAATAAGTTATGCAGGGGGGGGGGTAGGGAAACCCCTAAGAATAAAACTGGATAAGCATATCCATAAATTGGCTACACATATACATAACAAAACCTGGCTGAAGTTTAAGTAGCGGAATCACAGCTGTCTGAGAGTAAATAAAAGCAATCGAGGTGACCAGAGAATTTGTTCAAATGTGAGGACATCAATTATAAACAGATATCAACATAAAAATGCACAAACAAAATGTGATTTATAATTTCAGAATTCCCTTAGCCGGTGCACATAGGCAGAACCTTAGTCAAATGGAATTCACTTGTGTTTCCCTTTTAAGCAGCGGTTCTCAACCTGTGGGTCGCGACCCCTTTGGGGGTCGAACGACCCTTTCACAGGGGTCGCCGTGCGCGCTAGCCCGCCATCTTGGTGCCACCGTCAGCAGGGGTGAAATGCTCCCAGTTCTGCTTTGTGCATGCGCAGAGGGTAAAAGAACCCAAATGGCGGCGTCTGGGCGGGTGGGCGAAGTCTCCCGCTTCCGTCGCTACCAGCTGTCTGGCGACCCGCAGGCACGTCCGAACCGGGAGCATTTCACCCCTGGTGCCACGCCCCCTTTGTCACCTCATTGCGCGTGGGGAGGGGGCGAGGGGGCGGTCACGGGGGGGGGTCACGGCATTAGGAAGGTTGAGAACCACTGCTTTTAAGAGTGACCACACTGCAACATGCTAAAGAGAAAATATTTACGGATTGTGATTTGACTTCAATATCTGGCAGGTCTAAGAAGAGTAAGGGAGCTAATCGGGAATATTTCCATGGGAAACGATGCTAAATGTAGCTGTACATCCTCATCCTTAATCTGTTGCCTCAATCCTTCAGTTGCATGCTCCTATCCAAGTATGCAGAGTTAAAGGGGGGGGGAGACTTTCAAAATTTTAATTTATTGCATTAGAGCAGGAGGAGGCAAAATTCTCTGTAAGAATTTGCGGGATCAAATCTACAGGAGCAAAATACATATACAGTGTGAAAGTAGATATCCAGGTGTTGGTCTCAATGCTCACCTTGCAGCAAAGAATCAGGTTTCAGGTATAGCAAAGAACTTGATTTAGACTTTTCTGAGAGGAAGAGAGGATCTGCATAGGCCTATTTGGCCACTGACTAACCACTGTGCTTTGACTGGCCAAATACATATGCAGCAAGGAGAAAGAATGCCTTGTTAGTGTAGAATGGGCCTTCTGTACTACATAATTATGAGCCACGGTGGCGCAATGGTTAGAGTGCAGTACTGCAGGCTATCTCTGCTGGCTGCCTGCAATTTGGCAGTTCAAATCTCACCAGGCTCAAGGTTGACTCAGCCTTCCATCCTTCCGAGGTGGGTAAAATGAGGACCCAGATTATTGGGGGCAATATGCTGACTCTAAACCGCTTAGAGAAGGCTGTAAAAGCACTGTGAAGGGGTATATAAGTCTAAGTGCTATTGCTATAATTATCCTACATTTGCTGTGCATCTAGATGTGATCATGGCCTGAAAACTATGCCTAGGTATTGGAATGATTTTCTCAATAAACAACTAACTAGAAGACCTCCAAAGTCCATTCCAGCCCTATTTCTAGATAATTTAAAGGAAAAACCCAATTTTGTCTAGGCACTAACTGTAAAAAAGGAAAGTTTCTTTTCAAGATCAGTAGGCATGTTGATTTCTGCAGATGAGGTATTAGTGGAGAAACAGTTTTGTTTAAATTTGGTTTACGTTACTTCCTATTTACAGTTGCCTCTCCTCCCCCCTTCTCGTTTCCATATTTACACTCATGTTGTGGCAAATTCATGGCTGTGCTGTCATAATGAATGAAAATGTAGCAGACAATGAGATGTACGTGAGCCTCTAATCCCGACTGACCATTCCAATTAGACTATGTAAAACAGAGTTGACAACCTGGCCTTTTAGATACTGCTGAACTACAACTAAGAGCATTTTCAGCGAGCAGGGATAATAGGGAGGGATGTTAACCTTTTGTAACCCATCAGACTGTAAGAGAAGATCAGATTGCTAAATTGTCCTGCATATTCATAAAAGCACTTTTCTCTATGGGTAGTCCTTGACTTACAACCCCAATTGGGACTGAAACTTCTGTTGCTAAGTGATGCAGTTGGTAAGTAAGTCACACCCTCTTTTATTGCCATGGTCGTTAAGTGAATCTGGCTTCCACCATTGACTTTGCTTGTCAGTAGCCCCTTGGGAAAGTCACAGATGGTGATCACATAACTCCAGGATGCTCCAGTTGCTAAACATCCAAATTTTGATCACATGATGATGTTGCAACAGTCATGAGGGTAAGGACTGGTGGTAAAGTCACTTTTTTTTCAGGACCACCATAATTTTGAGCAGTTGTTTAAAAAAAATGGTTGTAAGTTGAGAACTACCTGTATGTAGAAAGGTAGCACAGCCAGGAGAAACCTGAGTAATTTTTACCTGGAAGAATTTGCCAAACATAATTTCCTACTTCTCCACATTGCTTTTTCCAGATATTAAGATTAGCAATGAACTTCTCAAGGTTTGAGGGTGCAATTTCATGCACGTGGAAAAATATGCAGCATAGAAATACTTTTATCAAAATACAGATATATTACTCAGTTCTGTACAGAATTGTAGTCTAAATCCAGAAAGTTGTTGAAATGCAACTGCCAAATGCAGCCCTTTCTTAACTATATTCAGCTTCCAGTTATGCCATTGACATATTCACTCATTTAGATTTTGCTGACTGAAAATAAAGATATGTTTCCAGAATGACCTACCTGTGGTATTAGCTGCAAATTCAATATTCTTGCAACTGACATAGACACTTCCGAATAAGTGGCTCCTATGACAGCTTTTACTCGGGGTGTGTAATCTGAATAGTTGCATTTGAATTCTACCAGGTCTTTGGAAGCATTAAACTTGGACAGGAACCTCAAAGCTGCAGCCATTGCCCTGGTGACTTCTGCACAAGTGTCATAGATTTCATAACCCAGTTTAATTCCTGTTAGAAGAGGGGAGTTGTTGACGATTTCTATGGCATGGACCATCGCAAGACTCTGAAGAAACACTTGAACTTCAAAGCTGCCAAGAAATACAGAAATAATTGTTAGCTGTTTCAACGGAAGCTGTACGACATTATATAAAATCAGGATGCATGTTGCCTATTTGCTCACAATAAACTCATAGTGATGAGCCCCTTTCAACTTATAAGATGGATAATGTTACACCTTTGACAGAAAAGTCAGACCAACTACCTGGCAGGCAATTGCCAATATTATTTGAACTCTCCTCTACAGATGTAGATGGTTAGATTTATCTCTGATTTCCAGAAAGCAATAAAAATGCCATTCTGCAGTGGTTACCCAGATTAAATAACCTTTGAATGTTTTCTAGGATTTTGGAACACGTGAATGTATTTACATACATATGGATTCTTCTAGGTCTCCATCTACTTACTGTATGTTGAAATGCTCTATCTCTGACAACCAAATGCACTGTTTGGATCAGACCAGCTGTGGGTTGCTCCCGGTTCGGCCTGGTTCTGCGAACCGGTAGCGGCGGCGGGAGGCTCCGCCCACCCACCTGGGATGCTTCTGCACATGCGCAGAAGCATTGCGCGCACACGCGCGCACTCACAAGCAAACCGGTAGTGACGGGGTTTAGAACCCACTACTGGATCAGACTACTGACAAAAGCAATAAGCAATCTCCACTTCTTTTAGGTTACTGAGCCCCACAATGTGCTTTTTCTTCCTCCAAATGGGTTTATCATGCTCAAAACTAGTTCATCTAAGTTTTAGAGCAACTAAGATGATCAAAGGCCTGGAGACTATAACATATGAAGAACGGCTGCAGGATCTCGGTTTGGCTAGTCTAAAGAAAAGAAGAATTAGAGGTGACATGATTGCAGTATTCCAGTATTTGAGGGGCTGCCACAAAGAAGAAGAGGGGGTCAAATTGTTCTCCAAAGTACCAGAGGGCAGGACAAGAAATAAGCGTTGGAAACTGATCAAAGAGAGAAGCAACCTGGAATTAAGGAGAAACTTCCTAACAGTAAGGACAATTAACCAGCGGAACAACAGCTTGCCTTCAGAAATCATGGGTGCTCTATCACTGGAGGTTTTTAAGAAGAAACTAGACAGTCACTTACTGAAATAGTATAGGTTCTCCTGCTTGAGCAGAGAACTGGACTAGAAGACCCCCAAGGTCCCTTCCAGCTCTATTCTATTCTATTCTATTCTATTCTATTCTATTCTATTCTATTCTATTCTATTCTATTCTATTCTATTCTATTCTATTCTATTCTATTCTATTCTATTCTATTCTATTCTATTTCCCATTTCCCATTTCTATTTCTATTTCTATTTCTATTGCCTGGAGGAAGAGGATTAAGAACCTTACCATTTCCTAGCCTTCTTTTCTAGGTCCTTTAAGAGACGGCAAGAAACTTCTTTTGGGGGAGAGCAGCATTTATCCTTTGGACATGATACTGGTGAATAGAGTGGATGATGGTAAGTGAAGCCAACGTGTGCATGGGCACCTCTGCACAAGCTTCTCTTTAATGATCCAGTTCTTTAGAAGTGTCAGAGTCAGGATAATTATCTCAACATTGCCAATAGAAGTACAGGTAGTCCTGTACTTACGACCACAATAGAGGCCAAAGTTTTTGTTGCTAAGCAAGACATTTGTTCAGTGAAATTTGCCCCATTTTATGACCATTCCAGCCACAGTTGTTAAGTGAATCACTGCAGTTGGTAAATTAATAACACGGTTGTTAAGTAAAACTGGTTGCCCCATTGACTTTGCTTGTCAGAAGGTCGCAAAAGGGAATCGCATGACCCTGGGACACTGCAGAGTCAGTTGCCAAGTGTCTGAATTTTGATCACGTGACCATGGGGACGCTGCAACCGTTGTGTGAAAAATGGTCATAACTCACTTTTTTCACTGCCGTTGATATCTACGGTAAGATGTCTTGGTAACTGCTATGGGCTCTTGAAAAACTATAGTAGTCCTGCTGACCTCATTAACTCTTTCCTACCCATATCTCCCAGTCTCACAAAGGCACCAATGTGTCAGAAAAATGGTCTGCCATGGTTAGAATGCAGTACTGCAGGCTAACTCACCAGTAGTGGGTTCGAAAACCCTTTACTACCGGTTCGCGTGTGCACTCACACGCTCGTGCGACGCTTCTGCGCATGGATGCACAGAAGCGTCCCCGGTGGTTGGGCGGAGCCTCCCGTCACTGCTGCTACCAGTTCTAAGAACCAGTCCAAACCGGGAGCAACGCACCGCTGTAACTCACTGCTCACTGTCAGGATTAGATTCTGACTGGCTCAAGGTTGACTCAGCCTTCTATCCTTTCGAAGTCAGTAAAATGAGGACCCAGATTGTTGGGGGCAATATGCTGACTCTGTAAATCTCTCAGAGAGTGCTGTAAAGCACTGTGAAATGGTATATAAGTCTAAGTGTTATTGCTAATTGCATTAATCCAGCAATGTTTTCCTTAGCTTAGTGACTTCTAGATGTCACAGGGGTTGTCCAACCCAGAGGATCATAGTCCGTGCTGCCTGAGAATTCAGTTTCCACATATTTGGAACACATCAGTTTGGATAGGACTTTTAGATCTGGGCTGCAAAATTGTGGTTCTACATCAGATGGCAACCAAGCTTTAGTATTTTCTGTATCTCTTTGCTGCTCTCTAGGGGTCATCTGGCCAGATTTGGTATCTCTTGAGTTGGGGGAAAAGCTGTTATGAATAAAGGAAGGAAGAGAATTTAATTGTCCTTTGAGATGCATTTTGAAAATACTGACTGGCAGGTAGTGATGATGGATTGCTTCACTCTTAATATATAATATAGAAGTCAGTCTTAGGTAAAGTGACATTATTTTGTGACATTCCTGCTATTCCAAGCATGGCCTTTATAAATTATTGAGCAAGAATGATAAAATTAATGGGCTGTATCCACTGGGACTAATAGATCCGTGCAGCAAAATTCTGTATGATCACTAGATGGCAGTAGAGAGCTAGAAATTAATGCACCTCTTTGATGCTATCTAGTGGTTGTCCAGATTATTACAGTCCAGATCTGGTATTCATCTTTAGATCTGATATCAATTCCCAGACTCTCAATGAGATTGCAGCTGAATCATTATATAAAAGTTTCTACAGTTACTTTAAAAAAAAGTTATATACAACACTGCAGCACAAAGGATATTGTATACTTGGGCTAGATTCTGGTCCCATAATGTGTTTAAAGTCATATTACTGTGTCATGGATCTAAATATTAAAATTTGTAATAATTAATCATATACTGCAAAAGAGATATAAATCAACAACATACAGTACTTACGATCCTTCTTTCTGCATCAGTACTCAGAAATAAGGCTTGTTGAATTCAATGGATCAATGCAATACAGTAATTTACAGATTAGTTTTACAGCACAATGCTACAGTGTTGGCATAAAGATAAACTCCATTAATTTTTACTTTATAACATCTGAGTAACATAGATGTTGAAGCTCTCCCTAATCCCTGGTACTAGATTTTATCTGCCGATAGTAGTATAACAGCCCTCTTTACCTCAATTGACAGATTAAACCCCATCTTTTAAGTAAGAATCATTTAAAAATCAACTAAATTTCCAGTCCTCTCCCCCTTTTGAGTAGCCCCATTCGCTTTCATGTCATTTTCCTTGTAACAGTTTAATGGCAGAGAGCAGTTGTTGTTACTCACCCAGCACAATTGGCAATCATAGGTTTGAGGGGCTTCTCTCCAGAATGTAACATTTTGCCATGAATCGCAAACAAGCCTCCAATGACAATATCTCCGGGAGAACTGGCACCCACAAAGTCATCAGGGCTCCGGCAGGAGTCACCAAGAGGAGAGCAAATCAGGAAGACAGGTATTAACACACCAAATATTGCCATCGTTCTCTTGCGTTTGATCTTTAGCTGCCTTCAGTCAATTAAGCAAGCAGCTCGGCAAACAACACCATTCCTATTTCACCTGTAAATAACATATAGGGAAAGGAGCTGTTCTGGAAGACAGGCACACGCCTTAACCAAATGCTGGTTACCAGCTCTGACAGGTCTTGTTTAACAGACCACTGGAGGAGCTATTGGGGGTGGTAGAGATGTGTATGTGTGTGTGTGTGTGTGTGAGAGAGAGAGAGAGAGAGAGAGAAGGAAAACCTTTCTGACTGAACAGGCTTCCTGAAGGTGTTTTCCAGATACACTGAATTATAACTTCCATCATCCTCATCCAATGCAGCACACTTCCCATTATCCCCTACCTGCATTTCTGGAGGTTTCTAGGCTGCGTTGGTTGTGATAAAGGATAACTGGGGAAGCAAAAAAAGGTCTGAGGGGCAAAACATATCAGGAGAGATTGGAGGAACTGAATATGTACAGCCTGGAGGACAGAAGACAAAGGGGGGATATGGTTGTAACCTTTAAATATATTAAGGGTGTGAATAAGGTTCCAGAATAAGGCAGTATTTTTAAATTTTAAGGAAAGACCAGGCACTATGGGGGCATAACCTCAAACTGACAGGGGGGAAGCTCAAAAGTAATGTTAGAAAGTACTACTTCACGGAAGGAGTAGTGGAAGCTCGGAACCAACTTCCAGCGGAGGTAGTGGGTCAATCATCAGTAACTGAGTTTAAACATGCTTGGGAATAAACACATGTCCGTCATCTGACAAAAATAAAAAATAAAAAAATAATAATTAAACAATAATAAATAAATAAAAACAAAAACAAACAATAACCTTGAAAACAAAACAAAAAAAATCCTCAAAGGGCACACTCAATGGACCACTTTGGTTTTTCTGCTGTCAGTTTTCTGTGTTTCTATGTTTCTAATGCTATAAAAGCAGTTTTGCAACATCTTCTAGAGATCCAAGTGAGCAGTTTCTCAGCCTGGTAGGAGGTCCTGTTTTGTCCTCTTAGAATTTCCACCTTCCATTGCTTCCATTCTTCTCTCTGCCCCTCTCTCCTCCCTAATATCTCAGCTCCTCGTTTTCTTGTTGTCTTTTATTTTGTTTTGTTTCTCTCCTCCCTGTTTTCTGCAGCCCCTTCCACTGACTTCACACACCAGCCTTCTAGGAACACCTGGCAGGGACTCTTTTTGATAGTATCTCTCTCTAAGTTCTTTTGGCCCATCCTATTTAACAAAGCAAAAAGTCCAATATCTTCTGCACTATCATTCCAGAACACATAGCTTCACTTTCACCTCCTTGCACATCTATGCAAATATACCAAACATGAAGGCTTTAATGACACTTCAAAGTGTTACTTTTCTGTATATTGTTTAAAATTGTGTTTTCCCCCCTCTTGGTTTTAATATTTTGTAAGCCACTCAGAGTACTAAAGCTATATTAATGGTAGGTAGGAGAGAGAGAGAGAGAGAGAGAGACAGAGAGACAGAGAGAGAGAGACAGAGAGAGAGAGAGAGAGAGAGAGAAAGAGAAAGAGAAAGAGAAAGAGAAAGAGAGAGAGAGAGAGATTTTAGATGCCTCTCCTTTGTGTGGCTGCAACAAATAAATCTACTACAAATGCAACAGATAAATTCCACTACCCAAACAGACTTTCAAAGTCTCTGTTATGAGTAGGCACTAGATTAGTGCAGTCCTTCAGAGTTTGCAAGGTAAAATTCATGTAGCCTGCAACTCCTTAAAGCAGCAGTGTCTTTTCTCTGTTTTCGTAGCTGCCTTTCAGATCTGTACCTGCAGCAGGATTCTGAGAAAAGGGCTTAAGGAATTCCAAAGGGTGCTGTGTCTGCCTGCCATGAAGACCTTCCTCCCTGAAACGGAGTCAGTAGGCAGTGTAGCTTCTCTATCTGTACAAGCTTGAGGAAAGACCTAAAGGTGCTTTATCAAGAGGCAACTGGACTTTCTTGTTTTTCTTTGAAGATGTTTCGCTTCTTGGATGAGAAGCGAAACGTCTTCAAAGAAAAACAAGAAAGTTGTTGTGGCCCGCCAGAAGCCTGTGCAGCTGGTAGCTGATTCCGACAGCGAGGAGGCTGGTGTGGTGATTCTTTGAAGAAGCGAAACGTCTTCAAAGAAAAACAAGAAAGTAGTTGTGGCCCGCCAGAAGCCTGTGCAGCTGGTACCCGAGTTGGACAGTGAGGAGGCTGGAAAGGACTCAGTGCCAGAGGCAGGGATTCAGCCAGGGCCTTCAGAACCTCCAGAAGCTCCCATAAGTGAAGAGGAAGAAGAGGAGGAGCCTCTTCTCAATGCACGGGCACGCAGAGCTGCCAAAAGGCAGGAATGGCTCCTCAGGAGGAGGTCTCCTCAGGAATAAGGCTTGGGACTAATTGGCCACTCCCTTAGCCTATTTAAGGGATGACGATGACTGAGCCAATTTGCAGGAAACAACTTCGTTCATATTCCTTTGTGTCTTGATTCCAGAAAAGTCTGATCGGCTCTTGTTCTCTCTCTTGTCATTTTTCCTGCAAATTGCTTCTGGGCGTTTTGCCCAACCACAGTAAGATTACTGTTATCTGAAAGACTGTTTCCTCAGAATTGAGTTATTATTCCTTGGACTCTTGCTGGCTGTTAATGAAGTTGAATTAACAGCCGGTGTTCAGAAAAGACTGATTTAAACTGTATTTGTGTTTGAACGACTACTAAGAAAGCTTATTAGTAGTCCTTAATTAGTAAACTAATTTGTGTGTGTTGCGTTCTTTGGGGTCCGTAGCTGGGGCAGAACAAAAGTCCACTTGCCTGTTGAAAAAGCACCTTTGGGACAACCATGACCTGGATGACTGAGAATCTCCATAGACATTTAGCTTGAGGAAAGACTTTGCTGTACTTAAATGTCAGTTTAAGATTTTCAGTAATTTGTCTGTTTTGACAAAGTGCCAAGTCACCTGCAAAGAGCTGCACTGTAAGTATTCTGAGGTGGTATAATTTTTTCATCTCCCATAACAATTTGAATAGATGTCAGTTTTGTCCCATCTAAGATGTTGTGCCCCAAGAGTCTTAGGTTATTCAACATATTACTCCAATCCTTTAGTCTGTCTTCTCATGCTTAACAGTAATTGCCCCATTCATGACAAACATTCCAGAAGGAGGGACATATTGGTTTAATGGTAGCTAAAAATCAGAAAAAGCCTGATTAGTCTTTTCAGATTAATATTTACATTTTAAAAAGGCATACATATTTTGACCAACATATGCCATTTAAGAACGATTGTTGGTATGACGAGACTGCTTCTGTTTTTGCCTACTCATGCTGAAAACTATAAGCATTTGCTTAAATGCTAAAATCCTCTGGCACTTAGCCAAAGTTTTCTTCAGGAACCAGACACTTGGGGAATCCTTCATTAGAAAGATGAAAAACCTTTGTATTCTTTCCAACCCAATTAAATAT
>QLTV01001816.1:113257-156091 GCA_003457575.1 Thermophis baileyi
AAAGAGATAGATAGATAGATAGATAGATAGATAGATAGATAGATAGATAGATAGATAGATAGATGATAGATAATAGATAGATAAATGATAGATAGTTATTGTAATAGATAGAAAGATAGAAAGATAGAAAAATAGATAGATGAGAGAAAGAGAGAGAGAGAAATAGATAGAATAGAAAGAGATAGATAGATAGATAGATAGATAGATAGATAGATAGATAGATAGATAGATAGATGATAGATAATAGATAGATAAATGATAGATAGATACTGTAATAGATAGAAAGATAGATGAGAGAAAGAGAGAGAAAAATAGATAGATAAATGATAGATAAATAAAAGATAGATAAATAAAAGATAGATAGATAGATAGATAGATAGATAGATAGATAGATAGATAGATAGATAGATAGATAGATAGATGATAGATAGATGCATAGATAGATGATAGATGATAGAGATAGATATATACAGTGCATGTATGTATAATATGTATACATACATACATGCATACATACATAGATACATACATACATACATACAGATGCAACAGGTTACTTTATTACACAGAAAAAAAAGGGTCTCTTATGGCCACTGCTGAAAAATTCCAAAAACCATATTCTGCATACTTTTCTGGCCTGTTTTACCTTATGATTCCTTGCATTCCATATGAACTGCCTCTCATTTCATCATCTCCCTTCTCTCTGCAGTCAGTATCCATTTTGAATGGAAATCATCTTTCTCTGCATTTTGCTGTACCTGAATTAATCCCTTTAGCTTATCCTTGATGTAAAACAATGGACCTATTTTGGAGTGTACATTGGGCCGTAACGAGTTAAGCTGCCTGTTAAATTGGATTCAAATGTATTTATTTTCACCTCACCAGAACAGAGCTTAAGGGCTGTAAATAGAGAGTGAAAGCTAGCAAACAGAGGTCAAGGTTTTCTTTTTTTTTCTTTTTTTTCTTTTTTTCTTTTTTTTAATTTTTTAATTTTATTTAAACACACACAAAAACAACAACAACATCAACATAACATATTACAAACAATAGAGACATTAATAGTCCCCTATCTCTAATAAGCTCTTATCTGATATACATAGTGCTTTCTTATTAAAGCATAAACATATAAAAACTTTACTTAAATACTTAAATTTTACACCATTAAACTTTTCTATTATTTATTACTTCTTTCTTTTAACCAATTATAAAATTTGTTCCAGACTTTATAGAAATCAGAATCTTCTTTTTCTTTTGATTCTCTGGTTAACATATCCAATTTTGACAGGTTAACAGATTAACAGAGTTGGAAGGGACCTTGTACTCTAGGTCATCTAGTCCAACCCCCCACCCAAGCAGGAGACCCTACACCATTTCTGACAGATGGCAGTCCAGTCTCTTCTTGAAAGCTTGCAGTGGTGAAGCTCCAGGGGTGGGTTCCAACTTACCTCACTGCCAGTTCGCTCCCTTCCGTGCCGTGTGGGCGTGCCTCGTGGGCGCGCATGCACGCATATGCAGTAACAAAAAATCCGGAAAAAAACCAAAGCCGGAAAAAAGATGGCGACCGCATGCACAGTGCTGGAAGTAGGCTTCTGCGCATGCTCAGAAGGAAAAAAAAATTCAAAAAAAATTCATTTTTTTTTAAAAAAAGATGGCGGCCCCCACGGACCGGCACCGACCGATCCGGTTTGGTGACATCATCGTGACATCACCAGCAGGGTGCTACCAGTTCGGGAGAACCGGTCCGAACCGGGAGGAACCCACCCCTGTGAAGCTCCTACAACTTCCGAAGGCAAGCTGTTCCATTGGTTGATTGTTCTCACTGTCAGAAAATTTCTCCTTGTTTCTAGGTTGAATCTCTCCTTGATCAGTTTCCATCCATTATTCCTTGTCTGGCCTTCAGATGCCTTGGAAAATAGCTTGACCCCCTCCTCTCTGTGGCAGCCCCTCAAATATTGGAACACTGCTATCATGTCTCCCCTGGTCCTTCTCTTCACTAGACTAGCCATACCCAGTTCCTGTAACCATTCTTCATATGTTTTAGCCTCCAGTCCCCAATGGAGGAGGTGGCTGGAAGAGTGCCTTTATCCTCTGCCAGATGTGTATTTGCAGTTATGGGTGGGCATTTTCAGCTCCTGCATTACTGAGAAGCACCCATCCATGTGTGGATCATCTGCAGTGCCTGATCCAAGTAGTGGAGCTACCAGGTAACCTGTATCATCCCATCCCCAAGTATCAGGTACAGGGGACAGAGGTTCTCAGTAAAGTAGGAGTTGAAAGTTTCCACTCACCATATTTTCCTGCATGGTTTATCTTGCTTTATTAGGAAGTCCCTGCCCGCCTTGGGGACTATCTGCAAAACCTGATCCACCAGGGATGGCGTGACAAAAACTGGCAGTTTTCCTTGTCTTAACCCTTAACTTTCTGGATTAGACATTTCAGGATGGGCAGGGGTTGTTGGGCAGAGAGTTAAGCAGGATTGGTGTTGTGCTTTGCTGGCAACAGCTCATTTAATGTGATGTATGAGCTGTAAGCAGCAAAAGCACCCAAGGAAATCACTCAGGGCAGCAGATTAGTCTGCAACTTGGGGAAAGTAGCCAAAAAGAGCTGAGCAGATTGAAACCTCTGACTACTCATGAGCATTGCACATTGTTCACATAGCAAGCTTTGGGCTGTTAGAACATGGAAAGCACCCCTTTCATACTGGATCTGAAAATCCAAAATGGGATCATGAGTTGAGATAACAAGAGGGCTGCACTGGAAGGACATGACCTCAAACCACAGTTATTGAGACAACCTTGAGACAAAATTAAGGCACATGTAGATGTGCCCTAAATCCAATCAAAGAAGCAAGCTGAAGTTTAGAGTCCAGATAAGAAGCTATAGCAAAGCTCAGGATTCCCAAGGAATGCTGCAACAGATACTGCTTTCCATATACTGTATGTTTAGTTGTTTAGAGTAGAGGTCTCCAACCTTGGCAACTTTAAGACTTCTGGACTTCAACTCCCAGAATTCCTCAGCCAGCAGCTGGGAGTTGAAGTCCACAAGTCTTAAAGTTGCCAAGGTTGGAGACCAGAGGTGGGTTCTTACCGGTTCTATCCAGTTCTTTAGAACCATTAGTAACTTGGCAATCACGGAGCCGGTTCTGTCGGTGTCTCCGTGGGCGGTGCCATCTTGGATTTTGCTTCTGCGCATGCGCAGAAGCTAATTTTTGCTTCTGCGCATGTGCATAAGCTATGTTTTGATTGCTGCGGGCACGTGCAAAGTGCGCGCACAGCGTGACCCTGAGCGAACCAGCAGCAAAAGGATCCAGAACCCACCCCTGTTGGAGACCCCTGGTTTAGAGTATTTATATGGCCACCCAACTTACAAAACTGACTTCAAGCAGTGTACAATAATAAAAGAAGTGCAATACAACAGAACACTTCAGAAAACAACAACCAAACACACAGTTGGGGGAATGCCAACAAATACTCCACCTTGCAGGAAACTCCTCTAACATTCTAGCCCTAATTCTAGACCTGATTGAAGTCAGGTCTTCAATCTTAAGAGGGGCAGGGACAGGGTCCATTCTTTCTGCTGAGTGAGTCCCTGCTTATATCCCTCAAAGTCTTGTTTTTGATAGCAACTCAGTGACTGAATATATCTAATTTAGCAATAGCAATAGCAATAGCACTTAGACTTATATACCGCTTTACAGTGCTTTACAGCCCTCTCTAAGCGGTTCACAGAGTCAGCATATTGCCCCCAACAATCTGGCTCCTCATTTTACCCACCTCGGAAGGATGGAAGGCTGAGTCAACCTTGAGCCGGTGAGATTTGAACTGCCGAACTGCAGCTAGCAGTCAGCTGAAGTAGCCTGCAATACTGCACTCTAACCACTGCACCACCTCGGCTCATTTTAATTCAACTGTCAATTTCATTCAACTGTCTTTTATATGAATTTCTGAGATTTCATATATTTCTTCCATGCTGGTTGATGCTATTCTTTGGAGCTTTGGAAGCAGTTCATTGACAAGTGCTTCTTTCAGGACGTGCATCAATTAGCACATGGTTGAAACAGATTTTAGAACCTTCAGGTTCTGTGTGATTGATTGGCATGCTTTTTGACTCTATTCTCAGTAGCTGGGAGGATCTGGAAATCCTGCCATGGTTTCTGGCTACATACCAAGTTGTTTTACATAGAATTACATGGATTACACTAGATAAAGAGAACATTAAGGGCTTTCACATTAGGAATGGAAGTTTACAAAATAAACATGACATAATTGGCGCATGATTTGATATTATTAATGGAAACACAAGATACTGATTATTAATCTTTTGTTTTTAGAATTGTTCATAAAGAGTAATATATATATGAAACATTTTATCAAACAATTAAGAGGTATGTATTTGTATTTCTGTCTGTCCATGTCTCGTAAAGTGTTAATTGACATAAGATTGTTTCCCATGTTCTTAACACAACACTCTTGAGTCTTCTTCTCTTCCTTCTCCTTCTCCTTCTCCTTCTCCTTCTCCTTCTCCTTCTCCTTCTCCTTCTCCTTCTCCTTCTCCTTCTCCTTCTCCTTCTCCTTCTCCTTAGCATACATTTTCCCATGTCTATGGAGATTCTTAGTCATTCAGGTCATGATTTTCCCAAAGGTACTTTTCAAGAGGCAACTGGATTTTCTGTGTTTTTTCCCTGAAGATGTTTTGCTTTTCATCCAAGAAGCTTCTTCAGTTCTCTTCAGAACTGAAGCTGAAGAACTGAAGAAGATTCAGTTCTTTAGAACGGAAGAAGCTTCTTGGATGAGAAGCAAAATGTCTTCAAGGAAAAACAAAGAAAGTCCAGTTGCCTCTTGAAAAAGCACCTTTGGGAACATTTTCCCATGCTGCATTTGTATGTAACATTGCTTTGCATACATTTTTTTCCATCAAAGAAAGGGAGATTGACGATATCTGCTGAGATCAACCAAACTACCGTGTTTGAGAAGAAATCTGTCATAGATTTGTTTCAAATTTGTAGATTACCAGATTTGTAGATTGGTGAGGACTTCGAATCATAGGGATGGAAGGAAGTTGGATCTGAGTGCAGGAATCTTCAAACCGTTCCAGACAAATGGCTCTCCAAGAAACTGAGGCAGTGCAAATCATCATGGATCCTTTGAGTCCATCTAGTCTGTTCTTTGAGGGGTATACTTTATCCCTGGGAGAGGGTGGGATGGAGAAAAATACACACTTTTGTACCACATAGCTCCCAGCGACTGGTAAGATCCCTCAGAGTTGGTCTCCTCCAGGTCCCGTCAGCTAAACAGTGCCGGCTGGCGGGCCCGCGGGGGAGGGCCTTCTCTGTGGTTGCCCCAGCTCTCTGGAACCAGTTACCTCCTGAGATCCGGACTATCCCCACCCTATTGGCCTTCCGGAAAGCTGTGAAGACCTGGCTTTTCCAGCAGGCCTGGGGCCGCTAATCTCAATGTTACAATCTGTGAGATCCGGCCACGAATGGTATGTATGGCTTTTTAAATCGTTTTTTAATATTTATATTGTTTTAATGTTCTTATATTTCTGTTGTAAGCCGCCCAGAGTGCCTTGGGAGTTGGGCGGCATAAAAACGCAACAAATAAATAATAAATAAATAAATAAATAAATAAATAAATAAATAAATAAAATATCCTGTATCTTTATTTTAGATCTCAGTAGCTTCATTTTGCTTTGTAAGTTATACAGCAAACATTCTGCTTTTACTCAACTCTGTAAAATGCTTATCTGTTTTGTGTATTAAATTGCTTGTTGCAGGAAGCACAGAGGACAACAAAAAAAGTAATTTTTTATTCATTTCTTTGTTTAAAAAAAAATGTTTTTAAAGAGTTGATTCAACCAGCTAAGGCACATGACAGAGCATGTGAATTTCCCCCTACATTGTAATTTCTTTCTTTGTTTATAATTCTGTCATGAACTGTAATTCCAATGTTCCTTTCAAAAGCTTGTGTTATACTATTTCCAGCTTACTTTTTTTGATAACTCTTATATTTGTAGAACACAGTGACCTGATTCCAGTTTATGGTTTTATTATGGTTATGATGAGAATTGAAGATCAATACAGATGATGTCCAGTATTTACTGGTTTAAATTCCTCACTATCTAGAGCATTCATCTTTTAACGTCTACTCCTATAACCTTTTTTTGTGTGTGTGAGTAAATTAAGTTTTGCAGGATGCAACATGAGTCAGTCACCAGGACCAGAGGTTTATTCTTTCAAACTTTCAGATTTCTAGAAAGAGAGAATTTCCCTGAGGATGGGCTCCAGCACGAATCTGAAAGCTTGGAAGACTAAACCTCAGTCTCAGTGACTGACTCAGATTGGATCCTGCAATATTATCCTGAGAAACGTATATTTGTCTTCATTTGCGAGACATTTTTTTTAAACCTAAAAATGGAAGGAAGGAATGCCGAAAGTACAATGTATCAAAATTTTGGTATTCCAGTATGCTTTGGACAAAAACCTGTTATCCTTCAGATGTTGTTGAATCAATTCCTAGCAGTCTCTGAAAGCATGGCAGTAGTGAAGAATGCTAAGAACTGTAGTTCAGCAATATCTGGAAGTTCTCACAAATTGCTCACCTCTAAAGAGTACCATGAATCACCAAACCATGATTTATTATTATACTGTGATGGCTGCACAATCAATGACAAAATCAGATTTGCTGCTGAATAACTTGTAAAACAGACATGTGTGTTTGTGTTTGTGTTTGTGGATGCTGCTTTATTTTCTAGATTTTAAATATGCTGCATTACTGTCAGCCCTTTGAGGAGGGCCAGATCAGGAAACAGACCCCACAAGCTCAGCTAAAACTTTATTGTTGTAAACTACAATAACACGATCCTGAAAGCCTGACTGTGTGACTTATGATAAGCCTCTTATATGGAGTCAGTTTTTGCTTCTTTCTTATGCTTTCTCTGTTTCCTGGGTTCAGTGCATGCTTTTGTTTTCATAATCATTTCTGCATATTTTCTTCAAGGTCATCTCTGTAGCTTTCCACAATTACAAATCTAATGAATGCAATGTGTTTAAAATCTAAAAAATAAAAATGAAATAATTGATTTATTAAATCAATACATTTATCAATCTTGAATAATATATTCCAGATTTATAAATAGAGAGGTAATAAATTGATCAACCTGCAAGTATTTGAAAAACCAAGTGGCGATAGCTTGGGGGGAAAACCCCCCATGTGATGTGCTATATTCCAGTTGTTGATTGAGGAAATGCTGATAAATCTTGGACATACTTGGCAAATTAGTTGATAATTTAGCCGTGCAGTTTTGATAAATAAATTAGGCAAGGGTGGTTTTGGTAGCATGTTGGCTAGATGGTTCAACAGTTGGCTTGAAAATCTGAAGGGTGTTTCAAAGGTGCTTTTTCCAAAAGGCAATTGGACTTTCGTATTTTTTTTTCTTTGAAAATATTTCCGTTCTCATCCAAGAAGCTTCTTCTTCAGAACTAAAACTTCTTGGATGAGAAGTGAAACATTTTCAAAGGAAAAAAAACAAGAAAGCCGAGTAGCCTTTTGGAAAAAAGCACCTTTGGGACAACCATGACCTGGATGATTAAGAATTTCCATAGACCTGAAGGGTGTTCAGCAAAAGCTCCTCATTTTAATTAAAATGAGCTAATTTGTGGATCAATATCTATCAATGTTTTTGTTAAAGATGTGGGCAATGAATGGAAAGAATACTTACAAGTTTCTATATCACAAAATTAAACTGGGTGGGGAAAAGTTTGGAACACAGAAAAGTTTTTGTCCAATTTATCAAAGAATTTTCTAGATTGGAAACATGGATTGAAAATAACAGAGAATTCTTCATAATGGGAAGAGAAATCAAGCAAGCAAATGCAGGATGGATGATATTCTAGGTTGCCAGTAGTACTTGAGAGGAACATATTGGAACAGTACCTAGATCATAACCTGAATGTGATTGGCACACAATGTGGCTGCAGCATAAAGAAACATAAAGGTAAGCTGCATCAAGAGAAGTATAATTTTCCAATTGAGAAAGTAAAAAAAATCCATTTATTCTGTGTTGCCCGGACTCCATGTTGAATTCTTCATCCAGTTTGCAGCTTATGTAATATAATGTTTTATTTTAAATCTATTGGGTTTTCGTAGAAACTGCTCACCTTCATACTGAGCCCTCCTAATGTAAAGTAAGAAAAAATATCTAATTGAGACAGCAGCAAGGATATATAATGCCTACTTGCAAAGAAAAAAATATTACATGTAAATTCTTAAACCACTTTTGAAACTCATGTCCTTTCTCAGAAAATTACAGTAAAAAAACAAACCCTTATTGGTATAAAATTATGTCACCTTCTTACATTTAACTTGATTAACAAAAGCCAATTAAAATCAAAGACCATTTCAACTATCTAATACAGGGATGTCAAACTTGCAGCATCACGTTGTCGTCACGTGACGTATCGTGACTTTTTCCCCTTTGCTAAAATGGGGGTGGGCGTGGCCAGCGCCTGATGCATCCGGCCCGTGGGCTGTGAGTTTGACACCCTTGATCTAATATATTGTCAAGCACCAGGATATCCAAACAGTTCAAATGTATATAAAGATTTATTGTAAGCTTAAGCTTTCTACAAGAATATTGACTAACAGTCAAGGGAAATTAACGGGAGTTAAGAATGGAAGGAATTCAAGGTGGGCTGGACTTAGATCTCTTGTGGGTGCGAAGGGACTCATGACTGATGACGTGTTTGACCCCTCAGCCTAGTCATCTCCTACATATAGACAAAGATGACAAAACCTTTTAAATTGCAAGCACGAAGAATAGAAACGAAAGACTTTTTAAGGAGCAACTGCAGAAAAAGTCAGATGTAAAAATTTTGGAAGGAATTCTGTAGAGCTGGATGGGGTAGAGCTGATGAGTCTCTGCCAACTCTATTGACCTTTCTGGCGGGCCACTGAAAAAAATCTTGCAAGAGTACCTCAAAGCAAAGCAGGTTTATACTGGTTATTGATGGATCTTCACATTACTAACATCCATTCTATATCTTCGGGCATAGATACACGGAAATGGACAAGAAGTATTATAGAAAAACCCCTGGGAATTTCAAAAGCTGATTCACTTCCAGAGATTGAAGTCCTTATTTTGCAGTATGAGTAGGTTTCTTAGACCAAATTAGATCTGTATTGCAGCCCTTTCATTATTGTCTAGTTTAGCCAGCATATTAAATTTCTCTTTAATTAAAATAAATTAAAGTACTTGAACTGGCCATCTTAGGTTCTGTGCATTTTTGCTACCAAAGACCCTTCTGCATTGAGCTGGGGGGGGAAACATTTAATGGAGAAAGGACCATTTTCTACTTGTTTTCAAAGACTAAGGTGCCTGTTGCAGTTAGAAAGTCAATGAGCTGATTTTTAATTCAAGGAAAGGGGTTTCATTGAATTCATGCTGCATCTTGAAGCTTTGCCATCTGTTAGGTTGATTGCATTATGGCTTTTGCCTTTTCACATTCCTGTATGTTTACATCGAATCCTAATGCCCTTACTGGGAATCTAATTTTGGGTCCTAGACTTGAGAGAAAATAGCCAGAAAGACCAGCCTGAGAGTCTAGGCAATGTTCTAACTCAAGCATAGGCCATCTCAGACTTGGACATAATTGCCAAGAAGATGGAAATCTTTGTAATGGCTGTGAGATTGGTTCACTAAGAAATGTGTGGCACATTAATTGCACCTCATGCTTGAAACTCTGCTTGCCAAAACTGAGAAAACCTAAGGATAAAGACACAGCTAGACAACTGCATTTTAGTGCTATCCACTAATTCTTCAAGTAGTGGAAATCTAAACCTCTGCAGATTTTAAAGTACACGTAGTCCTCAACATATGACCACAATTGAGCCAAAATTTTCAATTGCTAAGTGAGATATATCCATCTTTTCAGGCATCTAGAATCTGTATGTACTATTTTTATTTATATGTATTTTTAAAATAAGATGTATATGGTAGCAACTTTATTGTTCATGCAATCTAAGAGATGCTTTTTCAACCTTCCCAAAACTTTGTAAAAGGAGTCATTTTTGCAACAAACATAATAAAGAATATTGTTTGTTTTTAAAAGAGTAAGCATGTTTCTTCGCTCTAGTTGATAGGGAAAACAATGCCTCGGGTTAATCAGTTCACAATGTTCTTGTATGTCACACTGAGCACTTTTATGGCAGAAATGGATCTTACAAGCTGCATTTCTTTGAACATCTTAAAAATTTCTCCTAAAAAAACATGAGTTGGACAAATTTGGGACTACTTTGTAATACTAAGATCCAACACGAGATTGTTCCTGTTCAGTTCAGTTGTTATCTTTTATAACTATTTCATCAAGAGAAGTTTATTTAGGGTAACCAAATATTAAATGAATGGGGTTTTCGACCTTATAAAAAAATATAATAAATGATATTTTCCCCCTTTGTTTCTGTAACAAATAAAATGTGTTCTACTCCTCATTCTGAAAGATATAGGACTGTGGCATTATTCCCATCTGTTCAACGGGTGTTTAAAACATACAAATATTTCTATTGCAAAGAATGATGGAACACAATCCTTTTTTAAAAAGTGACTTGTTTTTAATATTGGCTTAAATATCAGAAGAGGTTTTTTTTAAAAAAAATAAAAAATAAATAGATACCGAAGTATCTTCATAATGTACCTGAATTTCTAACATTAGTAGGTTGTTAAGAAAAATCAGTTGTCCAATGCAAGCATATCACCTTACATAGTCTGTTGAATAGGAAAACACAGCAAAAGCTTTTCTGCTGTTTGCAAAACACTTTCCAGACTGGACAGATGGTGTTTTAGAAGGTTTTATGGAGTTCATATGAAATGCACCGACTAGCTGAAGCTGGTTATTGCTAAGAAACTTGCACAACAAATCTAAGAGTGCAGACGAAATGAGAAAAGGAAGGTATGCCAATGATTCACTCCTTATACAGACAACACATTACGTTTTTGCACACACACACACACAAACAAATTGAGCTTTGATTGCTACAAACCCACATTTTCCCAATTGCCAGAGACTATGGAGATAGAATATTCCGCACTATCCCGAAGGTGGGTTTTTTTTTCAAAAGGCAACTGAAGCTTTCTTGGGTTTTTTTCTTTGAAAATGTTCTGCTTCATTCTGAAAAACTGGCGAAACATTTCCAAAGGGAATAAACCAAGAAAGTTCAATTGCCTTTTGAAAAAAAAAACACCTTCAGGACAACCATGACCTGGATGATTGAGAATCTCCACAGACAATATTCCACAGTGCATTGCTGTATGGTTTACTGAATGTAGTGGCATTGAAGTAGCTCTAAGTAGTCTCTTAATCTGTATTTAAAACAGAATAACAGATTTGGAAGAGACCTTGTAGGTCATCTAGTCCAACCCCCCCACCCAAGCAGGAGACCCTGCCTACACCATTTCTCACAGTCCAGTCTCTTCTTGAAAGCTTCCAGTGATGAAGCTCCCACAATTTCTGAAGGCAATCTGTTCCATTGGTTGATTGTTCTCACTGTCAGAAAATTTATCCTTATTTCTAGGTTCAATTTCTTCTTGATCAGTTTCCATCCATTATTCCTTGTTCTGGCCTTCAGGTGCCTTGGAAAATAGCTTGAACCCTTCCTCTCTGTGGCAGCCCCTCAAATAGTGGAACACTGCTATCATGTCTCCCCTGGTCCTTCTCTTCACTCGCCATGCCCAGTTCCTGTAACCGTTCTTTGTATGTTTTAGTCTCCAGTCCCCTAATCATCTTTGTTGCTCTTCTCTGCACTCTTTCTAGAGTCTCAACATCTTTTTATAGTGTGGTGACCAAAACTGGATGCAGTATTCTAGGTGTGGTCTTACTAAGGCTTTATAGAGTGGTATTAGTAGCTCATGTGATCTTGATTGAATCCCTCTGTTAATGCAATTTAGGATTGCATTGGCTTTTTTGGCTGCTGGTGGACACCGTTGCCTCATATTTAATTAGTTGTCCACTAAGACTCCAAGATCCCTCTCACAGTTACTGCTTTTAAGGCTGGTTTCTCCCAATCTATATGTGAACTTTTGGTTTCTCTTGCCTAAGTGTAAGACTTTACTTTTCTCTACATTGAATTTCATTTAGGCACTTGCTAGCAACATCCATTAAAGAGCTGCATTTTGCAAAACCCAGAGTTTTTAGTTTGGGAAAAGCGAGTACAGATAAACCTTGACTTACAATCATTTATTTAGTGACTGAAGTTACAGTGGCACTGAAAAAAGTGACTTAAGTCCGGTCCCTGTACTTATGACCGTTGCAACATCCCTACAATCACACGATCAAAATTCAGGTGCTTGGCAACCAACATCTATTTATAATGGTTGCAGCATCCTGGGATCAGGTGATCACCATTTGTGACCTTCTCAGGGAGCTTCCGACAAGCAGAGTCAATGGGGAAAGTTGGTTTCACTTATTGCGTGTATGATTTACTGCAGTGTTTCCCTTAACAACTATGGCACAAAAAAAGTCATAAAATTGGGCACAAATTACTTAATAATCGCCTTGCACAGCAACAGAAATTCTGGTCCCATTTGTGCTCATGAGTTGAGAACTACATGTAAGTTATCATTGAAGCTTTGCTTTGAAAATTGCTTCTCTGTCTTTGGCAGAGGAATGGGGTGCTTTTTACTGTCAGGGGATGCAAGCAATAAGAGAGGAGAAGAGGGAATGACAGATGGAGTAGAGAGAATATTGATACAATATGGGTGGTATAAGCAGGGACTTCTCTGTCTCTATTTTCCCCCTCCCACACACACACAGTTTTTGAATGGGAGAAGTGGAATAAGCTTCTTTGAGCATGCAATAGTTTTTACATGTATTTCCAACTGCACACAGAGTTGGAAATGGCCTCTTGCTCAATGCAAGAAGTTAAAACTTCCCAGACAAATGGCTGTCTAGTTTTCACTTGAGGTCACCATCTCTGTAAGTACCGTAATTGTCAATTGATCTTAACTGTTAGAAAGTTCTTCCTAACATTTAGCTAGAATTTGCTTTCCTGGAACTTACATTCAATGCAATATTATGTATCCTGAATGCCAGAAAGTTAGAGGATAGGACTTGACTTTCTTTTATGTAACATTATTTTTGTAATCTGAGGAATGCTATCATATCCCCCCCCCTTTTTTTCCCCTCAAGGCCATACATGTTTGGCATCTTTCGTCTCTCTTTATAGGGTGAGCCATGGTGCCACGGTTGTTAGAATGCCATACTGCAGGGCTAACTCACTGCTCATTCCAGCAGTTCAATTCTGAGCGGCTCAAGGTTGACTCAGCCTTCCATCCTTCCGAGGTGGGTAAAATGAGGACCCAGATTGTTGGGGGCAATATGCTGACTCTGTAAACTGCTTAGAGAGGGCTGTAAAGCACTGTGAAGCAGTATATAAGTCTAAGTGCTATTGCTATTGCTATTAATTTCCAGTCTACAGATCATTGTAGATGTTCTTTTCTGAACCTGTTCCAGTTTCTCTGAAACCTTCTTGAAGTGCGATGCTCAGCATTGGGTACAGTCCCTAAGGTAAGGGATAAATAAGCTCTCACCAAAATAGAATAAAATTGAATTATTACGTAATGAAAGGGAAGACAACACTTGCTTTTCATGTAGCCACTGCCAACTCATATCCACTTTCAGTCAAAACTGTTCTGAGATCATTTTCACATCTTCTGTGTTTTCGATTTTTAATTCTAAGTGAAGAACATTGCATATGTCTGTGTTAATTTGCCTTATGTTAATTCCATCCCATTCTCTAACCACTCCGTCTCAGCTGGGGTTCTGTGAAAGGTTGCTAGGGGTTCCATAAGAGATAGCAATTGAAAAACATTGTTTTTTTTTTTTTTTGACATACTAGCACTTGCAATGGTGAGAATTTTTATGTGCTGCAACTCAGCTGCTGGCCTGCTGCTTTGCTGTTGTAAACATTATAAAACATGGATTATATTGTATTGTACTGCACTTTTTGTGATTTTATGCAGTGATTCCCTGAAACCTGAAAATTACTTCAGGGTAAAATGACTGAGAAAGGTTATTCTAACCAAATATCATCTTGAATTTTACTTCTGTCTTAGCTCTCTCATTCAATGTTTTGTTGTAGCAAATCTGAAAAGTGTTGTCTTTACCTCTTCATCCAAGGAATATGTTGATGAAAACAGGCCCAGGGAGGAAAAATTCTGTTAGCCCACTCAATGTATCGATTTGATGAGGAACTATTGACAAACAGTGTTTAAGAATGAGTCAAATAAGTATACACTTAATTGTCATGCTAATCAGTCCACACTTAACTAACCTATTAATCAGAATGTCTTAGAATACTTTATTAAATGTTTTGATGAAATCAAAATATATCTACAACATTCCCACGATTTACAAAGAAGTGAACTATCAAAATGAGTTAAAATTTGTCTGGCAAGATGTGTTCTTGACAAATCTATCTTTGCTTCTGACAATTACTACATTGTTTTTAAGTAATGATCAGTGATGTTGCTGCCCCTGTAGTACTCTTCCCAATGTGATGACGGACTGCATACTTACTACATTGAAAACAACAGCCAAATAACTATTCTAAAACAGTGGTAAAACATGCTGGGTTATCAGTTGTTGCACCACAGGAAGTCTATAATAGATTAGAGAAGGCTCTTAAAAAGGAAATAATAGATAAAAGGAAAATAAAAGGGCATTTAAGCCACTTATTTATTTATTTAAGAAAATTTTCAGTGACTCTGGGTGGCTTACAAAGATAAAAAATCTCATATTAAAAAAAAACCCAATAAAAAGCAATAACCCCCACCCCACCCCCACTGACCACAATAAGTCAAATAAGGCACTTGATGGGCTCTATTTCACTCTGGGTTCCTCAGGCCCATTGGCAAAACCAGGCGTTCAGGGCCTTGAAAAAGAGTATCAAAGTGGGGGCCAATCTTATTTCTGCCGAGATAATGTTCCACAGGAGGGAGCTACCATGGAGAAGTCCCTTCTTCTTGGTACCTCCTCAGGAGGGGGGGGGCACAACATTCCTCCTCTGGTAGGTTGGATAGATGTGACCGGGAAAAGACGGTCCCTCAAATAACCTGACACTTGTGGCTCTAATACCACCAATTGATCAATAGCCAATAATTTGATCGATATTTCCCTTGTATACAGTCATGATTAGTGAACTATGTATGGAGAACCTTCTTATTCCTTTTCACAGATTGCTTCAACTTCTGCTTTCTACTACTTTCTACTTTCTACTTTCTACTACATCTACTTTGCTATTGTATCAGTCCATTACTTTCTTCACTCCATCCCTGTTATACAAGCTGTTTGTAGCAAGACTTAATTGCAGCAAACACAATTAACTGTAAATGAAGCCACAACTTCTTTCATCAAGGGCACAAAATCAAGGCAAGCTGTTTCCTTAGTAGGTAGTTCATAGAAGCATTTTTTAAAATCAGTCTGTAGCAGTAGACAGCTCCCTTATGCCAACAGGAAAGAAATTTATCTCATTTTGGATAAGGTTTTCTTTTAGTAACATAACATTACTTTGTCATGCTAATCATATTTCTAAGAACACTTCTTTTCAGTTTTGTTTTTCAGTATTTCAGATGAGTGTCACCTCTCCAGCATACACCAAAGTGGGCATGAGTCATACTTAGAAGGCCTGGCCAAGGCAAGATTTTTTTAAAATAAAGGAACATAGGAAGTAAGGCCTTGAATTTATCATCTATGGTTAGCAACTGGATCCTAGATCAAGCTTGCATACAAATCAACTGGTCACAGCCCTGCCAACTATTGTTGACATGGATTTTGTTTTTCTTTAAATAATCATTACCTTAGCACTTATATGCATAAATAAGACAATTTACTTTTTCTCTTCTCTTCTCCCATTTGGGGGGGGGGGAGGGTGGTCACAGCCCTGCCAACTATTGTTGACATGGATTTTGTTTTTCTTTAAATAATCATTACCTTAGCACTTATATGCATAAATAAGACAATTTCCTTTTTCTATTCACTTCTTCCATTTGGGAAGGGGGGAGGGAGGCAATATCCAAGTGGGCAAAAGGCATTATGGTGAATTTCAGAAAGATCCCAGGGTGATTCAAAGGCTGATTGTTTTAAACATATATTTTAAAAACAAAGACAAAAATCCACCTATGGATTCCATCCCGGTGATTGATAACTTAATGTTGTTTCAGAGGCACTGATTGTGGTTTCAGCAAGACGGCTATTTCCCCCCCCCCCAGCTCTAAACCTGCAGGAAACTGCTGTTTTGCAGTCTCCTCATGAGGAACAATTGTCTGGAGCAATTGGCTGATCTCAAATCTTCTCCTTGTCCAGAGAGGAATTATGAAGAGCCAGTCTACTCACCAGCTCTTTATTCCATCACAGTCAATAGCTCTGCTTTTCAGTTCACCATTTCTTCCCTAAAAGTGGTCTCTGCTGAGCTCAAAAGCTTTTGATGATGATATAGTGAACTGCATAATCCAACATTTCAATAATCTGATATTTTATCTCCTGCCAGCTAATATCCTTGATGTTTCAATGTGTTTCCTCTGAAAGGGCAGATTTTTTTTTTAGATTTTTAAGTCCTGCATTTATTATTTCTATAAATAATTCAAGGCAGTGAACATACCTAATACTCCTTCCTCCTCCTATTTTCCCCTCAACAACAATCCTGTGAGGTGAGGTGAGCTGAGAGAGAGTAACTGGCCCAAAGTCACCCAGCCGGCTTTCATGCCTGAAATAGGATTAGAACTCATAGTCTCCTGGTTTCTAGCTTGATGCCTTAATCACTAGGCCAAACTGGCTCTCAATTGATTTAAATTCATTACCTCAATATTTGATATTAATGTTGGCTAATCATTTAAAGGATTTTCAATTTTAAGAGATTCAGAAAATAGCATTTGGTCTCCCCTCATAATATTTTTTATTATTTCTCCTCTTAAAATTAAAGTTCAAGTCATATATCATAGTTATCATTATAGTTCAAGTTACATATTGTTACATAATTATAAGTATCACATAATGATATACCATCAATGATGTGAATCACAATTTCAGGGTGATACCTATTAATGAAGATATAAATCAGAAGTAAACTATTTGGGTTTCTCTACCTGAGAAATGAATATATCTGTATTCTTACAATTAAATGAAGCTAAGGATATTTCTGTCTTTTAATAAAAGTAAATTAGAATGCAAACACATCTGATTTTTATTGCATTGTCTAGAAATCCTTATATCCAGTAAATATAATTGTTATTTGGATTACATAGGAAGTATTTTGAGTGGTAGAAGGAACAAAAACATAAAATTATGTAGCATTTATATAAATATATGATTATAGACTTTGTTGTCCCTGCAAACCAAATAGATTTCACAGAAATGTACATAAAGATATCACTTCCACATATAAATGCTTTTGTTGGTAAAACCTTAACATTTATTTTGATTTACTCTAGAGACTTTAGAAAGTGCATTTATAATTATTAAAAGTTTCCTTTTAATTTTTTCTTTCAGGGAGAAAAATCATGCCAGTTATGACAAATGAAGACATACTTTATTAAACATTGCCATCTGCTGGTGGTATTTTCCTTCAGAAAGGAAGTCATCCATTCAATAATTCCACAAGATATGGTGGAGGAGATGGTCCTGGATATACCCCTACACCAAGCCATGTAGAACTTTAAAGATCAAAATTTTAAATCAGAAGTGGAAGTGGATAGTCCACCATGGCAGAGCCCAGGGCACTGGTGTCTCAATACTTATAATGGCAAGCATCTGCCAATAGTCAAGTTGCTGCATTCTGGATTAAGTGAATTATCTGGGTAATCTCCAAAGAGAGCATCATGTAGAACACAATGCTGCGATCCAAATGAGTAGTGATGCCCATCTATCTACAATCCAGCAGGACCTCCAAATTATGAATCTGTTTCCATCAAAAGATATAACTGGGATTACGAGAAACCACAATGAACGAAGGGTAACTCCAACTTGCTAAGAATCATAGAACATATAATCATAGGCTTGGAAGGAAACTTAGAGGTCATCATACTCAAGATAGGAGATCTTATGCTTATACCATCCCAGTCAAATTGTTGTCCAGTCTATTCTTGAAAACCTCCAGCTATGGAGCACCCACAACTCCAGGAAGCAAGTTATCCCATTGATTAATTGCTGTCACTGTAGGGAAATTTCTCCTTTGTTCTAGGTTAGATGTCTCTTTAATAAGCTTCCACCCATTACATCTTGTCCTACTCTCTGGTGCTTTGGAGAATAAGTTCTCCAAAGGGTTGCCCTCCTCTCTGTGACTGCCCCTCAAATACTGGAAGATAGCTACCATGTCTTTCCTAATCCTTCTCTTCAATAGGCTAGACATACCTACTGGTAGCTCAGCTCAGGGTGTTTCCAAAATTGATATATTAATGGTCATCCTCAAGGAAACCGCATTCCCCTGCCACCACATACAATATATAAAAATCCTCCGATTCCCAACTTTCATTTAAATAAAGTAGCTCTTTCTGGGTCATGTGACTAGCATGAAGTGGGACCTAAGAAGAGAGTAGTTGGTGATCTCTCCCATAGAGCCGAGGTGGCGCAGTGGTTAGAGTGCAGTACTGCAGGCTACTTCAGCTGACTGTTCAGCAGTTCAGCGGTTCAAATCTCACCGGCTCAAGGTTGACTCAGCCTTCCATCCTTCCGAGGTGGGTAAAATGAGGACCCAGATTGTTGGGGGCAATATGCTGACTCTGTGAACCGCTTAGAGAGTGCTGTAAAGCACTGTAAAGCGGTATATAAGTCTAAGTGCTATTGCTAAATGCATTGAAAAGTCTATTTGTTTTGTTTTTAGATTTTTTTTTTTAATCCACATCTGATCCATTAAGGCATCAGGCTAAAAAAAACAAGAGACGGCCAGCTCTAGTCCCGCCTTAGTCATGAAAGCCAGCTGCGTGACCTAGAGCCAGCCACTTTTTCTCAGCTCACCTCAGCTCAGCTCACCTCATAGGGTTGTTGTTGTGAGGAAAAGAGGAGGAGGAAAGTGTGTTGGATATGTTCACGACCTTGAATTATTTATAAAAATAATAAAGGTGGGACACAAATAAACAAATAAATAAAAATAAAACATTCTGGTCCATTTAATCCCCCTCTTGTTCAGATCTGCTCGATTTTTAAAATGAACCTTTCTTTTTCTAGATTTTTTTTCTTCCACTTTTATTATAGTCCTTTATAATACTCCTATGCAAACCTTAAATTCCTTCCTCTTCCTATTTTCTCCATAACAACAATTCTGTGAGGTGGATTGTGCTGAGAGATAGTGATTGGTCCAAAATCGCCAGCTGGCTTTCATGCCTAAGACAGGACTAGAACTCACAGTTTACTAGTTTCTCTGTCATAATAAATTTACTAAATTTGGTTTTCAGGTGATTAACTTACTGACAGATAAACAGACATAGACAAAAAGGCCCTTCATATTATTTCTTTCCAACATTTCACTGAATTGGAAAAAAGCAACTCAGACATGTCAAACAAATATATGCTACCAGGAAAATTGTTGTAATCATCTCAGAAGGACAGTGATGCTATTTGTCTCCCCCCATCCCCCCCCCTCAGGAATATTAGAAATCAGTGTAAATTGCATCATTCTATTTTTTTGCTTGTTTGTTTCTTGGATTTTAGCCAGCAGTGTGTTGCTCCCGGTTCGGTCCGGTTCTTAGAACTGGTAGTGGCGGCGGCGGGAGGCTCCGCCCACCCACCCAGGATGCTTCTGCGCATGCGCAGAAGTGTCACGCGCATGCGCAAGCACGCGCGCGAACCGGTAGTAATGGGTTTTAGAACCCACTACTGATTTTAGCCAAAAGTGGAAAGGAAGTACCTAGATTTACACACTGAACAATGGGAAATACTTACTATACATTTCCCCCCCAAAATCAATTCTACAGTATCTATTTTGGCAGACTTGCCATCAAAGATGCTAGAAATTGTATATTTTACTACGGTATCATATTGGTTTTAAATTGCAGCCAGACACAAAATTTGTAATCCCAGGAGGAACATATAATCTCAACAACCTTGATGCAGTCTAACATTTGAGTAAAAAATGTTACTATGTTAGCTACAACACAGAAGTAAACTGAGAAATCCAAATGCTGGCCAAGTATTCTCATTTCTTTCCATTCCTTGCAAAATAGAGGCTCCATTACCACTTTCTTTGGTATGCTTACAATGTCAATTGTTTCTAACCTGAAGCAAGAGATGCAATTTATCAAAAGAGCCTTGGTTTGCATAGAGAAAGGCCAATTTTAATTCCCTAGAATTATTTAATTCCCTAGAAAAGATTCTGTCTGAAACCTCAAGGGTTTCTGCAAATCAACATAGGCAATACTTGTGTAACAAACAAGGATCTAATCTTTTACATGGCAGCATCCCAATATCAAGATTCAGAAATATTCAAGAGTATAGAATACTACTTTGGAATTAGAAGAAGAGAGCTATAGAGCTGGGTTTTGAAAGGGATTGGCAGGGGAGGGGGATTGATGAAAGTAGCATTATTCAGTCACAATGAAAACTCCACCTCCTTAGTGTATGTATTGTTGTCTCACACATATCTATGAAAGGAGTGGACCTTGTACAAATAGTCCCCAACTTATGACCACAATTGAGCCCCAAATCTCTGTTGCTAAGTGAGGCAGTTGTTAAGTGAATTTTGCCCCATTTTACGACCTTTTTTGCCACAGTTGTTAAGTGAGTCACTGCGGTTGTTAAGTTAGTAACACAGTTGTTAAGTGAATCTGGTTTCCCCATTGACTTTACTTGTCAGCAGTTCGCAAAAGGTGATCACATGACCTTGGGATACTGCAACCGTCATAAATATGAGTCAGTTGCCAGGCGTCTGAATTTTGATCACATGACCATGGGGATGCTGCAATGGTTGTAAGTGTGAAAAATGGTCATAAGTCACTTTTTTCAGTGCTGTTGAACAATCACTAAATGAACTGTTGGAAGTCGAGAACTACCTGTATTGTAATGGTGTGGTGTTGCTTTTGGCATTTCGAGAAAAGGATCCTTTTGGAACCTACTCCACAATTTAAGTTCCAACCTCTTATAGTGGTTTCATGTAGACATTAAACACAATAGGAATCATAGTAGAATCCTGTGGAACTCCATCAGGATTTGCTTGCTTTGGCACTGAATGTTGGAAGCTTTCATTAAATTGTTATTTCAATATTAGATTTTTTAAATATACTTTTTTAAAAATTTACTTGCATTAGCAGTTTTGTTACTGTTGTAACCATACACCACTTAGTGCTATGAGACTGATGTAGTACCTGAATCTTATATATAAATGTAAATAAACAAATTAAACAATAACCTTGCTGTCACCCAGTACCACTTTCTAATCCTTCTGCAAAACAATGCTTCCAAGACTTACCCATGCGAGATACCCAAGAACAGGGGTGTCAAACTCAAGGCTTGCAGGCCGGATCCGGCCTGTAGGGTGCTTAGATGTGGCCCGTGGGGCCGCCCTAGAAACAGCAAAGGACACGGTGCCTCTGCCAGTGAAAACAGAGCTCAGGAGGGCCACGCGCGGGCCTCCCGGGCTCCATTTTCACTGGCAGAGGGCTGCAGGAGGCCGTTTGCTGCAGGAGGCCGTGTCAAATCGAGTTTGACACCCCTGCCCAAGAAGGATACCAAGAAGCCCACCATACTAGACAAGGCTGAAAAGCCACCAAGAGAATGAACAGGGCAACAAATTCCCTATGTGCATTCAGAAAACTATCTGTATCCATCAGGCACTAGGCTTGGACCATATTAACTAGTCCTCCACCCCTCCAGAGGTTTCAAGGAGGTGCCAGGCTAAAACTGACTGAAGAGTGGCCCATTCCTTATAATGGAGCTAGAAAAGGCTAAAAAAAAAAGTTCTTTTCACAGGCTAGTTGAGGAAGAAAGTGTTGCACAATGGCTTGAATAGTATACTAATAATATCCTTAACTACCCCAGAAGCAGTAGCAAACGCCCAGAATTGGCAGATAATGGGATAGATTGAACATCAGGGAGTGATACGGGTTCCTATGGAGTCCAGCCATACCACCTCACTATCATCCAGTTCTAAGCTGATCACAGAGTATCTCAGCAGATAGCGGTGGGAGAGGTTGACTTCCTGTCCTCTCTCAGACAAATCTATAATACCTGCCAGATCAATATTTTCAACTAAACAAGAAAGCAAATAGAACCATTTAATCTCTCACAAACCAATTACTGTCATCTAATTGGCAGAGAATTCAAGGAAATTTAAAGGATGGATTTTGTAATATCATTAACTTATATAATTTGCTGTCGCAACATAGGCAGTAGCAATAGCTTTAATAAGAAGTAGTTATAATTCAGCATCTTTTAATACAGGGACTAGTCGTATTTGTGGAATTCAAGTTAGAAATTGCTAATTGCTAATTTGATAATGTAAGCTGGCAATTTATGACACATCAACTAAATTGTATGGATTTTGGAGAAAATTTTATAAATGTAATTAAGACGATATATTATAAACAAACAACTAAAGTAATTATAAATGGGGACTATTTCAATATAAAGAAAGGAACAAGACAAGGATGTCCGCTATTGCCCTTACTCTTTATATTGACTTTGGAAGTCTTGAACAGGAATATTAGACAAGATCCAGAAATTAAAAGAATGGAGAGAAGAGAGGAAAGATATAAATAGAATTACAAGCATTTGCAAATGATTTGGTATTTATTGTAGAAGAACCATTGGAGACAATCCCTAAACTATTAAAAAAGATAGAGGAATTTGGAGAGATAGCAGGATTGAAAATAAATACAGAAAAAACTAAAGTTATAGTCAAAAACCTTACACAAAAACAAAAAGAACAATTGGCAGAAAAAAGTGGACTTGCAAATAGTTAAGAAAGTTAAATATTTGGGAATATACCTAACAGCAAGATGTTCAACAATAAAAGAAGACAACCAGATAAAATTATTCAAGCAAATAAAATTAGATTTGGAAAAATGGAAAAATCTCCAGCTATCAATGTTGGGAAGGATTGCTACTGTAAAAATGAATATCCTACCAAAATTGATTTTCCTGTTCCAAACAGCACCTATAAAAATTGAAAAGAAATTCTTTGATGACTTGAATAAACTGATCTTGAAATTTATCTGGCAAGGAAAAAAAGTGAGAATTAAATTGAAAATGCTACAAGAATCTAAAGAGAATGGAGGATTTGGATTACCAGATTGGCTTTTATATTACCAAGCATGTGTGATAACATGGCTAAAAGAATGGATAACCCTCAGGCATAAGAGACTGTTATATTTAGAAGGACATGATTTACAACTGGGATGGCACGCCTTCTTATGGTATGAGAAGAATAAAATTCACAGATACTTTCAAAATCACCACATAAGAAACTCACTATTATCTGTATGGGAAAAAATAAAACCCAAGATTTATTCAAAAATACCTGAATGGCTCTCAATGATGGAAGCCTTTACATACTCAAATCTGGTGAAGTTTGAAGAAATTGTGACATATAAAGATATTTTGGACACTGAAGGGAAATTAAAATCTAAGCAAGAACTTGAAGACCAGCGCATTATATTATCATGGTGGCCTCAATTGCAAATACAATCTAGATATGATAAAGACATGAAGAAGTATGGCTTTTATAAAGGACAAACAGCCTTTGATCAGATATTGTTAAACTCTGATGAAAAGTTAATTAAGAAAATATATAATTTTTTACTAAACTGGAAAATGGAGGACAAACAAGTAAAAGATACAATGACACCACGGGTAAAAAAACTTTGGTTATAATATAGAATTAGAGAAATGGCAAAACTTATGAAGAAGTATGGCTTTTATAAAGGACAAACAGCCTTTGATCAGATATTGTTAAACTCTGATGAAAAGTTAATTAAGAAAATATATAATTTTTTACTAAACTGGAAAATGGAGGACAAACAAGTAAAAGATACAATGACACCACGGGTAAAAAAACTTTGGTTATAATATAGAATTAGAGAAATGGCAAAACTTATGGGAAAAGAACTATAAATTGACAATGGCAACTTCTTTTTTAATCAATTTTTGTTGCAATTTTTTTTGTCCCCCCCCCCCCAATCATTCATATTTTATGAACAAAGTGTTGTCCGGATCTTTTCTTATACAGTACATCATTTCATATACATAATCAATTTTACATCGTATCTCTATTTCCAATTTCTGCCATATTATTCTTTTTCCATAATTCTTTATCTTAAATTATTTTCTTCTTAATACATAAACAATATCACTAAACGCCCTTAATTTCTAATCTCCTACTATAACTTCAATTATTTATCATGCTTCTTTATCACTAAAAATATTTTTCAAATTCCCCCTCCCATTCTTTAACATTTCAAGTTTATTTTCTTAATTTAAGTTATCTTCAAAGTTGAACCAAATAATCATTATACATTTCATCTACTGATATATTTTACTATAAACAACATACATCATCATATTCAATCCTTGCATGGAAAATATATTGCTATCATCATATTCAATCCTTGCATGGAAAGTATCTTGCTTAATTGACTGTCCACAATTATTAATATTAATACAGTTCCTCCTTTCTGCTAATCTTCCCCTTTATAATCAAAGATTCCACTTCGTTCTAATCATCCTTTTATCCCATTCTCTAAGCTTCTTCTTTTTATTTTTTTTTATTTTTATATGTATTGTATCTTTTCTTCTGGCTCTTTTTTATCACTTTTAAGTTTATCATTTGAGTAACCCTCACCAGAGTTTCCTCTTGCCTCTTCCCACTATTTACCTCTTTACCTTTAAGTTGTTTCTTTTTTGTAATACAGTTCCTCCTTTCTGCTAATCTTCCCCTTTATAATCAAAGATTCCACTTCGTTCTAATCATCCTTTTATCCCATTCTCTAAGCTTCTTCTTTTTATTTTTTTTTATTTTTATATGTATTGTATCTTTTCTTCTGGCTCTTTTTTATCACTTTTAAGTTTATCATTTGAGTAACCCTCACCAGAGTTTCCTCTTGCCTCTTCCCACTATTTACCTCTTTACCTTTAAGTTGTTTCTTTTTTGGGAGACATTTTCCCACTTCTACTCTTTCTATGCCACTGTAAATCCCAGTGAAATTATCTAACTGATTTTTGTTTTCATTTCCTTCTTCTTCAATATTGATTTCTTGTTTCTCATTTGTGTTCCCCTGTACCAATTTCTCTTCTGTATATTCCAACTGGATATCTGACTTTTTATTGCCTTTTAAAGTTTCACGCGCATCTTTTATCATCTCCAATAGTTCTTCATACATCCAATCCTCCATACTGCCAATTTAAGAATTTTTTTAAACCTTTAAATTATATCACAATTAATTAAAACTTAAAATCCATACAGTCTTCCCTCCCCCAATTCTAATGTCCAGTTCAAGTATTAATCCAATCCAGTCCAATTCCAGAATTTATTGCCTTCCACAGCCATAGAAAAACAAAGCCAAACAGTATAGGCAAAACAAACACTCCTTAAAAGTTCTCAGAGTTTCCAAGTTATCTTCCTGCAGTCAAGGTCAGGTTTCACAGCTGCACTTTCTCTCCAAGTTTCCACAAAGTGTTACAGTACTTTCTTCTCTCCAGCAGATGGCTCTCTCCAGTCCACAATACACTCAAACCAGCTGGTTGTCAAAGCTGTCAAAAAACTTTAAATCCACAAAAAAAAATGCTTTCTCCAGAATTTCTTCCTTTTATTGTTTTGTGTTTCTCCAATTGCAATTATAAAAAGAATAATCTTCTTGGGCTTTGGTGGTTTAGCCTCCTCTTTTTCCCTTTTTCCTCTATGCAGTTCCCAAATGCCAATTAGCCGCTATTTTCAGCTGGGGAAATTCTTTTAAAATCCAAATTCAAAGTTGCCTTTTACCTGTGAGTTGGCCATTCTCTCACCCGGTTTCAGCATTCTGTCCAAACATCACTCCTGCACATAAACTTAGTCCGGTTGCCCCAGCTTTGTAGCAGTCATTTATAAATGGCCGCCACCCCCGCCGCCGGTCTGGAGAGCTGTCTCTAACTGATCAAGGAACTTGCCTGTTCCTCTTGGTCGTCCGAGACGCCTCTCCTTCTTCACTGTCCCTACAGGACGGTTCTGGTCCGAAGACCCCCCAACAATGGTTCATCAGGCTGGATTTTCATGGAGCTCATCGGAGCCTGCTATTTTCCCAGCCAGTCTCGCCGCAACGCTTCCGGTTTCTCTGACAATGGCAACTTCTTATAAAGAAAATCTATATAAAATGTTTTATAGATGGCACTTACCACCTACTAGGTTAGCTAAAATGTTTAAAAATATGTCTAGTAAATGTTGGAAATGTAACCAAAAAATGGACACATATTATATGTGGTGGACTTGTGTTAAAGCAAAAAACCTTTAGGCAAAAATACATAAGTGGTTAGAAAAGATGATAGGAAAATCATCATCATTTTTATTAGGTATAACATCAGAAAAACTTGATAAGCAAAGTATATATTTAATATTGCATGTCTTAATAGCAGCGAGGATTATATTTGCACAATATTGGAAAAATGAAGAAACACCATGAGACGAAGAGATAATTAGGAAGATACTAACTAGACTGCGCAGAAATGGACAGACTTATGCTGAAGATTAAACAAAAAGAAGACACAGAATATTATCAGACATGGACTTTATTTTACCAGTGGTTGGAAGAAAAAGGTGGAGATTAAGAATGTAACCTGTACTGTTAAGCAATTAAATAACCCAGACAACACAATGTTTATTAAGCACTAACAAAATGTAAACAATAGAAAATTAATAAAATCTTAAAAAGTTAGAAATTGCTACTAATTATGGTTAGGAATAGGATTATATAGTCTCTGAGTTTGACTTGGAATCGCTGGGTTTTGGTTCCTTATAGTTGGGCTCTGCTTTAATGCTGTGATTTTCTGGGACAAATAGTCATTAAAAAAAGGCAAAGATAAAGGCAGTTTCTGTTTTTGTTTCCTCCTTTTTTCTCACCATAATGGAATAGAAGTAGGGCTAGGGCTAGAGCAGTGATGGCAAACCTTTTCGACACCGAGGCCCAAACCGAAACGCGTGTGCAAGTGTGTGCATGTGCAAGCACCGGAGCGCCGGAAACCCAAAGACCAGCTGGCTGGTGCACATATGTGCACCAGCCAGCTGGTCTTTGGGTTTCTGGCATGTGCATGCACGCCGGCCAGCTGGTCTTCACACACGCTAGAGCACCACAAACCCGAAAACCAGCTGGCCGGCGCATGCATGCCTGTTTTTTGGGTGCTTTGGGGCCATTTTCAGGCCATTTTTCAGGCCATTCTCAGGCCGTTTTCAGCCCAAAAAATGACCCAAAAAACAGCCTGAAAATGGCCCTGAAAATGGCCCAAAAAACGGCTTGATTTTTTGCCATTTTCCGGGCCATTTTCCGGCCGTTTTTTTCCCCAGGCCAATTTCAGGCTGGTTTTGGGCCACTATCAGCCAGAAAAATGGCCCAAAAACGGCCTGAAAACAGCCCAAAAAATGGCCTGAAAACGGCCTGAAAGCCCGAAAAACGGCCTGGAAAACAGCCTTTTTTGCCATTTTCCAGGCCATTTTCGGGCCATTTTCCAAGCTGTTTTCAGCCTGAAAAATGGCCCAAAACCAGCCTGAAACCAGCCCAAAAAATGGCCTGAAAACGGCCCGGAAAACTGCCCGGAAAACAGCCTGAAAATGGCCGAAAAATGACCCGAAAATGGCTCAAAAAAAAAAAACAGCCCGAAAAAGGCCGAAAAACGGCCCAAAAAATGGCCTGAAAACGGCCCGGAAAACTGCCCGCAAAACAGCCTGAAAATGGCCGAAAAATGACCCGAAAATGGCTCAAAAAAAAAAAAACAGCCTGAAAATGGCCGAAAAACAGCCTGAAAATGGCCCAAAAAATGTCCCGGAAAATGCCCCAGAAAATGGGCTGTTTTTTGGGCTGTTTTCAGGCCATTTCCGGTGCTCCGGTGCCCACAAAGACCAGCTGGCCGGCACGCCTGAAACCAGAAGAACAGCTGGCGACGGCGCACGTGCCCACGAAGAGTACTCTGCGTGCCACCTCTGGCACACGTGCCATAGGTTCCCATCACGGGGCTAGAGCATACAGCTAAAACAAAGATTACCTTTCTTTACTTTCCCTGGGATCCGTCATATGAATCCTTATCATTTTTCTTTTCTCTCCATCAAACTATTTCTTCTGCACCTGTATCATGTTCTTCTTCCTTCAGCCACTTCTGATTGGATGAAATCTCCCAATTTTCTCACTGTCCTTTCAAATAGCTCGCCTTCTTCTTGGATTCCTGATTCCCCATCAGATAACGGCAGTCAGATTAGAAACAGGTTGCACCCGTCCAGAAGACTCATTTGGGATGGGAAGGCTATGAACTAAACGGGGAGAAAAAGATTCTGAACCCATGTGCATCTCCGAAGACCCCAGAGGATGTACCAGGGATAATCATGAGGTGTTTTTTAATTCCCCCATTTCTCAGAGTATTTTAACAAATGCATCCATTAGCACCATGAATAATCAAAGTTAGACCTGAGAGGTTGGCCAGCTCGGGGGGGGATTGGTTAATTGTATCAGTTTATTAGAATAAACTCCATTAATTAATAATGTAAACCTTCCATTTACAATACATCCTCCAGAGAGGCAGAATCTGGGTGCTAAGCCAGAGCTTTTTTTTTCTATACCTGCCTATATCCAATTCCACTACAACTAGTGAAAAAATGATGAACTTTAACATAATTTGAATGGCTTGGGGCATTCAAAAGGCAACAACACTGGGATCTGTGTGTGTACATGTATACAGGCACATGTATAAAGTACCAAAAGGCAACTTTCCATTGATTCTATATGCCAGTGGAGATGTACCTGTTACATTCTTGTAGAAAGACATTGTCTATCAATGAGTTTTTATAGTATGGAATAAATTATGTAGCTGTACAGACATGAGTGGCCTGTAAAACGTTACTTGAAATAAAGCGGTGCTTTCTGCATTGCCAGTATAGCGAAGATAATAATCCTGGTTACGAAGAGGAGCAGTAGACCGAAACGATACGGTCCAAGACAAGACTATAAAATATGGTCATTTCTTCCCCTTCCCCCACCGCAGGGGGGGGGAAATGGATATTAGGCTGGCAGCAAGTCAGAAAATGTCAGTCTGAGGTCATAAAGACTGTTCCAAAAATCTCTTCCACATGACCTAGGTCAGAGATGCTTCAGCAAACACAGCTCGAAGACATGACTGGATGATGTCATGTTCAACCTACTCAACCTGTCAAGAGGACAGCCTGAACCGCCCTTTCCTGCTGCAGCTGTTGAGTGGGGGTTTCCAGCTTTTTCCATCCAGTCCTGAAGCACTTCATAATAAGGATAAGGGTGGGGCCAGCAAAGCTCCTATGGACCACCTGGAGCCGGTGTGGGTAGCCACTCCCTTTTTGCTGGCCGCTCATTGCAGGGAGCCCTTCCTTTTGCCAGTAGGAGGGTGAGGGCTTCCCACTGTGCCAAAAAAAAAAAAAAAAGAAACCATTTCTCCCCCTTCACTTCTCAATTCATGGGTAGAAGGAAAAGCAGGGAGAGATGGAGAGGAAGTAATCTTTTTTGGTGCCAGCTGTCCTAAAGAGACACATTTGTCCTATGCTGTGATAGCTGAAGCCCTGCTTTCCCCACTTCCCTTCTCATGGGGTCGCTTTGCCTGTCGAGATGTGCCTCGTCCATCCCATACATCTTCTTCCTGTGGTTTTGGCATGTAGCACCTAAGCTGGGTAGGTATTCTTGACATGTATCTGGTGGTCTTTCTCGTGGAAGGAACATTTATAGCTGCCTCTGCTCAGTAAATGGATAAGACCCTCTTCCCTTCCTCTCCTTTGTCCCAAAGCAAGAGCACATGGGGAGAGAAGGGTTCCTCCGATGCCAGTTCACTGATCCCATTGGAAATTAAGAAGGTCAGAAGACCCTTCACTTTCTTTCTTTGCCCACCTCCCTTTGTCTGCCATCCAAGACAAGAGAAAGGAGATGGGGTCTCTCTCTTCTCTCTGTCCCTACTCCTGCCATGGGTGGCAAGCGGCATGGTAAGAAGTGGGGAATGGACAGGGCTATAAAAGCAACAAAGAATGGGCCCTTTGGGGCCTGTTTTCCCATCGCAAGGAGTGATCATTCCCCAGGATCCGAGATCTGACAACAAAAGACCCTGAAGCTCTATTGCTGCCAGTTATGGCACAAAAAGCAGTATTCTCCATCCCATCCCATCCCATCCCATCCCATCCCACTTTTCCCCTCCTCCCCTCTTGTATGCACAGTCGGCTTTGTTCCTGTAGCAGATTGGGGTTGAAAGCAGGATCAGCGCTTGTTATAAGCCCACCACATATTTTTCTTCCCTCTGGCCTTTGAAGGCAAGCGGCTCAAAAGAAGCCTAAGACACACCTTTGGCTTGAAAGCCACCCACCACATTCGCCAGATAGGTGGGAAACTACCTCGGGGGAGGGGGGGCTGCAGCGTGCTGCTGAGATTCTGCACTTGTTCAGAAGCTCTCTTGTCATGGTTTTTCCTGCCTTCCTCCCCTCTTCTACGGTTCCTGTTAAAGTCCCAAGGGAAATTGAAAGAAGACCTCCAATCCAGAGAGCGTCCCACGAATGAGGGAGGCTGGGGTGGGGGTGGGGGGAAACTGGGGTCGGAGTTTACTCTAGCAAACTTGAGGCGGGGCAGTCCGGGCTGAGCTCTTGACAATCGGTGGGCAGGGCTTGTTGCTGTGCCCGGCCCGGCTGGGGCTTGTGGCGCAGTGATCTCGACCCGCGGTTGACTCTTGCCACCGACCTCCTCCTCCTCCTCCTCCTGGTCCAGGACTGGAGCCCGAGCGCGTTTTAAAAAACCGCCCGTCTCCGTCCGTAGTGTCAACTCTCCAGCCCGGCCTCAGCCACCTGTCCGTCCATCATCGCGCATCTTTGCCCCGGATCTTTCCCTGCGCTTCTCTCTGCTTGGCTCCTCAGCGATCCACCCCGTCCCCCGATCCCAACTCTTCTGCACCCCACCTCCCGTCCCCTTCCCCGACGCTCCATGGCCAGGGAAAGCTCCGAGTCCTGAAGAGGCGATGGCCAAGTACCCGGCCAGGGTCGACGGCGCCTTTGCTCACAGCCAACCCTTGGAGGACTCCTATGGCGAGCTGCTCTCCAGAGGTTTGCTTCAGGTTTCGCCCTCCGGAGAACCGTTGACCGAGGTCGATTCGCTGCGCGGCAGACTGCAACGCCCCGACGGGGAGCTGGGGTTCCGTGCGGGGATCAAGGCAGGTGAGGGCGACTTTCGAAACAGGCTCGGAGCTGGGCGGAGAAGCAACTGGGCGCCTCGGTTGCCTTCAACCTGGTTAATGTCTGTGCCACTTTCGGGGAACCTGCTTCACCTGGCTAGAGCTAGAGATGTCTGTGTTCAGCCGTGTCTTCTGATGGAAGGTTGGGATATACTTCCGCTTGGGCACTTTCCCACTTTCCCTTCCCTGATTCCTGTAAATAGGATAGAAAAGCACCTTGCTGGCCTTGGGGAAATTCCATCTACTCTGTGCCTTCTTCTCTCCCCCCCCCCCCGCTGTTGAATCAAAGTGCTCTTCACCCATCTTCGTTGGGGCAGAACATCCTACGGTGTAAGTGCAGTCTTGCTTCCAAGGTACTGGGGGACATAAATTTTAATCCACCAGGATGCTGCCTTTGGACAGTATAGGAATAAAAGGTGACACTTGTACAATTAGAGTGATTTAAGCCTGCCTTGCTCATTGGCCCGGGGAGGAAAGGAACATCATAGGGACAAAGTGGCAAAAAGGATACTTCCAGGGCATGTTTCTGCTACGGGCAGATGCAAGATGGGAAAGGCTTGTTATGCATTATCAGTCAAATCTTGAAGGAGGATGCCAGGTTGAGCCCTGGTCAGCCATGGGGAGGGGGGAGGGGCTCCGACATAAACACATTGTTGGCTTCCCCTGTCACTTTAGCAGTTGATCTTTAACAGTAACAGAGTTGGAAGGGACCTTGGAGGTCATCTAGTCCAACCCCCTGCTCCCGCAGACCTATACTAGGGATTCGAACCGCCGAACTGCCAACCTTTCTGATCAACAAGCTCAGTGTCTTAGCCACTGAGCCACCTATTATTCACCTACTGTATTATTCACCTGGGAACAATTTCAGCCCAAAGAGACACAAGGGGACCAATATGGTCTTAGTGAAATGCATTTGCACTGTGTCAGTCTTTGAGATGAAGGGGTTGGGTAAAGATCCTCAAACAAAAAAAAAATTTTGTTTGAGGACAACAGATTCAAAGATGGAAATGTCATTATTCTGTACCCAGTGGATATATGTTTATGGAATGTTTGAAGCAAAAGTTTTGCCTTCAGTTATTCAAAATTCTTCATGTTATACAAAATGAGCTTTATCACTTTGCCTCTCACCTCTGATTCTAAGAAGCAAGGACTTATTTCCATATCTATATCTATGTCTGTCTATCATCTACGTCTGTCTGTTTGTCTGTCTGTCTGTCTCTCTCTCTCTCTCTCCTATCTATCTATCTATCTATCTATCTATCTATCTCAAGATTGTGAACCTAACTACTAGGTCTTCCTCCACCTATTTTCACCACAACAACCCTGTAGGGTGGAACGTCCTGAGAGAGTGACTGGCCCGAAGTCACCCAGCCAGCTTTCATACCTACGGTGGAACTAGAATTCATGGTCTCCCAGTTCCTATCCACTAGATACCAACTGGCTCTCTTCAGAATGAGCATCCAACCGTATCTCATCAGTATCTTCTGGGTATCCATATATCTTTCCATATATCTCCATGCATAAATACTCCAAGTGTGGAAATATCCAAAGTCTCTTTGATCTTGCAGAGGCCTCTTGTATTTATCTAACTGTTGCTTTATCTACCTGCAGATTTATGGTGCAATGTTTTCTGATGCTGGAGTTTGTAATTTTCCAAGTGACACAGAATTCTTCATTCATCTAAATATCTAAAGGCTCAAAGCCAACAGGCAACAAACTGTTGGATTTGGGTTTTGGTGTATGGAATTCTGTTGATGAGGGAGCAGCATAACATTTTACAATGGGTTCATATAGTCAAAATGTTAGTGTTTCTTGGAGGGACTTCCACTACTTATACATGTCATTTTTGTTTACTTTCCTTCTCAATCTGCCTATCTCTTACACTGTATTGGCCAAAGAGTCTGAATCAGATTTGCTCAGTAAAATATTTTTATTAGTGTAATATCAATAGCATTTTTCCTGATTTTTATGTTTGGATGAGAAAAACAGACTTAAAAATACCCCCAAATTATCAGACATATGGAGCCTGCAAATTTGAGATTATTATTGTACAGTAGGCAAATGGACAAAAAAGTACTTTTCCTACCTCCTTCATTTCCATTTGCATCATCAGAGAAATTTACATATAAATTAAACATTTTCAGTGATTAATCTGGCAGCTGTTGCCCCAGATATATCATCCAATATTCAACAATCCATTTGAATATATTTAATTTTATCTACATAGCATTATTTAATCTAATCTACAAGATAGAGAGGTAGATAAATACATACATTCTCTTTTTAAATGTTTTGGCATGCAGAAATTCATTTCAGAAGTGAACCTATTTCTTCAGAAGATGAGGATGGAGAGAGTCAAGAAAACAAGATAAAATCTCTGAGCAAATATTTGCCTCCAAAGAAAACAATCACTCAGGTTATGAAGGACAAAAAGAAGCAGACACAACTCACTTTGCAATGGTAGGCTAAACAACCAATGAAGCTTTAATGTATGGGGAATTATTTTCTACTATACAATGTGTGCTAGTTAACTTTTTCTGTATTGTCACGGGAAAAAGGAAATCTTGTCATCTGGTAGAAGTTACAATGATCTCAAAATGAGGTTGCATGCAAATGTCACGCAATGTCATTTGCCCCCATTCCCTGCGGGTGGTCAAGGATGAAAGTTAACTGCCAATAATTCTAGACAAGTAAAACTCTATGCAACATTTATAAAAACAAATCTAAGAAAATACATTGTTAGTATTGTAATTCAGCCATCAAATGTAAATACCTGTTTTTGTAAATATTTCACTACAGTTTCACTTAACTGGATTATGTATTTTATGGAAAGAAGTTATAAATGTATTGATTTACCTGAACTTTTCTGTTCATCTGTTTGGTTTAAATTTCAGAAACAATATTCCTTTTGGGCCTCTTTGGCCATAAATGGAATGGAATGGAATGGAATGGAATGGAATGGAATGGAATGGAATGGAATGGAATGGAATGGAATAGAATAGAATAGAAACTAATACCACTCTATAAAGCCTTAGTTATTAAAGAATTTAGAATTAAAGCTTTAAGTAAGTCTATTCCTGAAGTATAAAGTGATACAGCCCAAACATGAGCTGAATCGCTACAATAAACACACTTTAAGAATAGAATAGAATAGAATAGAATAGAATAGAATAGAATAGAATAAAAAACTGAAAACAAAAATTGCAAAATTCTGCAAGAGTGATCCAAGACGTTATAAGTAAGTTTTGTCTACTATTGCTTATGACCTTTAATAAAATCCTAGGCAATTTCAGACTACTATATTGTAGTCATCCATTTTAAACAGTGTACCTTGGCTGAGTTCAAAAAAGGCTAAACAGAATCAGGTTTAGCTGGTTGGCATTTGGATGGAAGGCTGCCACAAAACCCTAGGGCTGTAGACTTGATTGGGAAGTGGGAAAAATATTTCAGAAAGCAATGATAAACCTCTTTCATTATAGGGCTGGGGGGAATTACCTGGTGGCGGCCATCGAGTCATCAGGATTGCCTTTTTCTTTTTTTTTCTTTTTTGCCAGTGAGCACTTGTGACTAAAGTATAAGATTGGAATAGGAGATATCCAGGTTCAAGTCATCACTCAATCCTGTACGTCACTTGATGACTCCAGGTCTGCCCTCCTATCACTTTTGTCATGATGGGAAGGGAGCTCCCAGTTTACTGTGCCTTGGGCTTAGAGAAGAAAGGCAGGATATAAATATAACATAATAACAATAGTAATCCCTGATAATGAAGTACTTAACAAGGGTATATATTTAGGAAATATATACAAGCATTCTGTAAAAGTTGAGCTAATAGATAGTATATATCATAGTAAACCAAGTCTAAACCAGTGGTTCCCAACGTGGGGCCCACACCCCACAGGGGGGCAATTTGATTTTTAATGGGGGCAATTGGAACCTTGTTTAAACCAAGTTAATGGCCTTTTAGGCTTCCTCCGCGTGAGTAGGAGTTCACTTTTTGAATAGTAAGAATTATATGTCACAAGGCGGGGGGGGGGGGGACATCAGGATTTTAGAGATGCTTAGGTGGGGGAGGGCCAAAAAAAGGTTGGGAACCTGTTCTAAACTAATCTGAGACCAATTCTCATCTTTCTACCTGCCTCTTTCTAGTTGCCAACCATTTGCAGGAAGTAGCAGTTAAGATGTTGACTCATAAATTCTTAGCACTTATCAAAGCCAATTGGAAAAATTAATTGCCAGCCACAGCTGAATTGTGGTTGTTCTAATGCTATTTAGCTAATGACTGCAGCTTTAATTAAACTGAAGCTCATGTTTATATTTTTAATAAAGGAACTAATAAAAAAAACTACATAGAGTAACCACTTTATGTTCAACAAAATAATTGCTTTTACAGATGTACTGAAATTCCAGTCTAGTTTTTTTCTCCAAGTTTTAACTCTGAACCTGATATTCAGCCCAAAACAATATCCTGTGGTTTTATTACATCATTTTCCTACTTGTATGTCTGCCATCCTGGGCACAGCAAGTGACAATTTCAAAGAAGTATTTCTGTATGTACCATATGTGTAATATTACCGATCCCAATCAAAGTAAAGGATGAATTTTTTCACATGACCAAGCAACGGCTTTTCTTAATTTCAATTAATTATATACATTAGTAAGTCAACATTACCATTTGCAATGGGACCTATGAAGAATTTTATAGGACCACATCTTCAGTTACTGGAGAATAATTTTATGGTTTTTTATGGTTTTAATTGTGATATGGTTCACTGCCCAATCAATTAGAATTAGATAGGTAGCTATAGAAATTGAAAGAATGAAAGAAGGAATGGAATGGAATGGAATGGAATGGAATGGAATGGAATGGAATGGAATGGATGAATGAATGAATGAATGAATGAATGAATGAATGAAAAGGTACTGGGGAAAATTGAAATATTTTATACTTTGAAGGCAAAAAACTCTCTAAAATATTATAAGCTTGGTGAAAAAATATGGCAAAGCTATAGGAACCATTTTTAAAATCCTTGGCTTCTTTTTCATCTACAGGTTAGAAGAAAATTATATTGTCTGTGAAGGAGTTTGTTTGCCTCGATGCATCCTTTATACGCACTACCTGGACTTCTGCAGGAAGGAGAAACTTGAGCCTGCTTGTGCTGCAACATTTGGGAAGGTAATTAACCCATTTGATCTTCTTGCCTTATTTAATCTTATATTAGACAAAAATGTCCACTATATTCCCTTGACTTATATAATCAAAAGCTCTGACTTGTTCTGCAAAAACAGGGTTGAGAAAACCTGCAACTGATGCATCTTAAGAGTAGTTTAAATCCTGCTGCTGGGGGGATATTTGTGGCCCTTTTTATTTTCTAATACGGAAGCAAGAGCTTTGCAGGTCGCCTTAAGGCAGTGCTTCTCAACCTTAGCAACTTGAAGATGTGTGGGCTTCAACTCCCAGAATTCTCCAGGCACATCTTCAAGTTGCTAAACTTGAGAAGCACTGCTTTAAGGAGTGTAGGATATTGGAAAGAAAACCATTAGCTTGGCAAAGTTGAAAGTAATGCAACTTTTGTGAGGAAAGAGTGCTGATCGTAGATACTCTCCTCCCCCCCCCAACATCTACTCTACTTAAAAGCTGAAATCATTTAATCAACATGAGAGGTGGCCTTTCCAAATTAAATCCAAATTACTAGGAGCTGGGGAAACTAAATACCAAGACAGCTTCAGGTATCAGTCTTTTTAAAACATCCATAATCGTTTCCAATTGCCTTAAAAAAACGAAACACATTAGTTTAATGAAATTTGGGAAATTTGGAGAGTCACATCTCCCTATGATATTAAATGACTCCGAACCAAGAGAACACAGCTGACATTAAAAAAAAAAACCCCATCTTCTAGCTTTGAAAATAGCAGGATTATCTTTTTTTTCTATTCGCTGCCTGTCTCCTTATTTGTTTTAGTGTTGATTGCTGGGTTATGATATCTGTTGAGCCAGAGATTATTGTTTCGTCTTCAAATGCTCACTGTGCAAGTAAATTTCAAAGCCAGGCTTTAGACTGTATCAGGTTAGATAAACCAAGGGGGCAAGGTGGGAGGCTTGATCGCGATCGCATTTCCATTTAATGTCAGAGTTGCTTCTCTCAATTAGCTATTATATTGATCTGCCAAATGAACAGTCCCCACCCACAGCTTTTGGGAAAAGTTACTAATTGAAATGCAATTGTTTTACATGAGGGTATGAATGTATGCATGACGATGTATGAAGGGCTTGCCTTCAGAAGTTGTGGGTGCTCCATCATTGCAGGCTTTTAAGAAGAGACTGGACAGCCACTTGTCTGGAATGGGCAGGGGTGTCAAACCCGCGTCATCACGGTGTCGTCATGTGATGTATCGTGACTTTTCCCCCCTTCGCTAAACTGAGCGTGGGCGTGGCCAGCGCATTACGCATCCGGCCCGCGGGCCACGAGTTTGACAGCCCTGGTATAGGGTCTCCTGCTTGTGCAAGGGGTTGCACTAAAAGACTTCCAACTCTGTTATTCTGGTAGTTTCATCAATGACACTAAAAGGGCTACAAACCTCACTTGTATTGATTGGGCAAACTTATTTGACCCCTTGTTCTTCGTGTAATAGAAAAAAAATGAGAGCGTTTTTAGAACTGAGCGGTACATTTTTAGGTGTGCAGATTTTGCATTCAAATGACATAACAGTGAGAATTGCTAGTTCAGGCAAGAAACATCTATAGAAAAAAAAATCCCTGAAATCTCACTGAAAATCACTGTGATAACAATATCACTTGTTTCACGTAGACTGATAGTCATTCCTTTTCCAGTTTTATCAAAGGACATTTCCAAATCAAACTGTATTCCAAACTGTATTCCAAGATTCTTTGGGCAGAGCTACAGAGCATGTATATGAAGCTGTAATGTAGATGTGTTCTCTTATTAAATTTTTCATCAATTGAATTCTGATCCACATGACTGGTCACTATCCTTCACCACTACAATAGCATTGTTGAATGAAAGAAGTATATTTCAAAAAGCTATTTCTGTCTATCCGACTGTCCACCTACCCTTCGGTACAAAAAGAAACATATCTCTACAGACATATTGCTTGAATTCTGATATTAAGCAAGTTTCTAAGCACCATTCTATTTTCATTCATTCCATCATTTAGCTCTTTGCAAGACCCCAGTCTTCCAATAGTAGTTCACGACACAATAATTCACTGTGAATACATTTTAATAAAGCCAAATTCCAATAAAACTAAATTTTAAAATAATTTTGTGGGAAATTAAAAATTGTACCAGGAGGAACAATGTTTTCTTTTTTTACGAGGGGAATTTCAGAGAAGGATTTCTGTTTAATACGATGTACCTTTGATAAGCTTTGATGATATCATATCCTATTAATTTTATAGAGCAAATGGAATAGCATCTCCTTGGAATAGTATAACTGTTTGGGTTATATTATTCGAAGGAGATACTATTCCATTTGCTCTATAATATTGGGTGTCTTATACCTTCGATGGGAGCATGATCATATTTTGTTGCAATTTCCACTTTATAAGTTTAATACTCTTTTGCCACTGATCATTAAAATGAATTTAACATAATTAATTACTTATAGAAGGGCCAATTAGAACAGATATTGTAAGAAAACAAAAATAAAATCATTTTGAATTTACCGGTTTCAATTATTTAATATTTGACTTTTTCTTTAGACAATTCGCCAGAAATTTCCTCTCCTCACCACTAGGCGGCTGGGTACAAGAGGCCATTCAAAGTAAGTTCTTAGGAGCTACACTTTTTAAATTCATGCTTATCTATACAAAACCAATGCATTCTTGATAGAGGTAGATGGAATCCAAATGTATTATTAGCTGAAAAACACTTTTTAGAGTAACCAATCCCAAACTGACAATGGTCCATGTTTTGTTGAATTTCAATTCCCAGAATTCTCCAAGAGACACAAACACTATGCTAACTAGTGGATTACAGGAGTTGAACGTCCACATATCTGAAAGACATCCAGATGTGTGGAAGTCTGCTATAACGGGTATAGCATGGTGTAGCAATTCCCATGTTTCTTGTCAAGTTGTATTGACTTGCTTACCGAAAACCATAATTTCCCATTTCCCACATGTTCCAGATCCTTATAATCCCCGAAAACCCGTTATAGAGAGTTGGGAGGTATATTTGGGTTACAATGGAAGGGATCATGAGGTGATGGAAATATCACCCCAAATGGCATAGTGCTGTAGAGAAGTTCTCATTATATGTTTGTTTGTTTGTTTATTGTGCACCTTCCAATCAGTGTTGACTTTAGCAACAGCCTGGACAAGTCTTTGCAATTTTCTTGGCAAGATTTCCGAAGAGATTTGCCATTGCTTAGGGCAGAGAGAGAGTGACTGTCTCAAGGTCACCCAGCTGGCTTTTTGCCTAAGGCACAACGAGAACTCAGAATCTCTCCATTTCTAGCCTAGTGTCTTAACCACTATACCAAACTGGCTGTATATTTTTATTTAAAATATTGCCAATGTAGTCTTCCCCATCCCTACCCCTTTTCTTATGAGGAAAAAAAAAAGGATAAGACTTTAAACAATGGAAATTCTTAAGTGAATTTCCTGGTCATGAAGTTGTTTGAATTGAATGGATATGGAAAGAAGTTCAGCAAATGTCAATAAATGGGTAGTGAAAAAATGGAAAAAAAAAGAGAGAGAGAGAGAGAGAGAGCTTCAGGGATAGTGTATGAATACTTTTATGGGGAGGAGGGAATGTGTAATTTTCGCTCTGGTTCTTACCTCCCTATTATGCTCTATTATCCATCATTTCTTTATTGAATATTAGTGATTGCGATTGTAATAAGGCAATTTCATCATTTAAGAAACCGGCACCTTAGATACTGAGTGAGTGCAAGAATCTTAGTCTCTCACTATCTAGCACAATAGGTTTGGAAAGACTAGTTGGATTAGGCCAAACAGTGTACATACACTTTGGCTGATAGGGATTGGAGTCAAACAATACCCGCAGGAACTGAAGGTGCTCATTTCCTACTCACAATAGAAGCCTTATAATGATAGAGGAATTTATTACATTGGTAGTGTGTTTAATGATTGCTAACTTGGAGGAATTCTCTTTTGAGCCGAAGGAAGAAGATGTGAGACTTGAGTTAAACCAGAATGAATGCCTGGCATTTCCTGTATCTTTCAGAAGACAGGGCATTTCCCAGATTTTTCATTTGTATTCTGTAGCTGGCTATCTTTTGTGCACCAGGGACAGTCAATTTTTTTTCAAAAAAATATCTTGGTTTTTTTCCCCCCTGTTCAATCGTGTCTGATTCTCAGACTGCCTTGATTAGTCCCTGCAGTTTTCTGGGCAAGGTTTTTCAGAAGTGGCTTGCCATTGCATGTTTCCTAGGGTTGAGAGAGAGTGACTGGCCCAAGGTCACCCAGCTGGCTTTGTACCCAAAGTGAGACTAAAATTCATGGTTTTCCAGTTTCTAGCCTGATGCTAGAAACTGCTAACCACCACACTAAACTGGCTTACATATTTGCTCTTGGGGCAGCTAAAATTTAGTTACCAATCTCATAGCGCTTTTAACAACTTGTGTTAATTTTATTTACTACATTTCATAACATTAATATTTAAAGTAACACACAAAATAATCATATCATGGTCTCCTGCTTTCTTGCCTGGTGCTTTAACTACTGTAAAAAAACCTGGCTCTCATCTAACCTATAATTGTTACAAATTATTGTCAGGTGTTTTCTGGAGTTTCAGAGGAAATTCCTTCATAGAGATAACAGGTGACATTCAGTAGAGTGTGCCATTGCTATTATCAGATCCATTGCTATTATCAGATCCATTGCCTTTAGTTGCTACCGTAGTTCTTACTATCATAGCAGCAAACAAGGTGTGGTATGAGGAGAAAAACAAGAGACTTGGGCAAGAGAAGAGTGAAGAAGAAAATAAAGAATTATAATGAGTAGAGCAGTAATGCAGCATTACAGAGCAGCATTATAGATCAGCAGTAGAGAACAGCAAATAATGTTTCAGTCAAGTGTACCATTAAAATGGAACTGAAATGAAGGAAAAAGAGGAGTCAGCAAGGATCATATACAATGATTATGCCAATCCAGGGACAGTTGGATGCATATAAACTTAGTGGGAATTAATGAGAGAAATAAATTCAGCCTAGATTAGTCTGAGTGAGAGCTAACTTCAGCAGTATTGCAGGGTCTTCCTTTGAAGGTAATATGTGTATGAGTCACAGAACACAGGTAGTTCTTGACTTACGACCACAATTGAGCCCAAAATTTATGTTGCTCATTTGAAATTTGTTCAAGTGAGTTTTGCCCCATTTTACGATTTTTCTTGCTACATTTGTTAAGTGAATCACTGCAGTTGTTAAATTAGCAACACGGTTGTTAAGTGAACCCAGCCTTTCCGTTGACTTTGCTTGTCAGAAGGTCGCAAAAGGGGATCAAATGACCCAGGGATAGAACTGCGCCCATCATAAGTATGAACCAGTTGTCAAGCATCTGAATGTAAATCATGGGGATGCTGCAATGGTTATAAGTGTGAAAAATGGTCGTAAGTCACTTTTTTCAATGATGATGTAATTTTGAATGGTCAGTAAATGAACTGTTGTAAGCCAAGGACTACCTGTAGACCCCTTGGGACTGTGAGCTCCTGTTGCAGTTTAATTTGGGGCGGGGTAGACTTTGATCAACGTTAAATCTTAACTTCCTTCCACCTTTTCTGAAAGGCATTATCTTATTTATTAAAAGTGATTTAGTGGGTTAATAAAACTGATATGGCAGCTGGCCTTGCGATAACGAGTTATTGCAAGTCCCTGAGCAGCTTAATCATATCATTGCCTTATCAGCTATCATTTGTGTTGGCATATGCTCTAGTCAGGTTTGCTTGCAGCAGAGGGACAGATGTTCGTGCACATGGAAAAGGAGGGTGAGAAAAATCAGCCTGGCTGGTTTCTTCCTGGAAGTTTTAATGAGAAAGCTAACAATGAGCATCACTGCTCTTATTTCTTTCCAAGCTAATACAAATTAAACAGATCCAGCCTACCTTTTTCTGCCTCTAGCTCTGTTGCTTTTTTCCAAACTCATCATAAATCTGTTGCTGTATGCATGTGCGCACATCTGTGTGTCTTTGATGTGGTACATGACATCTCTGCAGAATGCCATTGACATGAAGTGCATCTCTCTCTCTCTCTCTCTCTCTCTCTCTCTCTCTCTCTCTCTCTCTCTCTCTCTCTCTCTCTCTCTCTCTCTCTCTCTCTCTCTCTCTCTCTCTCTCTCTCTCCTAGAAGATCAAATGGGGGTGGGGAAGTGGGGAAGTCCTGAATTCCATTCCATTCCATTCCTCTCTCTCCCCCCCCCCCCCCCCCCCCTCCTCCCAGACAATGGGGGTGGGGGATCGGAAGCTCGCCGTGTCGCGCAAC
>QLTV01001816.1:156469-185764 GCA_003457575.1 Thermophis baileyi
TATCTATCTATCTATCTATCTATCTATCTATCTATCTATCTATCTATCTATCTATCTATCTATCTATCTATCTATCTATCTATCTACAGTATATATATATAACGTGTATAATATTGGTGGGTAAAAGACCTCTACCCAATTTCTTGGAGATCCAATCAGTTATTTCTCCTTACTTTCAATGAAATAATTTGGCTCTGTTTTTTGAGTTAGTCTAATCTTTGGGAATTTTTGCATTGTGCAGGGAGCAGGAAAGAATGAGATTTCCTCTTTCTCTGTGATGCTCCAGACACACACAGCCCAATATAAAATGCTATCAAAGTCAGATTGGGACAGTTGGCATGCCAATCAGATCATTCCCCAATTGCAACAGAAGCATTTATGTTGGACAGAATGAAGTGGAGATGGTGGGCCAAACAGTCTCTCCTGCATTAGCAAAACACTACTTTAGATCCCATCCACACATTGGGGCAAGCAGTCCTGAGAAAAAAATTTGAAATGTGCAAAACAAGCTACGGTACACAAAATCCTGGCACATAGAAGTAGGATTTTGGTGGTGTTGTTATGCTGTCACAGAATCAACCTCCTGAAAGTCTATCAGGTTTTCTTACTCTCTGTTTTCCAATATAAGGTGAAGAACTAGTAGGTCAAAATATAATTTTGAAACTTTAACTTTCTGGGCAAATGTTTTCAGTGTATATATTGGTACTGTTTTAATGATTGTTATTAGCTGCATTGAGTACTAGAGAAATTGGGATAGAAATGTTTTAATTAAACAAATGAAATAGTTCAAAGTAAGTTTAGTAACAGAAGTTTCAGGGGTACAATATATACAAGATGCATACATTTCTGCTCTGCAGGAATTATTTTATCTTTTTTCTTATAACCCAAAGATCTGTGCAAAACATACTTTTTCCAATTAAAGAAGTCTGAGCTGAAATATTTGAATACTACTAGAAATGAACTGAGTTCCCCGTCCTTTTCCACAAATTCTACTTTTGGTTGTATTTCCATCCCCTTTTCCCCCTAGCTGAATTCATATCATTTATCATTAATGTAAATATAATTGTATTGTGACATTAATGGCTGATTTGGGAATAGGATGAAAGAATACAGAAAAAGTGATTGAGCCATTTGGAGACCTAAGAATGAAATAGAAGAGGGGGGGGGAGAAAGAAATAGAATCAAGAATGAAAGATTATTTAGTGAATGTGGACTGCATTCAAAGTGAGTGACCAGCAAGAAAGAAGACTGTTGAGGGGTTTCCTGGTATAAAAAGTAAATATATGAAGGAAAATATATGAGTTGAACAAAAGCAGAAGACTGAGAAGTTTCTGGTTGATTGAGTCAATGTGATATTTAAAAATAACAAATGAGAAGTTTAATGAACAAGTGTAAGAAATGCTGTTTGGACGCAGTAGAAGGAAGGTTTGCAAGAATAGACAGAAGTAGAATGACTAGTATTAATATAAAAGAAAAGTTATTTTATTTCTATTTCTCTTCTGCCTTTTCTGCCTTTTCTTTTTTGCTCTCACTACTTATTTTTTCTGCCTTTTATGTAAAAATGCTTACTCTGAAAAGGTTTAGAGAGTACATATACTATGTCTATGTATATGATGAAATGTGCATTTCCAAAATTTTGTGACATACTGTAGCTTCCACTCATAGGATGTGTATAAAATTCAATTAGGGAAATGTATGGAGAAAACTAAACTCATAAGGAAGTTGTTCATAAAAAATGTATACAGGTGTGTATTGTGTGTGCTTGACTTACAACAGTTACAACAGACTTACTACAAGGTAGTACTTGACTTACGACAGTTCATTTAGTGACTGTTCAAAGTTACAACGACACTGAAAAAATGTCTTATGACCATTTTTCACACTTACAATCATTGGAGCATCTCCATGGTCACATGATCAAAATTCAGATGCTTAGCAACTGGTTCATATTTATGATGGGCGCAATCTGACCTTCTGACAAGCAAAGTCAACGGAGAGGCCGGATTCACTTAACAACCGTGTTACTAACTCAACAACTGCAGTGATTCACTTAACAACTGTGGCAAGAAAGATCATAAAATGGGGCAAAATTCACTTAACAACTTTTAGTTTAACAAAAATTTTGGCCTCAATTATGGTTGTAAGTCGAGGACTATCTGTATGTGTGTTTGAGGAAAAAGAGCAAGACACACGCACAAATATAAACAGAAATAAAATGAGCTCTTGGCACCGTCCATGAGGCACATGATGTATATATCTTTGTTAATACCCTTTTCCCCCCTCTACAGATATCACTATTATGGAATTGGCATCAAAGAAAGCAGTGCATATTATCATTCTGTGTATTCTGGCAAAGGTTTAACAAGGTATGTTTTTTAAAAAAAAGTTTTCAAAAATGTAATCAATAAAATGTTAGATGATGAACAAAGATGAATCAATTACGACCAGTCTACACATTAATGTTTATCATTTCAATTTTCATCACATGAACAGCCTGTTATTTGGTGATGTCTAATTGGTTCTGCTTTTTTGAAGTAGCATATAATGATATAAAATGTTCTATGCAAAACAGCATATTGCAGGCAAGAAACTAGCACGTGAAGCAATTTCAAAAAATTGAATTGCTTATTTGATCTAAGAACAAAACATTTGTGTGCAGATTCTCAAATCTTTGTAAGATTAGGTTGTAGCAATGCTTTGCTTATTAAAGGGTTGATGCTTACCAGTGTGCACATCCTATATAAAGAAAAATAGACATTTCCATACATCTTCTACCTGATGAAAATGGCTTTACTTCTCATCACTTTTACAACCAAATATCCTTGAAAAAAAGCAGATCCTTGGTATGTATGTATATTTTAAAAAATAAATATTCTATCAATGCTTTGTTGTATGTACTGTAGTAAAACCACAACATACCCGTGTTTCCCCGAAAATAAGACCCTGTCTTATATTTTTTTGAACCCTGAAATAAGTGCTTGGCCTTATTGCCATGCACTCAAAAGCCCGATTGGGCTTATTATCAGGGGATGTCTTATTTAGGGGAGGGAAAGGGTATTACAATTGTGAAGCAGAGGACAGAATTATTTTCTAGGATTGAATGAAATTGATTCTGACACAAGCCTGCTAATGCTGTAAGATTTTTTTTTCTAATAGTTCTAATTATGCCATCTTGCAAACAAAATAGATTTTATTAAAGGTTCAAAAATGGGGGGGGGGAAACTCATTGTCTAAAATTACCTATTCCTTTTTTTCTAAAGAATTGCATTAAAAAAATTAAAACAAAGGTAAAAACAAATACAAACTCATAAAGAATTAGGAGCAGAGGTGGGTTCCTGCCGGTTCGGACCGGCTCTATAGAACCGGTAGTGGGAATTTCCTCCCACTCGCCGAACCGGCAGCGATGGCTGGCTGGACACGCCCCCGAACCGGCTCTCTTGGCGGCGCCATCTTGTTTTTTGCTTCTGCGCACGCACAGAAGCTGTTTTTTGCTTCTGCACATGCGCAGAAGTTTGGCTTTTAGCACTGTGCATGCACGCGTGCATGTGGCGCATGAGGAAGCGAACCGGCAGTGAGGTAAGTTAGAACCGACTCCTGATTAGGAGCAACCAAAAAAAGAAAAAGAAAAAAATCAACAAGAGCCAAAAATGCAAGACATTATGAAAAAGAAAAAGAAAAAAATGGAAAAGAAAGCAAAAGATACAACGAAGTGGCTTCCAATCTTCTTTACAGTTGTTATAAGTGCAATTATAAATTGAGCTCTTTCTCTAAAGTCACACATGACTCTCTATAATCTATCCTGTCTAATCATCAAAACCATAAGTCATATTTTCCTCTTTCAAGCAAAATGTCCATAAAGGTTTTCAGTCAGCATGACCATTCTTGTTGTTCAAATTTCCAACATAGATTTGAAGTGCGTTTATAGATTCTAGATTAACTAGAAAAATTAACTATTCCTATAGATATTTGCAGAGATACTGCCCACCTAGCAGTTCAAAAGCATGCAAATGCAAGTAGATTAATAGGTATCACTTCAAGTGGGAAGGTAATAGCATTCTGTGTTCTTTTGGCATATAGCCATGCTGGCCACATGACCACAGAAATTATCTTTGGACAATGCTGGCTCCCTCAGCCAAGAAATGGAGACAAGCACCATGCCCTGGAATTGAACACTACTGACAGGAAACCTCCACTTTTACCTTCACTATTGTTCGTTACAATGTGGTATTTGATGCTGTTCTATCATCATAGTAAACTTTAATCTAGCATTCTTTTCTGAAATATAAGTAAAACATTTTGGTTTTCCAAGGTTTTCTGGAAGCAAGTTGAAGAATGAAGTGAGTACCCTCGACTTTGTTATTTGATCTTTTAAATGTGCAGTGATGAGAAGAACTTGACAAACACAAATCTCTGGTTATTCAACTGTAAAAGTTCCAGATAGTTTGAAACAGAATAACTGAAGAAGCTGCCTGAGAGAAACCACTGGCTTATTTAGACAATTTTTTTTCCCTCGCCCTGATTTGTGATATATGGTATTGAATCGCTGTCCTTCCACTTGCCAAACAGTGCTTTGCCGTTGTATTTAGCTTTTTCCCACTTGCACAGTCCATACATCCAGACCCCTTTTTTATATAGATGGAAAGTTTTAAAGCTAAAATAGAAACTCATGCTGACTAGAGATACCAGTAGGAATCGTTAAATGCAACATTCTCCAGCCAGCTACTTTCTGACAGGATTGGATTTCAACTCCCATAATCCAGCCACTATGTGTGAAAACCTAGAGTTTGAAAATTCTGAAAGAAATGAAAGAGTGAGAGAATACAAAGGAAAAGTGCAGGATCAAAATTTTTCTTCCATTTTTCACTTTTTTTGTGAAATATGGTTATGATTCATAGAGTACCCAAGTATAACTACTGTTCATGTTGGGAGGTGCATGTAATAGAGATGATGGTTTGCTGTCTGAGCAGGAGTTATGTTTGTTTGCCAAAGAATTAAGAATTGTTCCCCATTTGCTGCCCTCTGCACTGCTCACAAAATGGCTCTGACGTCTACATATGACTTCTGGATCAAAATATTTTAATCTAAACTCAAGATACTTTAATCTAAGCCAATGAAACTAACCTTACTTGTATTAATTAAATTTTTGAGCTTCTTTTAGAGCAGGGGTTGTCAAACTTGATTTCATTGAGGGCCGCATCAGGGTTGTGTTTGACCTTGGGGGGCTGGGGGTGGTGGCCAGGGTGGGCATGGCCAGCTCACCGTCACTCATCGAGGCTTCGTTTTCAGCTGCGACGGCCTCCTGCAGCCCTTTGCCAGCAAAAACGGAGCCCTCTCGAGCTCCGTTTTCACTGGCAGAGGCACCGTGGGCCAGTCCTTTGCTGTTTCCAGGGCAGGCCCATGGGCCAGATCTACACACACCTCGGGCTGAATCTGGCCCGCAGGCCTTGAGTTTAACACCCCTATTTTAGAGAAATATTTAATCAATAGACTAAGGATTAAAAAATACAACACAACAATTCCCCTGATTTTGAAAAATACTATGCTGACAGACTCCATCAAAAGAATGATGTCCTTAGTGCTCCACTTGGTACAATGCGAATAAGGGGGCTGACCGTATTATCACCATTTAGTCTCACATTGTCATGTTTTCAAAGGAAAAGTTACTTGTTAAAAGAATCAAACATGTAACTGAAACACGAGCTTCCGTATATGTGAATGTATTAATTATAGATTTTGCTGTCACAGTGCTCCTGCCCTTTCATTTTATTTTCCATCTCCTTAATTTCCCAGAGTATATTTTATCATATACTTGGAAAATAATATTTTCAGATTGGTCTTATCTTTTTTTTTTTTAAAAAAAAACACCATATACTAATAGGTAATTGTTCAACTGAAGCCATATTGACTCATGACAGCTTTTAAATGACCTAATGTTTATGTCAACATACAATGGGAACTACACATCACTTCTTTCATTAGCTCCTTATCTGTGTTTGAGTAGCCTGATGTTCAGGCTAGTTATAGCTTGGATAATCTTGGTTTCTTTACTATAAAAAAGAAGTGTACCTAAACTGTTAATTTGAAACATTTTCTGGATTGTGAGACTGGCCACAATCCAAAAACAGAGTGCCAATCTTAAATGGACGTTAGGTGTGAGATTACCTATATGTAATAATGTTCAACTGAAATAAACCCAGAAGCTATATGTACAAGATACTGTATATACTTGTAAAGAATAATTTGATGAAATAAATTATGACTTTGTCTTACATTATTCATATTTTTATCTTCTTGGATTAATGGTATAAATTATGAGATCTAAAATTATGAGATCTGAAATAGGAATAAAGTTGTTCAGAAGAGATTTACTCAGTTTTACGATCTTTACCAAGGTCCATCAGTAATTTCCATTCCATTTCTTTGCTGATGTTTTTAAAGAAAAATCTGAAAATATTCATAGTTTTAGCCAAATGTATAAATTTAAAAAACCCCGGCTGTTGTTTGGTTCAGCTAGAAAGCGGATCACCTACCATGTGACTTGAAAGTACTTCTTAAGAATTCCAGGAACTAAAGTCAGGCTGTCACTTATCATCTGGGTCGCCATCTTTGCTGGGGGCAGGGAAGGATGCCTCCATATGTTAAAAACAAGAAAGCCAGAACTGAGTGGATCTTCAACATAAATATCTCATTTGATGGACTTCTCAAACTTGGCAATGCCCAAGCATATATGGGAATGTCTGCTAAGGACCTAAAAACTAAATGGAGATTTTAATGGGATTCCCTTTTGGGGGAATGTAGGTAGGAATTTTGTTTGTTTTGTTTTGTTTTGTTTTGTTTTGTTTTGTTTTGTTTTGTTTTGTTTTGTTTTGTTTTGTTTTGTTTTGTTTTGTTTTGTTTTGTTTTGTTTTGTTTTTCCTAGATTTTGCATTTCTGCACTCAACCAGATACCTGTTCTATTTCTTGCTCTTCTCTTCTCTCGTCTCTCTTTTTTTTTAAAATGACATCTTGAAAGCTGAATCCATTATGCAACTCTTACTGATATTATAATGCATATAAACATTAGAATTTCTTTTGATGGGAACATTTATTTAAATAGTTTCAAGTTATGTATTAATAGAACAATTAAAATATTATACATAAATGTTAAAGGCTAGATCTGCGGATCCTGCAATATGATGGGAATAATGCAGAGAAGAAGAAGATGTTAAAGGCTGGATGACGAGTCTTTAAAAGAACCCTTAAAGGAGACAAAATAGCATATATGAAAATGTTTTAAAAATATATTTCAGATTTTGTATCTTTTCTTTCACTCTCCTTTTGTCTTCCTGATCTTTGTTGCTGATAGAAAAATGTAGGGCAGAAAGGGTTTATGGATAGAGCCTGTTTATTCTTGGAAGCATTTCTAATTAACTGCATTTCAATTATGAAGGAGAAAAGAAAGAAGTCTGGTTATCCAGCAAAAATGCCCAAATCAGGGGTGAAATTCAGCAGGTTCTGACAGGTTCTAGAGAACCGGTAGCAGAAATTTTGAGTAGTTTGGAGAACCGGCAAATACCACCTCTGGCTGGCCCCAGAGTGGGGTGGGAATGGAGATTTTGCAATATCCTTCCCCCAGGAGTGAGGAGGGAATGGGGATTTTGCAGTATCCTTCCCCCAGGAGTGGGGAAGGAATGGAGATTTTGCAGTATCCTTCCCCAGGAGTGGGGAGGGAATGGAGATTTTGCAGTATCCTTCCCCTGGAGTGGGGAGGGAATGGGGATTTTGCAGTATCCTTCCCTCAGGAGTGGGGAGGGAATGGAGATTTTGCAGTATCTTCCCCCAGGAGTGGGGAGGGAATGGAGATTTTGCAGTAACCTTCCCCTGCCACGCCCACCAAGCCACGCCCACAGAACCAGTAGGGGAAAAATTTTGAATTTCACCCCTGGCCCAAATGGTCAATCTGAATTAACTTCTCCAAGGTCTCTGCAAACCTAGCAGTGCCAGTATATATACGTAGCATATCTGCTGAAATTCCTGATGCATTCTTGTTCTGATGAACATCTTCGGATGAATGCAGGAGAAGGCCTGATATTCTTACAAAGGGAATAATAATAAGAGGGAGTTCAATTGCATGAACAGAAGTTGGTGTGCATGTGATATTGAGCAATCTGATTATTTGTAAACAGTTCAATAAGATTATCATTATATTATGACCATGCATTTGTAAAGTTATTTCATATATTTTAGGGTGGTTTTACACGGAAGTATTCTTTAAGCTCCAAAACCGGGACTCTTCTTCCAGAATTCCCCAGTGCTCAGCACCTTGTGTTGGACCAATGTATCTCTAAAGACAAGGTAAAATGTGAAGTGTTTGCATACTAAACTGACTTCTAAATTTGCACTTTTTATTTCACCTCTGCTCTCAAATGATTCACTGTAGTGATATGAAACAGCTAAAAATGTTTGTAATCAAACAGACTTGACTGATTTATAGAGGGAACAAAACTTTACTATCGCCCTTTAAAGGGTTTTCCATTGGAACAGTGGTTGAATTATTTACATATTAACTTGCCTAATATTTTACAAACAGAGGGATTTGTACTGACAAAGGCAAAACAAAGAAATAGTTAAGGGCCCTGTCCATTCGAAATACCAATGGACTAATTTAACACTGATAAGGCAGAAGCAAATTATTTGAGGCAAATTACGACGTGGATTTTTCTACTTTTTTTCTTTTGGTCAATGAACACAAGTTAGCACTTCTGTATTTTATTTCTTAATCATTTGACAATGATGTACATGTCACTGTAATTCTTAAATAGTGCTCTTAATGTGGCTGATTTCTTGTATTTCTTTGTGAAAAAAATGTAGATGACTGTTAAATCAATTTTAAATAATAATATGTTATAATTATTGACCCAAATAAGAGTCAAAATGTCTATAATCCTATCATTATGAACATACAGAGAGGCGTACATACACACACACACACACACACACACACACACACACACACAACTATACATATATAGATATTGTGTTAAATCAATATTATTTCAGTCTTGACCAGTATAAAATATCGATAACTTTGAGTATATACATAACATATATTTACTATAAAATACTCATTTTATTGTATTACATACAAATAAATAAGTCTATTATTCAAAAGTATATACATATGCATATATGTATGTATATGTATGTGTGTGTTATATACACTCACACACAAACACCTATAAACACAACATATAAAAGGATGAAATTTGTATTGAAGGTCTAATATCTGTAAAACACACACACACACAAAAACACCTCTACAGACCTAACTTAAAACAATCTGACAGTCCTAACCTTAACCATAAAATAATACATAACCAGTTAAATTATTAATAAAATATTTCATTTAAAAAGTTAAAATCATAATATAGTCTTTAAATAGGAAATCCAAATGTCAAGGAACTGTGCTGAAAATAGAAATATTGAATAAGCTGAATCAGTGCTTACTGGCAATCTCATCCTGCCTTATTTTATGCATCACCACACACTACTTGTAAATAATGAAAGAATTAATGTGTAGAAATAATAAGTGGGTAGTAGAACAGTCTGGTATCCTTTTGAGGAGTGGCTTGAGGAATAAGAGCACTTGAATCATCTCTATAATACGTACTATGGAGGAAAACATGTTCATTAGTAAACTTGGTCACCAGGACATAGATTACATGAGCCATTAAAGGCATCTTCCAGTATCTTCCATCTGAAGGAAGGTCCCTAAAATGTAGCCACTTTTCTGTTTAAGAAAATCTGTGTCATATTGGAAACAGATACTAGCATGCATCTATGACTTTCATTCATAGAAAGAACTGGGACTCAATGTATCTTAGGTATGGCTTTTTAAGACCTATATTCTGCTCATATCCCACTGAAAGTAACTCGGAGTGTTTTATTCTTGTTTTACAAATATAATTCTCTAGGTCAGGGGTGTCAAACTCAAGGTCTGGGGGCCGGATCCTGCCCACAGGGTGCTTAGATCTGGCCCGCGTGGCTGCCCTGGAAACAGCAAAGGACTGGCCCGTGGTGCTTCTGCCAGCGAAAATGGAGCTCGGGAGGGCCCCGGGCAGCCCTCCTGAGCTCTGTTTTTGCTGGCACAGGGTTGCAGGAGGCCGTCACAGCCAAAAACAAAGCTCAGGAGCTCGTTTTCTCTGGCAGAGCGCTTGGGCCATCACAGGTGCCCCCGACATGAGTGATGTCGAGCTGGTCATGCCCACCCTGGCCATGCCCACTCTGCCCCCCCCCCGAGGTCAAACACAACCCTGATGTGGCCCTCGATGTAATCGAGGTTGACACCCCTGCTCTAGGTGATATGCATGATAAATTTAAGTAATAGAAATACATACACTGATTAGATTTAATTTCCAAATACAGTGTAATACCCATGTTAGGGCAGTCTAAGTATACATCTCATGTAAAGTACACACTTGTTAAATTAGATCTAATCTGCATAGACAAATGTAGCATGAAAGAAATGCTGTTGACAATAATCATCAAGATGATGGGGTGGGTGTGGTCTGTGTGTGATGCATACGGCCCGTGGGCCACCAGTTTGACATCCCTGGTCTACATCAAACGCCCTTACTATATACTGTACTTACCCAAAAAAGAGATTTGATTGGTCACAATTCTGGGAAAGAAACTGAATGTCGACAAATGGCAACATTTGTAGTCCTCTGTTTTATGAAGATCGAATTCCATAAGCAAAAAGTGGTACAGTAGTTATTTGGCAACAACTAGATAACAATGGAAAGTGTCCTGGTTAAGTTGGAACTCCTGTGAGGAAGGATGTTGCAGTATGGATAAGCAAGATTGTGACAGTGAATGCCACTGTTTAAAGTCCTATCCTATCAAAGTGGCAAAGCGTCATAGCTAGAAATAGATTAATGGTCTTTCTATGACTAAGTTAATCATTATTCTTTTAATTTTCAATCATCTGCCATCTATCCTCCCTTCCAAACGCAAAATGTTACAGAAGAAATTCCTGAAGGAGATATAAAGATTTTGTTTAATGTTACATTGTTTTAATTTTTAATTCCTAAAATAGGTGGATACCCTTATCATGATGTACAAAACTCACTGTCAATGTGTCCTTGATAATGCCATTAATGGAAACTTTGAAGAGGTAAGACCTATAAAACTATGCTAATCTGTTCCTAATACCGTATGAGGAGCATGGCCAGAAATCTCACTCATATTTGCTCTCTTATGTCTCCTTCCTAGATCCAACATTTCCTACTTCATTTCTGGCAAGGAATGCCACAGCATCTTCTTCCCCTGCTTGAAAATGCAATTATCCTTGACATCTTCTGTGTTTGCGACTCAATACTCTACAAGGTCTGTTGCCTTCTGTCACAATGACAGATGTTTCTTTGCAAACCAGGTTCTTACTGATATGGAAAAGTTAGGCTCGACTGTTTTAATGGGTTAGGCAAGGAGGGCTGGCAGCAAAATATGCAATGGTCTTTAACTGTGTAATCATGGTTTTCTGCAGATACCACTGATGGCGTCAGGCAGCAGGAGTGGGTGACCAAACAGAATCAAACAAATAAAGAAACAGACAAGATCCTGTATATAGGAAACAGGCAGATCGTTAGGGATATGTAGGTCAGTCTGTACCTGGTACATTCAGTGGTAGATGCCTTCAGATATTATATAAATCCATAAAATGTCCTATGCTTGTTTTTCAAAAGCAAAAAAGAAGAAGATTTGTTTTTATATGGAACTTTTTCTAACATGTGCTGGTTTTAATACACTATAAGCCACCTATAATATATACATTTTTGTAATGCAGCATATAAATTATAATAAGGTCACAGCTAAATTGTATGGGAGAAATTATTAAATAACAAGAAAATAATCATACTGAAAAAATTAAAATAACGCATACAGTTTTTATTAAATCCAGTTTTGTTTTTGCCCTGGCCTGATCTACTTCTCCACATGCCACTAAAGAAAGTGATGAAAACTGCCTGAGATGCATTTGAAGCCACCTCTGGTTTAATAAGTGGTTGATGAGCAAAGCCTTCCCAGCACTTTGTTGTGTTGATAATTTTCCCCAAGTTCCTTGAAATGATTCAGGAAGACAATTGATTCTTTAAACTGTACCCATTTGGGTGCATCCTTTATTTCATGTTGATTTTCCTGACAGGAGGAGCCTCATGCAATAGATAACTGAAGCTATTTTTAACTTTGGCCTAGTAGATTGCCTCCTAATAGGTTGCAACATACCTTACTATTTCCAGCAGTTCAAGACCAGTTTGCAACTTACATCTGACAGTTTGCTGTTCTATCCTATACATGCACTTCTACCAAGGGCCTCATGTTATTGAGGGAACACCGTGTAATCTACTATCTGTGAGCCAATATGAGTAGGGAAGTGAAGAATTCAGCAAAATGCTGTATCTTTGCCAGATCCTGTACTGAGCAAAAAGTCATGTGTATGATGATAACAAAAGAAGAGTCATCAATTAATACATTCTTATTTGCAATGCAGTGATTTTTATTTTTATTTTCAACAAAGTAATAACAGGGTCTGTTAGCCTGATTCCATGCACTTGATAGCATTATAGAGATATTAATTTTCCTCCTTCTGTATTCAAGGTCCTTATAGATGTACTTATAGAGATATTAATTTTCCTCCTTCTGTATTCTAGGTCCTTATAGATGTACTCATCCCCGCAACTATGCAAGAAATGCCAGAAGGGTAGGTAGCACTGTAGGTGAACTTGTTGAAAACATAAGATCAGTGTTATGATAGTTGAAATCAGAATAATATTTTTGTTTTTTTAAATACAGCAAATATCAGTTCTTCGGTATAAATGGTGTACGCCTAACTATCTCAGAAACAGCTACCTGAACCTGGCCCGTTATATATGGAAGAATTCCTTTTAAGAATGCCATTCACTGGAGAAAAGGGCTTTATTTTCCAAAATATGGATATTTTTTTTATAGAGCTAAGATTGGTTTTTTATTTCTTGACTTTTAGAAAATAAATTAAGGTATATCTCTTATTCTTGTACCTAGCACTGATGATGCTACGGTACTTAATTTGATAATAAAATGTCTGCAAGAACAGGTTCATTATTTAACTTGACAATAATGTTTTGACCATTATCTGTAGTAGAGAAATATTTATTGATAAGTTTGTGTGAGATGGGCACTTATTTGATGACAATTCAAAATCATCAAAGTTCAAAGTGGACTACGAAATAATTAATAGTTGTACTTAATAAACCCCTTATTTTCATTTAGATTTCAGTTACCCAGAAGTTCATGTTAATTTATGAAGCTTGAGTCCATTTTTCTTTATTAAAAACTATTCTAAATGAGCACCTATAAAGGCTATCTGTTGTTGAAATCCCATCATCCACATGTCAGATTTTCTCCAAAATTTGCCTTGCTTCTCTGCATAGGTTGCACGTAGCAGCAGATAGATAAGCAATAGTTCTGTTGTGTATGGAGCAGGGGTCTCCAACCTTGGCAACTTTAAGACTTGTGGACTTCAATTCCCAGAATTCCTCAGCCAGCTTTGCTGGGAGTTGAAGTCCACAAGTCTTAAAGTTGCCAAGGTTGGAGACCCCTGGTATGGAGTGTCAATCTACTTCTCATCATGAGCCAGCTACAGTGGTCCAATAGTTTGCCCTCATTTGAACCCTGTTTTATTAGGAAGATGATACTTTCTGCCTCTATTCTTTTAAGTTCTGTTGTAGAATTAAGTATTATAAAATACTTCAAAAGTTTAGATTGGAAGGGATTGAAGTGGTAATAGCCTATTTATCCAGTCAAAATCTGTTGTTGTAATTCTGGGATAAATCAGACAGTGGAAATTAAAGTTGGTACAATGGCATTGGCACAACTTGTTATAATGATGTATGCCATAAGTGGAAATCCTTCTTCCCAGTCTTACTGTACAGCTAGTTTTCTGATTCTGGCCATGTAGTTTTCCTATTAAATTCAGACTGTAAAGTCTGATTTGTGTTGAGCCATCACTTTTCTGGACGAAGCTGTTAATATTTTTTAATCATATAACATGAACATACCCATGTCATTCTGTAGGGATAGATTCCAAACTCTTTATTTTTGTTTCAGAATATTGGCTGATATAAGAAATTTTGCTAAAAACTGGGAACACTGGATTATTTCTGCACTAGAAAATCTACCAGAAGAACTTGCAGCAAAGAAATTACCGATTGGACGGAGATTTGTATCTTCCCTGAAGCGTCAGACCTCCTTTTTGCACTTAGCCCAGGTAGAGCTAAAGGAATGAAGAGTACATCGTTTACGGTATTTTGTAAATTCAGGATGTACTGTACGTACTCAAGTACGTGCAGAAATTCCTAGTAGAAATGCAATGAAATTATGCTGCATATGTACTGCAAAGTAGCCTTTTTTGAAATAAGAGGAGAGAGAGAGATTCATGTCCCTGAATCAGAATCAGAATAGAACTGGAAGGGACCTTGGAGGTCTTCTAGTCCAACCCCCTGCTCGAGCAGGAGATCCTATCCCATTTCAACAAGTGGCTGTCCAGTCTCTTCTTAAAAACCTCCAGTGATGAACCACCCACAACTTCTGAAGGCAAGCTGTTCCACTGGTTAATTGTCCTCACTGTTAGGAAGTTTCTCCTTAATTCCCTTGCCTCCTTCCTAAAGCAGAGAGGGAGTGACTGGCTCAAAGTCACCCAGATAGCTTCTTACAAAAGGCAGAGTAGAACACACAATCGCCTGATTTCTAGCCTGGTGGCTTAGTAATAGCAATAGGAATAGCACTTAGATTTATACACCACTTTACAGTGCTTTACAGCCCTCTCTAAGCGGTTTACAGAGTCAGCATATTGCCCCCAACAATCTGGGTCCTCATTTTTCACCGACCTTGGAAGGATGGAAGGCTGAGTCACCCTTGAGCCTGGTGAGATTCGAACTGCCAAATTGCAGGCAGCTGGCAGTCAGCAGAAGTAGCCTGCACTACTGTGCCACCGTGGCCTTAACTATTACACCAAACTGGCTCCCATAGGGATAGTCCTCGACTATAACAGTTCATTTAGTGACCGTTCAAAGTTACAATGGCACTGAAAAAAGTGACTTATCACCGTTTTTCACACTTATGACCATTGTAGTATCCCCATGGTCATGTGATCAAAATTCAGATGCTTGGCAACTGACATATTTACGACGGGTTGCAGTATCCTGGGATCATGCGATTACCTTTTGCAAACCTTCTGACGAGCATAATCAATGGAGAAGTTAGATTCACTTAACAACTGGGTCACTAACTTGACAACTGCAGTGATTCACGTAACAACCATGGCAAGAAAGATCGTAAAATGGGGCAAAATTCACTTAACTCACTTAGCAACAGAAATTTTGGGCCCAGTTGTGGTCGTAAGTCGAGGACTACCTGTATTTGCTGTTGAGGCAGCTAAAATTTAGTTACCAATCTGATAGCAATTTTAGCAAGTTATTAATTTAATTACATTACATTACATAATGTTAATATTTAAGTAGCAAAATAATCATATTTGATCATGAATAATTTTGAAAACGTAGCTGTGCTATGCCACTGCTACGCCATCAACAGACATTCAGGATTTTTCCTTTGTTTTGTCTTCACAGATTGCACGACCTGCTCTCTTTGATCAACATATAGTGAACGCCATGGTTACTGATATTGAAAAGGTTGATCTGTATGGCATTGGATCTCAGGCACTTCTCACGGTTTCAGGGAGTCTGGACTCTGAGGCGGAGGGCTACACTGAATGTAAGCTTCTGCTTACATCTGAAAGGATTGTGTTTCTCAACCTGTCCTAGGACTTTCATTCTATTCCAGGGGTGTCAAACTCAAGGCCCGGGGGCTGGATCCGGCCCACGGGGTGCTTAGATCTGGCCAATGGGGCCGCCCTGGAAAAAGCAAGGGACTAGCCCGCGGTGCTCTGCCAGCAAAAACGGAGCTCGGGAGAGCTGCACACAGCCCTCCCGAGCTCCGTTTTCCCTGGCAGAGGGTTGCAGGATGCCATCACAGCTGAAAACGGAGTTCGGGGGCCCATTTTCGCTGGCAGAATGCTTGGGCCACCACAGGTGCCCCCAACACGAGTGACGTTGAGCTGGCCACACCCACCCTGGCCACACCCACCCTGGCCCCCCAAGGTCAAACACAACCCTGATGTGGCCCTCAATGAAATCGAGTTTGACATCCCTGTTCTATTCTGTAAAACTGAAATGCACGCTTGAACTTACCTTACGCTCTCTATATGCGATATGATTCTGTTTTGCATTAGAAGCCAATTTAAAACAAAGCTGGCTTCACACATATGTCAACATGGACTTCTCTACAGAAATATTCAATTGACTACAGAAATTCCCTGATCACAGGAGATTCCCAATTCAATTCAATGGCATAAGTAGCTTTAGATCAACTTTCCCACTGCCTGCAAGGAACTCTCTTTGACCCTAAAATTTCTCATAATTTAACATATGGATTAAAAAGTAGCCCGAAAGTGTTAAAATATCAAAATTCATAAAACAGGACATATCCATTGGAAAGTATATACAGGTAGTCTTCAACTTATGACCACAATTGAGCCCAAAAGTTTCTGTTACTAAGGGAGACATTTGTTAAGTGAATTTTGCCCCATTTTATGACCTTTCTTGCCACAGTTGTTAAGTGAATCGTTGCTGGTGTTAAATTAGTAACACAGGTGTTAAGTGAATCTGGCTTCCCCACTGACTTTGCTTGTCAGAAGGTTGCAAAATGGGATCACATCAGAGGTGGGTTCCTACCGGTTCTAACCGGTTTAGAACCGTTAGTAAATTGGCGATGACATCACGGAGCCGGTTCTGTCAGTGTCTCCGTGGGCGCCGCCATCTTGGATTTTGCTTCTGCGCATGTGCAGAAGCTATTTTTTTATTGCTGCGGGCACACGCAAAGCGCGCGTGCGCCCAGTGCGACCCTGAGCGAACCGGCAGCAAAAGGATCCAGAACCCACCCCTGGATCACATGACCCTGGGACACTGCAACTGTCATGAATATGAGTCAGTTGCCAAGCATCTGAATTTTGATCATGTGACCATGGGGATGCTTCAATGGCCGTAAGTCTGAAAAACAGTCATAAGTAACTTTTTTTCAGTGCCGTTGTAACTTCGAACGGTCACTAAACAGACTGTTGTAAGGCGAGGACTGCTGTAATCAATTCTTGTGTATGTTATTTGAAATGTTAGTCCCTTCTTCCTTCCCTTCCTCTTCTGCATAGCTACTTCACACACATGTACCGTGAAATAATTTATCAACGTGTATATTTCTCCAGTGATTATTTCTTTATATTTTTATTAAGATCTTTGTGTCTGGCTGTACTCTCTCATTTTGTGTGTGACATGAAAATTATTCATCACATAAGGAAGATTCCAAATGTTTTTGTTGGATTCCTTTTTTTGTTTCCTTATGTAATTGACCAAGATTACTTTTTTTGTTCTTCCTTTTTTTAAAAATTCTGATTAAATAAATTTCTCACTGCTGTGAGATAGGCAAAGTTAATTAATACATAGAGGTTCAAACATTGCTTAATCCCACTACGTCAAGACAGGTATAATTGTATTGCTACTTGTTTGCATGAACTGAAGAACATGCAAATGTAAGCTTATTCGTACAATAGGGCTTTTTGCTCCTCTATGTCAATTTCAAATGCTCTGAAAAATCTGCCAATCTTTAGACCCGATTGTGAGAAGGTTCTCCATGGGGAACCATAGATTGAAGGAGGAATTGTGCTTTCCTGTAATGATGATTAAAACAGTTTCACCAATAGGACATAGTTTTTTTTATTAAATATATTTTAAGTATACAAAAGTACAGTAGCTATAAAACATCATTGACTCAGGACATTAAACTTACACGGATTTCAATAATTTAGATATTCGCTTAGGTAATTCTCACTGAAATTAAGGAGAACTATTTAACGTGGCTTGATTTTTCTTAAATAAGTATAGCTTCTAAAAACATATTAGATTAAAAACTAGTAAAACAAAATTCAAATTACAAATACTTTCCAATTTTTGTATACAGTGTGGTGTTCTTTGTTTTCTTGACTGTTCAGTAAAGAAAGATTGTTGGCATTTTGGATTCTCTAAATTCCCTCTCTTATCTTTATAGATAGTGATGGTTAATGGTTGGTAATGGGACATCAAAGTTTCTGTATCCATCCTATAACGGCATACCCTGCAAGTTCTTGAATTAGTTCTTTATTAGCCATAATAACATTAAATGGCAAATATAATTGTAATGATAATATATGCACCCATATTCTTAAAGGCTTAGCTACACATTATATCCAAATCCTTATAAATAAATCTTAGTAGTTCTTTTTCTCCACAAAAAACTCTGATGGGATGAGTAAGCATAACACAGGAAGGGTAAAAGAAAGCTTAATTTTCTTCTACTCTGCCTTCTCTCTACTATAATTTCCCCCAGTCATTGGCTTTTTGGTTTGGTTAACATGCATCTGTGTGCAATAGGCAGCTAGGATCTGAATTTTGGTATGTGCAATAGAGACAATATAATCCCATTAACTGAGAACTCAGTCTTTAATGCATGAGTTCTCCAAAGAAGAATGCTATGAGTATGTACAGTATAGTGGGACAAAATGTTTTTGAAAAAGGAAATGCATACAGTAATCCGAACAACAAGTTCTATGATACAAAATTCGAATATACAACAGAACTGAGTAGCTTGCTTGATTGATAGAACTGTCAATTTTGAATAAATGCAAAACCTTCCTAATCACATAAAATTTCCCTGGGAAATAAGTCCAGCAGTTAGCTTGATGAATTCAAGAAATCTCTCATATTTTCTCTCTTCTTATTTTTCCTTCATTGCTCTAATTCTCCCTTTTTCTTTCCTTCACATGCTACAAAACTAATAATGACGGGTGAGTGGCTTCCTCTCCTGTTCAGAGTAGAACACAACCACATATTTTCCTTTTTACATGATAGATGACTCTATTACAGTGTTCCAAGAATTGAAGGACCTCTTAAAGAAGAATGCTACTGTGGAATCATTTATTGAATGGCTGGATACTGTCATTGAGCAAAGAGTTATTAAGGTAAGACTACAACTGAAAATAAATGGCTTCCAGTGGTGCTTGTTTATAAACTGATTTTCTAGGTCTTGCCTTTTTGATCAGCATCCTTTCTTCTTATGAAATCTTTTTTTATCCAATTGTGAATAGTTGCAATTTCCAGGCCTCCATAAAATCCTCCAAAGCCTGATTTCAGAACATCTCCCAAAATTTCCACCACATTGTAATTTTTACAGAAGGGGGGGGGGGAATTAAGTACATCATATTAGCAGCATTTGGATTAGTTTAATATTAATTTTACATTTAAAGTCATTTAAATCAAGCCTAGGATTTTTGGATTGGGCCTCATTTTTTTCCCTTGTTCTGTCCTGGTGCCACCCACTATATAAAGAGTAGCCCTAAGAATGTTACCTAAAAAGCGTCCTTGGTCCCCCAAATTAAACATGAATGTTCAGATTTGCTTTATTGCTGTGATAGATGTTTATCAATTCATCTAGCATTATATATATCTTTCAAACTATTTATGCATAATATAATACTTTTGAATTGGAGAAAAAAGAGAACAAATGTAAATTAATCTTGCATTTATATTACTTACAAAGGAACTACAGGTGCCTATGCTTTCTCCTTTAGCAACCTGTAGCCTACCTCATTTCCCATGTATCAATGGGATGAATATTTAATTCTTCTCATGGAACTTTTTCTTATAAAGCATATAGAGAGGCTAAAGGATGATGGACAGAGATGTAACAGTGTGGAAAGAAGAGGCACTGTCTGTCATATCCCACTCATAAAATAATTGCTACTTTCACACAACTTCTATCATTGTACCAAAAAAATAATAATCAGATAATAAAATGATACTCCCAGGTTTGCTTAGTTAATCTTTAGATATTCATTATTTTAAAAAGCAGTGGAGGAAAATTGCCCATCAATTAATATCTGTTATGGAACATTGTTCTAGAATAAACATGTACAATATTCAGTGTTTTCCAGCCACATCTGGAAAAAAGTACTGGACAATTTACTATATGAATCAAGATTAGAGAGTAAGGGGTAATGATTTACAGAGCACATAATCCTTCCATTGCCCTCGGCCTTCTGTTTGGTGAAAAAGAATAGGGCCTCTCCATCATACCAAATTGCTTCTTTTGTTTGCTGTTTGCGAAAGTGGCACTTTATAACTTCACCACAAACAGCTGAAGTCTGATGTCTTACTCAGTGCTAGAGGATTATCCAAAATGAGCATGCGAACATTGTTTGATCCTATTTAACCACGTGAAATGGGTATATACCGCTTTTCAGGGTAAAACCCAGTCATAAATGGCTTATAAACTATTTTTACGAAGGGTTTTGGGTTACACACAAAACATATTTACAAGTGCAAAAACATTTTTTATAAGTCAGTAGTTTGAAGGAGTTTAAAACTCAACAAAGCACTTTAATCAAATAAAGATTTAAGATCCATATAGGTCCCCTGAGATGGGTGGGACATTGCATACAAACTTTGGGGTAGAGAAGATGAGCCTACAATTGGAAGGGTCTGTCTTTAGTCCTACTAGATTGATTGGAGATCTAAAAGAGAATTTCCAGTACATGCACTCTGTCAGATAAACCAATGGAAGCCTTGTTATGATCACTGCTATCTTTTTAATATATCTGCAATCAGACTATTCACTGATTTGATCTTCAGCTGTATGATACTTGATTAACTGTTTATATTTCATACCACGCCATACTGAATAACTTAAACCTATTGGCTCTCCTATCCAATTTTGAGCTTCCATTTAATGTTAAATCAAGGAAGATAATAGAAGAGGTAGAAGAGTAAAATTTAACAAGTAAATATAGCATATTTACAATGCAATTATTCTAAGAACTAAAGTATATGCTTCTATGGATACCAATTCAGTTTTTCATCCTTTGTTACCGGTAACAATAGCAATAATTGGTGGGTAATTTTCAAAGAATTAAAGTATACAGAGCAATCATTTGAAAAACATCACACCCACTTATGTCCTGATCCAGATCAGGCCTTTCTCTAATGGTTGTTATCGAAATAATCAATATGGGCATGTTATATAGTGAGGTGTAATGGGTTGCAATGCAAATCTGAGGTGCAGGATCATACAACTGGTAGATGCACCTGCTGAGACAGAAGCTTGGCTTCAGAAGGGAAAACCCAGCCTCTCCTTTCTACCTTCTTGTCAACTGGCTGATTCCAAGTCAGGATTTTAAACTATGGAAGCATGAATGTCCTTCCCCAACCTGGTATTTTCCAGATGGGCTGGCTTAGAATGGCTCCCAGAATTCTGGGAGCTTTTCTCTGATACAGCTGAAGGGCATCAGGTTGGGAAAAGCTAGTCTAGAGGATGTGTGAGGTTCCAGATGAGGAAAAAGGGGAGGGAGTTTGGCCTGTTGGAAGCCTACAATTACAAGAGGGAAACTAAAAATGTACTGGGTACGGATACGTACAAATGTTGATTTCTTGCATCTATGGCATTCAGATCTTGTGAGATTTTCAGGAGATACAGAGTTAAAGCACATTTTGTTCCCAATACATTGTGGTAAAGCCTTGCCTTCCTGCAGATTAACAATTCTACTTTTTGACCTGCAAACTTAGTATTATTTTATTGCCACAGTTGTGACTCTGTACTAGGTTCTTTGCTTGTTTTCTTCCTATAAGCAAGCTTTAACCTCTCTCCTTCTCATGGTAGTATTCACTGCGAGGACTTACTTAGTCTTTGTATATTCTTCCCACAAAAGATTTTGAACTTCTATTGTTTAATTAAATATCAGCTCCCTATTCTTTCCCCAAGGTATAGTTCATAGTTGAGAATGCAGTTACTGACTCCTGAGCTTATATCCCTGAACTCCATGCCAGTAAATTCCATGGTTTTTTTTCTCCTTGTCAGAGAGTATGAAAGATCGTCATAGAAATTTTCTAGCCAGAGAAGGTGGATTCTACACATATTGAATCCAAAAAAAAAAAAAAATCAAATGCAAAGCCCCATTTATTAATTGGAGAGAAAAATGAGTTTGCTTACTTTTGGATAATTCCTGATATCTCATTTCATTTTGAGGCAACCACTCTCATTTCTTGTTCCACATTTTTTTTTATCAGCATTTGCTTTTTATAACAAGTAGACTGCCAACCTTTATCAGTACTTCTTGTGGTCATTTTAAGCTTTTTTTTTTCCTTACCATTCATTGCAAAGGGTTTGAAATGCAAAATGCCAGATTAAAATATTGAATTTCTTGAGCACATATAGACATTCCAAATATTATAAATATGCTATCATGTACCCTATGACAGAGCTGCTGGGGACACAGAAATATTTACAAGAGGTATTAAACAAAATAAATTTATATAACAGAAATAATAACCCTATTGTTTGATTCATCAAGTTGTTGTCCCGTTGCTAACAAAAGGAAGCAGGCAGAAAGCCAATCCATTTATTTAACATTACTCAAAAAGTCACAGCTCTATTATTATGCCTCAGGCAAAGTGTTTTAAAAGCAACTCCTCTAAATTGCTTGTGAACTCTCAATAAGATCCCAACCCATATTTTGATAACTCCTTTGGGGTAGGAAATTTAGTTTCAAATTCCTGATTGCTTAATACATTCTATAGGTATCCATTGGCTATAATACATTCTATAGGTATCCATTGGCTATAATACATTCTATAGGTATCCATTGGCTTGAAGTCTCAGGGCTTCTCTGTACTGCCTAGTTGTCACTACTATTTTTCTTTCCCTGAGCTATTTACTTTTCTCTGAGCTTTTGGTTTTTTAAATAAGTCCAGTGGTGCACTGTTTTCGCACCATTGAGGTAAAAGTGTTTCACTCCCACTCCTAAATAGCCCAGTGGCTATTCATGGAGGGAGGTGGCTATGAATGCGGTGTGAATATCTCTTTATGCAAATACACTATTCTTCATTAGTCAATATGTGGTTTTCTAGGGAGGCCATCATAGGAAAAAGACAAGTGAACTGATCTCAGGAAATGTTAACGCAATGACAGGAACGTGGGATCTGCTCTGTTCTAAAATATAAAAGATTCAAAAACAATATTTTCTCCTTTTAGGCAAGCAAGCAGAATGGTCGGTCTCTAAAGAAGAGAGCCCAAGACTTCCTTCTCAAGTGGAGCTTCTTTGGAGCTCGAGTAATGCATAATCTCACTTTGAACAATGCGTCCAGTTTTGGTATTTGATTCTTCTCCAATTCTTTTGTTTATTTAAGGAATATTCCAGATGATGATTCTATTCTTATTAAGTCAGAGGACAGGCTATCTTCTGATAAGTTAGTAGTATCACCTTTCAGCTTCAACGAAGTTCTGGTAAACCTCTTTTTTTTCCAGGAAAAACAAAAATATAAAAATAGTTTTAAAGCAGTGCATGCCTCCTCCAGAACAGTAAAGTAAATCTGTCTTTCATTCAATAAGTGATCTGTGCTTGCATTCAAAGGAAATTATTTCACACCATGTCTCAATTCCTGTGTTTCTGATACAGTGGCATAATTAGATAAAGTATCATAAATGCCAAATGGCCATCATGTAGTTTAATTAGAGGCAGCCACAGTGTCGAGCACAGAAACATCTAGAAGTTATTCTTTTTACTCTTTCCAAACAGAATGTTGGAAAGAAATCCTATAAACAGGATCAGGACTGTGTGAGCAGTAAACTGTCAAGAAGCTGGCAAAAGAAGAAGAAGAAGAAAAGGGATTAAGTTAAAAATGGACCTGGGTCTGATGGGGTCTGTAGAGAAAACATTCTGGAAAATCTTCCCCCTGCATCCAAATGGGGGAGGAAGTTAGGCAGCCCTCAAATTGTTGGGAATACTTCCATTCTAAGCTCCTTTCCTCCCTCCCTTTGCATCATATGATCTTATAGGCCAGTGTATCTGAAGTGGAACTGAAGTCAAAACATCTTAAAGTTGCTAAGACTGAGAAACACTCCTATAGGTCTCATATGCAACTTACCCTTTTTTCCCCAGTGCACATATCTACACAAAAATATACTGGTGCACAAGAAGAGAGGGCTGAAAAACAAAACATTGGTTTGTTAACCAGAAAAAAGAATACAGCCTTTCCTATGATTGTAAAGGAGTTGGAAGCCACATGGTTTGCTTCCCCTACCTTTTAAAACCTTTATTCTTTAAAATAGGTGTATAAACTTATTTGAAGTCTTAAGACACCTTTTTCCTGTAAATCCCTCAAGCCCTACAAAATTAAAAAGTCCAATGACATTAACAACTATGCAACCTGCAGCTCCTAGAAGAAAAATAATAATAATAAATGTGCAGCCCCTGTAAAAATAGCTATTGATCGCCATGCATATTTATTTTCTTCTTCCTTTGAATCACACACTTTCTTGTCACATCTTCATTCACAGAACTGGTTTATCATGTGACAGGGATAAGTATGACTTCTCTGTCATAAACAGAACATGAATTCATCCCCATGCCATCCAAATCTTCATTTTTTTATGAAAAGAGGAGAGACCTGATACTCACAACAGATATGATTGTTGGGTGGGAAGTTATGCAAACACTAGATCAGTGGTTCTCAACCTTCCTAATGCCGCAACCCCCGCCCCGCCGCTGCGACCGCCGCCCCTCCCCCTCCCCACGCGTGCACGTTGCCAGTCACCAAGATGGCGGGCTAGCGTGCGCTTAGGCGACCCCTGTGAAAGGGTCATTCGGCCCCCAAAGGGGTCACAACCCACAGGTTGAGAACCGCTGCACTAGATGTTTAATAGAGAGGACGATATTCTGCCATATGTATAAAAACATTATTCCTTTAGAGTTCCTTATACATACAAATCAAGATTCTGTCAGCTTCTTTTAGTTGTTTAACATTAGGAAAATGCATCAAATCCATACTCCTGCGTGGATTCAGTGTTATCATGTTCTAATGTATGTCTGCTCAAGTATAAAGCATGTCTCACTTTCATCAGTGTCGTACTTTGATGTCATCGGTGGTCAAATAACTTGCAGGACAGTAAATATATTGAGTGAGTGGGCCAGCATCAAGCAAGATTAGGGTAAGGAGTTAAGCACCGTGCTTTGTTGGTCTTAGTAGGTCATTGAAAGTCCAGCAATTATTTGTTTGTTTCACTGGCTCCTTGTGCAGTGTTGGGAGATGGTCAGCAAGATAAGGTTATGCACCATCTCTTCACTTTTCTTCCTGTGGCAGGTTCATTTCATCTCATCCGCATGCTTTTAGATGAATACATCCTGCTTGCGATGGAGACCCAATTCCACAATGATAAAGAACAAGAACTTCAGAATTTATTGGACAAATATATGAAGAATCTAGGTAACTGGAATTGGCAGTTTGCAACCTTTAGGGATCTGAAGTCCAATGGGGTGTGCCTGTTTGTCTAATGTTAGGTCGACAGATGCCTAAATTGAGTGAATATTTGGATACACTTACATGTTGGTCTAACAGAGGAATAATTGTCTCATACGTAACACTGTGATGCTTATTTCTTTAAATTTCTACTGTAGACAATTCATTCTAAATTCATGTGAACATTTAATAATATTCAAAATATTTTTTACAAAGCAAGTCTGTCTAAATTCAATGGCAGGCGCTGTTGAATCAATATTTTTGAATTGTACTATTATTATTTAGATGTAATTAAAATGTTAAAATCCAAATTATCCAAACTCCAATGAATTTCTCCTCTTCAATAAATCACTACAAAAGCTTTTATTATTCCTTCAAATGAAGTTTTGACTTTGTTTCATGCAAGGGAGGAAAATTTATTTTTCATATAATACGCTAAAGAAAATGCTTTCAAATTCTGTATGTTTTAGTATTTGGCCCAAACTATTACATATTTAATAGGCCAGAATCAGCATTTTACATATTGAAATATTACATATTTCATATTACATATTACAATATAATACATATTACAATATATAATATGTAATATTACATATTACATATTATAATATTTACATATTGAAATATTGCATATTTACAGATTGAAGCTAATAAATGTCCAGTGCAGATTGTTGAAGAAAAATACTTAAAAAATACAGAACAGAACAGAACAGAACAGAATAACAGAGTTGGAAGGGATTTTGGAGGTCTTCTAGTCCAACCCCCTGCTCAGGCAGAAATCCCTATACCATTTCAGACAAATGGTTGTCCAATCTCTTCTTAAACACCTACAAAATAAAAATAGTTTATTCTTTTATTTTTCAAAGGATTTTTAAAGCCCTTTCTTAAAAAGAAATAGCATTTTCTAATAGCTAGAAGTACAATCTGCAATACATTCTGGGCTTTATCTCTGTGCTAATCATCTATTAAATGGCATCTTCATTACAATCTTTGTTATTGCAATGTTTAACCATATACAGCACCTTAATAATTTACACTGTTTAACAGATCTGTTATCATGGTAATCACTAAGTCTCCATCCTAAGATGACCTGAATACATTTCTATTCTATATGGTTTATGCATATTTCTTTAGGTGAAAGTCACTGGTCACTGTCACTATTTTCTAAATTACAACAGAAGTAATACAGTACAGTCTCCTAAAACAGCCTTCACTAAATTAGTGCTGCCCAGGATGCCAGATATCAACTTCCATCCTTTGCAACCCAAGACATCTGGAGCAGGGGTGGGTTCTAACTTGCCTCGCCGCCGGTTGGCTTCCTCCCGCGCCGCGTGGCCGCACCTCATGGGCGCGCGTGCATGCACAGTGCTGAAAATTCCAAAAAAAATCCCCCCAAAAAAGCTGAAAACAAGATGGCGGCGCATGCGCAGTGCCGGCAACTCGGCTTCTGCGCATGTGCAGAAGAAAAACATTTTTTTTAAATCCAAAAAAAATCCCAAAAAAACTAAATCCCCCCCCCCAAAAAAGATGGGGGCGTCCACGGACCGGCACCGACCGAACCCGCTATGTGACGTCACCAGCGGGTTGCTACCGGTTCAGGCGAACCAGTCTGAACCGGTAGGATCCCACCTCTGATCTGGAGGGCTCTAGGGTTAAGGAAGGCTGCCTAATCCATCCAGTATTATCGATGCCGAATATCTTATCTGCCTGTGTGGGTGTCCATTATTTAGGCAAGGGAAAGTAAAGGATAAAACCTGTGTGAGAACGTCACCATGCAAATTGCTGCAACTTACATTCTTTGTGTAATATGTCAAGATGCAAGTGTGCAATGGCAGCGTTTGCACTGTGATCTCCACGCACAAATCAGCCTTTTGGCATGGTATGATGCAGATGCAGAAGATGGATTTCTGTCTTGTTTCCTGGTCTATGTTTCATACTACCAAACCTTTTGTTATTTTCTCCAGATGCCAGTAAAGCCACCTTTACAGCATCCCCCAGTTCTTGTTTCCTAGCAAACCGCAACAAGGCTGTCCCAATTGCTACTGATGCCTCAGTGAAAAACGAATGCCTGATGGAGCAAACCTATTTCTCTTTATCATCCGGTCATCATAGTAGCATACCGTCTGGTCTGAACCTATGCCCTGCAGGAGACAGTGAGAATATGCAAACCACAGGTAGGAAACAAAGGAGATGCTTGCTCTTGATCAGTTCTTTTTAAGTTGCCAAAAGGCGTCACAGAAGAAGAATACTTGAACACCCGTGACTATTGTTTGTTGCTTGGTTGTAGAAAAAAAATTCTGTTTGTTTTCCCAGGTCAGACTGACCTCTCTCAGAGCACTGCCCACCTTATCACTCCACCCATTTCTCCAGCCATGGTCAGCCGAGGAAGTGTTATCAACCAGGGACCCATGGCTGCCAGACCATCCAATGTAGGCCCGTCATTATCTGCACACTCGCACTGCTCTTCTTATTCTGAATACCTCTACCCGACGGTGCCACAAACGAACCAGAACTTCTATGGAGCCAGTGCCAGTTATCCAGCCATGTTCAGGGCCCAGACTCATCCACCTTCGGGATCCTGTCCCCAGAGGGCAGAATCTAGCCTTTGTCCAGCAGCCAATGAGCAGCAATGTTTCCCCCGGGACTACTTCAATAGCAGCTGTGCTGTGTCTTCATATAGCGCCCGTTCCCTTCCTCTCTACGGAGCCTCTTCAGCCGCACAGGAGACACATTGTATGCAATTTTTGAACAATGGGAGTTGCAGCTTTGTGAACAACACCACAACAAGTTCTTGTCAAGAACCATCATATTCCACAGCTGCTTCTAATGGTATTAACCCTTTTCAGAATTTTACTTGATTGTCTTTGCTCTACAGTTTAGTCTAGTGTCCTTGTAGTCCTTGGACTAGTTCACATGTGGATTTTAACTTTGTGTCAGCATGTGCAGATATTTTTAAACACACCCATTCAGTGAGCAATTAAAGCAGAGATATGATAAAAGTTGAGAAAAGAATAAAAGTTAATGGATCCATCTCATGGGTTTATGTGGAAATCTAGCCAACAGATACATATACGGGTAGTTCTGCAGGATGTTGCAACAGCCACAACTATGAAATTAAGTCCCCGTCAATCAGCACCATGACAATGTCAAATGGTTGCTGAATGACTAGTTATTAAACAAGGATTACCTGTACTAGAGTATGTACTCATCACATTTGATGGTGAATATTTCAGTTTATTGTTTGTAATCACGTTCGCAATACTTTGCCATGTAGTTGATCATTCTAATATTATTTAGATGTACACATAGTTAAGCCAGAAAGGCTGTTTCATGAGAGCATCTAAAATACTCTCCCCATCCTGGGTCTTCCAGGAGGGATTGCATCTCTGTAATCCACAGTCTGTGTCCATCAGTGTGGTTAGTTTTTGTATCTTCTGTTTTCCAACTTTACATCCACTGTATGAAGTGGATTAAAAACTTGATTTTGTTAGCCATGACTTTAATATTTAAAGTTTAAATTGTTGCCAAATATCTCCTGATTGATACGATGGATGCTGTAATTAAAATCTTTCCAAAATGATACATCATGGCAATTCCTTTCTGCTAGAAAGTCTAATTATCTATATTCTGTAAATCCTCATTTCTTCTGATATCAAAATATAAGAATATTATCTATTATCTATCTATCTATCTCTATCTATCTATCTATCTATCTATCTATCTATCTATCTATCTATCTATCTATCTATCTATCTATCTATATATATATATATATATATATATATAATTATACATACACACACACACACACACACACACACACACACACACACACACACACACACAC
>QLTV01001816.1:215855-227054 GCA_003457575.1 Thermophis baileyi
CCTATTTCCCCCAAACACCATCCTGCAAATATTCTATTTGTTATTTTTATTTTATTTTATTTTATTATTTTATTTTATTTTATTTTATTTTATTTTATTTTATTTTATTCTTTTATTTTTTTATTTTATTTTATTTTATTTTATTCTTTTATTTTTTTATTTTATTTTATTCTTTTATTTTATTTAATATGCCGCCCATCTCACTATTCAAAGCAACCCTGGGTGGTTAACACACATTTGGACATGCAGAACATGTATGTTAAGGAATTGTGCAGAGTAACCTCTGCTTCTGAAGGCTTGCACAGTGAACCGTAATGTTGCAGTAGATATGAGTAATGATTCAGTCAATACACAGATACGTTAAAGTGTATAAAAGTAGTTTACTTAAAGAAATAGCACAGTCCAAATAACAGTCCGAATCATACACGTTCTATCAATCAGTATTCAGAAGTACAGCAGTCTTCTTACCAGTCTTTCTTTGTCTTAATCATCAAACAAAGATTCTCTCCTATCACAGATAGTTAGCTACACACAGAGCTTACTTTTCAGACACGAAGTCACTCAGCAATGAATCAGCAAAAGCGAGAGAGAGAGAGCTCTAACCATGTTCTCTAGCTCCCTCTTATGGCCGTTACTGCCAGTCAGAATGCAACAATGCATTTAAAGCAATATTACATATATACAGTAAACAGTGATTTGTGGCTTGTTTATATTAACCAACCCAACCGTTTGGACAGAGTCCTAACAATCTGACCTATGTAAAAATTGCCCTATGCATTGGTTCTTGGAATATAAATTGGGGATTGCCTGTGATTTAATTTAAATCAAAATAAAACTAATGAAATTTCCTCTTGGCTTCTCCACTTCTTTATTCTCCCTCCATCTACTCTTGAGAGTGTTTGCTCTGCATGCCATTCCAGAACTGTGTGCAGTCCCTGAAAGATATGAAGCCTTTTTTCTTGAAAGTGGCCAACACATATATTCAAGAGATTAAATAGCAATAGTACTTTAGATTTATATACTGCTCCATAGTCCTTTACAGCACTCTCTGTATGCATATTGCCTCCTTTTGTCAGCATATTGCCTCCTTTTGGGGGCAGTCTGGCTCCTCGTTTTACCAATCTTGGAGGGATGGAAGGCTGAGTCAACCTCAAGCCCCGTCAGGATCAAACTCCAGACTGTGGGCAAAGTTTGCCTGCTATACTGCATTCTAACCACTGTGCCACCAGGGCTCTTAAAGCTCTTTCATAGTCTTTGCATATGGGATGTGCAGCACAGGAAGCCAATTTCAAGCAAGGGGAGAGTTAGAGGAAAGAGAAGAGTCAGAGGAAACTCTACCTGTCTGTATATGGCCCGATCTTTTGATACCTGGTTGTGCGTGGAGGAGGCCCCAAACCATTGGTGTGCTCCATTATGCAATGGCCCGGGAACCTGGCCACTTCCTGCTCCCTCTCCAACCTTTAATTGGCCCTGCTAATAAAAACTGTGGAACCAGTTTAGATCATCCAGTTCAGCTGCTTTAAAAGCAAATGCTTGGACATCCCAAAAGGGAGTGGAACACAAAGAGCTGTTAATAGCTTTTATCTTCATCCTTTCCCAGGTTACTCGTCATCACCTGCTACATCCTCCTGCTAATTTTATTTGATCATGGAACCAATTGGGTCATTTCAAATGGTCTCACCAAGGGAGAGAGCGGGAATGAGGCATGGTCCTTTGAGCCATAGGCATGTAAGCTTGGGACAGAAACAATTTTTGACATTCCCATCCTGGAATCTTGCCCTTAGCAAACACATCTGATGATCATACATGGTCTTTTGGCAGGCTCTCTTTGTGACCAGCTGTCAGGGATGGCCTTGAGCCTGCTAAGATGGGGTCCTGCCAGATTCAACAGGACATTCAGTAGATGCCAAGCAAAACTTACCCAGGCTCAGCCTTGTCTTATTTAAATTACAGATGACACTCTGATATTTATCTCCATCTTAATATGGCTTCTTTTGAAAAGAATTAACACTTGGTTTGAGCTGGGCATTTTGCATACATTAGCTAAGAGAAATGAGATCTAGTCAGTGAATGGAGGAGAAATAATGCAAACAAAAACAAAATTTGGATATACCTAGAATAGTAAAAAAACAAACAGTCTATAGAGATACTATCCTTGAATACTTTTAAATTTCTCATAGTATTCTGCAATGGCATTAAATGTACAGTATATTTACACAGTACTATACAGGTAGTCCTCGTCTTACAACAGTTCATTTAGTGACCATTCAAAGTTTCAACACCACTGAAAAATGTGATTTATGACCAGTTTTCACAGTTATGACCTGTGCAGCATCACCAAGTTAATGTGATCAAAATCCAGATGCTTGGCAACTGGTTCCTATTTATGACCATTCCAAGGTCACATGATCACCTTTCGCGACTTTCTGAGAGGCAAAGTCAGTGGGGAAGCCAGATTCACTTAACAACCATGTTACTAACTTATCAACTGCAGTGATTCGCTTAACAACTGTGGCAAGAAAGGTCGTAAAATGCGGCAAAATTCATTTAAATGTCTCACTTAGCCACAGAAATTTTGGGCTCAGTTGTGGTCGTAAGTCAAGGACTGCCTGTACAGTACATGAGGTTAAAAGGTTTTTTGTTAAAGTGCTAAAATGTTTCTAGGAACATCAATTTCCTGCAATTAAAAATTGAATATGGAGTGTTATATTCAGCCAGTCTTTCCAGCAAGATGCTCTCCAGGTGTCTTGGAGCTCAACTCCTACCCTGAGGTTCTGCCCTCAGAACCTTATTTAAGGATAAAAGTGAATGGGGTCTAATATAACCCTTTGTAAGTGATAAGCAACATGAAGTCTCTGTATTGGTTTCTACTAAACTCTATCATTTGCCTGTTCCCCTTTAATACCCCTTCCTTATCTATGATAAGAAGTTCCGGTAATTCTGATCCTCCTGGATATTGACAACACTGGAATCTGTGTGCTTGATGCTATAAGTCCTATCTTTTCAGCATTTGTATTTTGTAAGAAAGTTTTTTAAAAAAATGGACATGGCTAACCTACAGTATATTGAATAGCAATTGAATGTGTGTCATAAATCATGTCCAAAATGTAGATGGATGTTAAGATTTAGAGTGCCAAAAATGCAGACAGATTTCCCAGATATTTACCACTGATGAGAAAAATGCCAGCAATGCCTGTAGGGGGACTTCACATGCAGAATTAGTGACCTGTTGCATATTTCAGGTTAAGAACCCTACACTTGTGGAATTCCAGGCCTCCGCCATCGTCAAGGCCCATAAAATGATGGACAGGGCGCTCTTTTTGCCAATGGTGATGCTTACTCTTTGCCTTTCCAAAACGTTCAAGATTTAGGGAGCAAGGAAATAACCAACATAAGGAAATAACCAATGAAAGCAAGATGGGTTTCATCAACATTGTAAATTTATTTATTTATTTATTTATTTATTTATTTATTTATTTATTTATTTATTTATTTATTTATTTATTTATTTATTTATTTATTTATTTATTTATTTTTTTATTTATTTTTTTCTTTATTTATTTATTTATTACCCCCGAAGAACTCTGGGTGGCTCACAGTATATATGGGCCCAGGCTACTTGAGGGACCATCTATTTATTTATTTATTTATTTATTTATTTATTATATTTTTATGCCGCCCAACTCCCAAAGGACTCTGGGCGGCTTAATAGCAGCAAATAAACATTAAAAACATCATAGGGGAAAAAAGCATTATAAAACATCTTAAACAATTATAAAACATTAAAACATTAAACATTAAAACAATTTAAAATTCATGCATATCACATCATGGCCGGATCTCGAAGATTACAACCGCTAGATCCCGGCCTCAGGCCTGCAGGAAAAGCCAGGTCTTTACTGCTTTTCGGAAGGCCAATAGGGTGGGGGTGGTCCGGATCACAGGAGGTAACTGGTTCCAGAGAGCTGGGACAGCCACAGAGAAGGCCCTCCCCCGCGGGCCCGCCAGCCGACACTGTTTAGCTGACAGAATTGTTATCAGAAGCTATATTAAACTTACCACTGGTATAAATATAGGTCAAATCCCCTTTCCTTTTAGGCTCCACTGCACTCTCGAATTACCCTGAGAAATTCAATTTTTAAATTACAGTTTAAAAATTGCTTTGGTTTTTTTACGTGTGTATATAGCAATACTTATCCAAATAGGCATAGCAGTGCGATGTATAATTTTGTCTGGGCACGTGTATTCTTTTCTTTTTAATTGTCTTTTTCTCCTTTTAACTACATAAACCACCCAGATCATTTGGGAATCGGGAAGCCTTCCAAATCCAATGAAAATAAATAAAATAAATATATAAAAATAAATGAATAAAAGTAAATAAAAGGAAGTGAATGAACACCCTTTTATGCCTTCAATAGTGTGAATTTTGCAAAATCTTTCTCTACTTCATACACATGTGCATATATCCCCCCCCCCACACTAATTACTCAAAACTTGCAGCTGAAAATAAACTCTCATCCCCTCCCCATATCAGTGCATTGCCTGCATGCAAACTCTGGTCCTTTGTGGCAAAAAATAAGAAAAAAAACCCCAGGGGTAATAGAACTCTAGCCCCCAAAAGATTGTGCTTGTTGATCGTACCAGGGCATCGGCATGAAAGTTTCATGCGGTGGAATTTTTGAAATTAAATGCTAAAAGTGAGAAAATGGTGCAGGACTTCCTAAAAGCAGGCACATATGGTAGAATCCCTAGACAACAGACGAATGTCAAACATCTGCATACTGCTGAACATTTTCATAAGGAAGCTGTGGAATGGAATTTCTCCCAGAAGGGGATGTATTAATTTCATAACCATCCTCAGAAGGATTTGTCTTATTCCCTGACATGGGAAGTCTTTGCCTGAGATATGCTTGCAAGTACTTTTCTATCTAGGATTTGGACTTCATAGTTTGACCTATAACTCTGAGGTTGTTTCTCCCATCCAAATAGTTACCGGCTGCAACCGTGTTTTTTAAGATCTGCCAAAATATGAGAGATGCTTAGGTGTTTTCATCTGGCTAGTCAGATTTTAATTAAAATAAAGCAATTTATTCACCTTGTTGCATTTTGTTCAATGTATATCAGTATTATCTGTAATGTAATATTAAAAAAATACTATTGCATCAAGGGCTCCATATAAATTATTTCAGTGGTTCATTGGGTTATCATAATATAGAGAGAGTTTAGTAAACAGGTAAAAAGGTAGCACTTCAGCCTACCTGAAAGAGTAGAAGTTGTCTAAGACAAAGAAGGTACAATTCAACCTGACCTTACAAAGTTCAGAGTTTTGAGCAACATTTCAATTCGTCAACTGAAATGCATTGGATTTTTAAAAATTAAATTGAATTGTTTCATGCAGAATATTGTTGGTGAAGTCTGTTTAAATGAATTGCTCTGTGTTCACTTATTTGGGTTGCAGAAGTGATTCTACCAATTTCTTCTCCAACTTCAGGGATTAAAGTGAACTAGAAGGGTTTGGAATGGGATGAAGAGAGCGCTACATCTGAGTACAGAATCAATATACAAATGTATAAAGCTACAGGTGTGTAATTGACTAAAAAGGAGCATGAAGAATCAGTTTGATAAAAAGTAGCAGTGCCAGAGAACTAGGCAAGAGATAATAAAGACACCAGTGTGGGCTGTAATAAACCTTCTATAACTTGTGGTTCCTGACATTTTTCCCACCTGTCTTGGAGTCTAATTCCAGGCCTGGAAGGAAAAACAGGAATGCTGGGAAGACTGGCCAAGTTCCAAGAAGCTGGGGGTGCAATGCATTGTTCTGTCGATGTTTGTCCTGGTTAGTAAATGTAAATGTTAGAACTCGGCTTGAAGAAAGTAACACAGAACTGATGATGATCTAGAGGGAATTTGAAGAAGCTTTGTGGTTATGGGATGGATCCATGATGTGTAAGAGAGAAACCGAGGAGAAAGTAATATTGGGATAAAACTGGAAAATATATCTGTTATTCTTTTGATTGCATACAAATCAGAAACACTGATTAATTGGAACTGAGCTTTATTGGAAAGGGGGGAGAAGGTGATAAAGCAAATGAAAGTATATGAAAGCCAGAGAATTAAGGGAATCAAAACTGATCAGGAGTAGAAGTGTCTAAGTGGTATCCTCCAAGGGTGTTGAACACAAACTTTGATGGTTTTCAATGGCTGTGTGTTCAATATCCCTGGAAAACATCAGGTTGGGAAAACTGGCTTAGACTTATGCAGTTTATAAGGTCTCATAGCATTGGTGGCATGGTGGTGCAGTGGTTAGAATGCAGTACTGCAGGCTACTTCTGTTGACTGCCATCTGCCAACAGTTCGGCAGTTCGAGTCTCACCACCTCAAGGTTGACTCAGCCTTCCATCCTTCTGAGGTCAGTAAAATGAAAACCCGGATTGTTGGAGGCAATATGCTGGCTCTGTAAAAACCACTTAGAGAGGGCTGTAAAGCACTGTGAAGCAGTATATAAGTCTAAGTGCTATTGCTAAAAGATTTGAAAATAGGAAGGAAAGCAACCAAGAAAACCTCCCCTCAATTTGCGAGGACAATGGATTTATATGGATTTGAACAACCAATCAATTAATGGGTAGGTTTTTAACAGTCAGGGTTATTTTTCTCTGTTTTTCTTCTGTGGCACATATATTTATAGAATACATTGGAATTTCTCCCTACCGGTGTTTTCTTATAATAAAGAGTGAATTGCAGCATTAAGTTTATCTCAATAACAGACTGAAAATATAAATGCCCTGCCTTCCTTTGAATAGCAGCATCACTGTAATAAGTCTTTCTTCCTCTGAAACTCATAAAAGAAAATTATGTACTTACATCGAAAGTGCAAAGAAATTCTCCCACCCCCTTTGGGCATGACACCCTCATTTTTGTTTTGATAATGATAGTTGTATATAACACAAATGCCTTTGTCTGGATTAGCTCTCTTGACACAAAACCCCTAGTAATTAATTAAGTGAAGAGGCTGTCAATTAAACACGGATCCTAATCTGGACATTAAAATCTCTCTTAAGAAGGGCAGTGTTAGAATATATATTTACAGCAACACTGAGCTTGCTTTCATTCAATTGGTTTCCCAAACAATTGAATGCTTCAGATAGTAAATGCCATCCAAGCTTCTGTGAGTTAAGCTTGCTATAGATACAGATCCTGAAAAGAATGCTTGGAGAATAAAATGCCCATTGTGTAAGTAAAGCTTAATGGGTTTTTTTAAAAAAAAAAATTGACAGAACACCATTAATTAATGTCAGTATTTATACTGAACAGAGTGCCAAGGACAATCAAGAAAATGATTTTAAGTGTCCTTGGAAACTAGAATGCAGTTCTAATTTTAGTTTTACTTTTATTAAGTGTAGTTTAAAGGTCAGTTTCATTGAAGTGTGAAGATTTGAGCATTATTGGTATAGAGTCTTTATATATCATCTTTAGTTGAAGAGAAAACAGGTACTTATTTATTTATTTACACTCCAAGACCAAATCACAGAATATAAAATACAGCATGCCATTTAATACATCCATACATCCAATAGTAAGTGCATGTTGTATATAAAAGTTACATCCACAAGTAACAGTAAACACATGCTATATATAAAAGTTAACATTTCATTGAAGGCACCAAACAGTTTCTAAAAGCTAAGGTTATAAATGAAAATTATAGCAAAATACCTCAATCTGCTCTTCATGAGTGGAGACTGATACTCAAGTCTGGGTGTGTGAACTCTGATCCCCAGTGTGAGTACAGTGGGCATTTTCACACAAAGGATACTGTATATAAAACAGACTCTGTTTCTATGTTTGAGAAAATAAATACTATCTTCATATGGAAGCTAGGCATATCAACCAACTATCATCCTACTGGGGAGAGCATCTATCAGGGCTAGGGGAAAAAAACCTTCTATGTGGGGTGCACAGAATTGAACAGTATTGAAATAATTGGGGAGTGTCCAGGGGGAGAGAGCAATATGTCTGAATGAGAGATGGGATACTTCGGGTCTGTCTTTCTGAATGTCTAAATCCATATCCTCTGCTGAAGATTTACCACAGTTTTTTTTTTTCTAGGCTAAAGTAAACAGGGCTGGCTTTGCCTATCCATATTGTCTCAGATCTTGGTCTATATTTTTTTTTTCAGAATTGATTGATATACATCATATAGAATGAGATGTACCAATGAAGTTCTCCGAATTATTTGATTTACCCAGAATCTTAGACAAAATAATCCTGCCTGAGCCTCAAATGAGTTGCAATTTACATATGGAAGTTGAGTATGGGATAGGTGTTATTGATTTTAAGAAGTTCGTTTGTATTCATTCAAGGATTGAGAAGTTTTTTTTTTCTAAATACACATTTCAGATCCATAGAGTAGCCACGGAGAAGGAATTATTGGTTAAATTTGCCATCTTAATATGCCAGCATTACCCCATACGTTAACATACATTACAGCATTACATATTCTTTATTAAACCATGGTTTAGATTTCTTAACTGGTTGATGTAGATCACGGGTGTCAAACTTGCCGTGTCATGCTGCCATCACGTGATGTTTCACAACATTTTTCCCTTTGCGGAACTGGGTGGGCGTGGCCTGCATGTGATGCATCCCGCCCGTGGGCTGCCAGTTTGACACCCATGATTGTAGATGGTAGAGCTGTAGACAGGATATAATTTTGGGCAATTTTAGTAAGACTTTGAAAGTCAGTCTTACTAGTCTTACATTAGAGCTACTCAAAGTCAATAGAGCCTGCAGTTCAGAGGAAAATTTGGAGAGGGGAGAGCTTTAAAGAACTGGGATGCAGCAGAGGCTAATTTGTTGGTCTATTTTGGCCTGATATACCATTGTCAGATAAGGGACTTGTTATTTATTCTGCCTGCCATTATCCAGAGTAACAAGGCCCAGTATTGAGAAGTGGTTCCTCCCTTTGTGAAATACCATCTGACACCAAAGATAGGTTGTTTTTCAATATTAACGTATAATCTAGGATAGACACTCCTCAGGAGGTCGAGAAGTGAGGCCTTCTTAAGAATCACCAAGCATACAGGGAGACTTCCGTCTGACATCGCGGAAAGATCGGACATGAGGAGCAGGTCTCTGCGCTCCCGCACCGAATTCTCACCGTTGGTGGGCTCCAAAGGGAGCCCAAGCCACCCTGTAGGGGTGGTGAAGAAAAAGAGGGGCGCCCTGCAGGTCGCGGAGAGCCGCAACTCTCCTATCTGACCCAGGGCTTCATTTTCCCTCTTATCCAAAACGAGGAGAAGAGGCAGCCACTATGACTGCCGTGAAGCTGGGACAGCCGAGTAACAAAGAAAGTGCAGGAATGGTATAGAATGAACAGTGATTGGAACTGGGTGAGATGATTCTTTTTTTACCTAGAACCTAACCCTAAAAGGAAAAAAAAATCCAGGAGGAGACTCTTAGATCTGTTTGCTAAAGCGGTGAATAACTACCTAGAGAAAAATCCCTGACCTGGAAGAAAGAAACTAAGGGGAGAAAAGTAAAAAAAACTTTTAAAACACAGAAAATTGGACTTTTAAACTGGATAGGCACTGGCTTGGGAAAGGCATTTTAAAATGCTGGAACTATTTACTTAAATAATTGATCTGGCTTTTATAAATTGAATCAAATTTGGTCAAATACATGTCAGACTGGAGACACTGAAACCTAAGTGGAGAACACCACCTACTGATGAATGGAAAATATACAATACCTCTACAAGTCTGGGAAAAATTTGATAAGAGAAATAAACAACATCTGGAGGACTGTGGTGATATCTACTGTTCTATTTTTATCTACCTTATGACTATTGGAGGTTTAACTGTGAGAGCAAGGATCCTGGACTACCTAAAAGGAACTGACTGATAAATCCTGGGATATAAAGAACTATGATTATTGTACTCTCTGAGGAGCAAGGTTAAGACTGAATATATGGTTTTTGGACTATTAAGAAAGAGTGGGACTTATTAAAATAAGACGAGATGCTTCTTCAGGGGGAAATGAGCGGACTTTTACAAGAAATGGCAATGATGTTCCAGAATATTAATGATACTATGACAAAAAAAATCGCAGGTAGATAAGGAATCTAATACATGGTATAGATGGGAAAATAGAAAATGTCTCACAAGAGATAATGAACAAAGATCAAAATGTCCAGGGAAAGGAGAAGGCAATGTTCCTTTTTATTCGTATTCATTTCATGTATTCATAATTATGTTTTTATATCTGTTATCTAATACATGCCTGATGAAATAAATAAATAAATAAATAAATAAATAAATAAATAATAAATAAATAAATAATAAATAAATAAATAAATAAATAAATAAATAAATAAATAAATAAATAAAACAAGAAGAGAGGAAGGAAAGGATAATAAAGATAATAATGACTGATGAAATAAATCAAGGAAAAAATATCTTAAAAGATTTAAAAATGAAATCAGATAAGCAGGAAGATACTTTTGAAAGAGAGGTAGGGGCTTAGGTAGATATATTGGATGACTGGCAGTACAAGATGGTAGAGATGGGAGAAATATTTAAACTAGATAGAGATAAAGATCCAAGAGAGGAATACGGGAGGCAAGCCAAAAAGTCCTTCGGGAGTTGGGCGGCATACAAATTTTGCAAATAAATAAATAAATGAATGAATGAATGAATAAGAATTGAAGTATTAAAACGGAGAAGAGATGATGGTTAGAAAGGAACTGTCTTAGAAACAAGAAATAGGGGGGTTATTAGTATACACATTTTAATAGAATAGAATAAAAATAATAACTAGCTGGGAAGATCAGAGGTTGAAAGATGGTATTATTATACATGTTCAACTAATATTGTTATTGGCGTTAGAATGGTATATTGAAACATTGAACAATTAAATATTGAAGGATTATGTCTTAATACAAATATGTGTATCAATACTAAGATCAAAAAAGCTTGATTAACATAACAAATATTATTAATATTATTATTGTTATTTGTATAAAAATGAATCATACCCAGATGCCACACTGTTCATGCATTGATGTTGATGTAAAAATAAAATAAAATTTTAAAAAAAATCACCAGGCATACAGCCATTTAATATCTGTCATATTGTATTGTATTGTATTGTATTGTATTGTATTGTATTGTATTGTATTGTATTGTATTGTATTGTATTGTATTG
>QLTV01001816.1:227224-245190 GCA_003457575.1 Thermophis baileyi
ATAACAACTTTCTACATTTTGAGTTTGATATACATACACATACACACATATACATACCATATAATATAATAATATAATATAATATAATTAATATAATATAATATTTTAAAGGTAGCAAACATACTTAGCACTCTTATTAATACTTAAAACTTAATAGAGGTAGTCCTTGAGTTACAACTATTTAGTGACCATTCAAAGTTGAAATGGCACTGTAAAAAGTGATTTATGACTGGTTTTCACACTTATGTTGCAGCATCTCCATGGCCATGTGATCAAAGTTCAAGCACTTGGCAACTTGCATGTATTTATGACAGTTGCACTGTCCCAATATCATGTGATCACCATTTGTAGCCTTCCCAGCTGGCTTTTGATAAGCAAAGTCAATGGAAGAAGCCAGATTCGTTCAACGACTGTATGATTAACTTAACAAGGGCAGTGATTTGCTTAACAACTGTGCAAAAAAAAAGGTCATAAATGGGGCAAAACTCACTTAACAACTGCCTTGCTTCATAATGTAAATCTAGGGCTCAATTGTGATGGTAAGTCGAGGACTACCTGTAATACAATAAATATAGTCTCGATCCCCATGTGTTAATGCCAGTACTTTTGGGAGTTCAATAAGAGGAAGAATATGGGGCATCAGACTGTTGTAATAAAGCCTTATCATTTGGCCCCATTCCCCCAACCAATAGCAAAGCAAAATCGGAAGGCTGCACAATTAGGATAGTAAGCCAGGTTTCAAAACAGTCCCAACACTTCTTAATCTGGGCTATTAATCTTTTTGGTAGAAAATAGACATTTACCAGAAGAAATTTAGCTGAATTAGACTGGAGACTGCTATCTTATGAAGAGAGATTTCACATCTGAAGATAGACACTTGAATGTGCAAGGAATCAGATAATAGGACATAAATGTTCCCTAAAGATGAGCCTATCTTTAGCCTTGGGTGGGCCAATAATGAATGAGATGAGATACCTCTGCAATGTAAGGGTTAAATAACCTATGCCTCTTCTAAAAATAGTATTAAAAATTGTCTATGGAGTTTCTCAGCCATCCAGGTCATGGTTGTCTCAAATGTGCTTTTTCAAAAGGCAGCCAGACTATATTTTTTCCTTGAGGAAGAAGACATTTTGTTTCTCATCCAAGAAGCTTCATCAGTTCTGACTGGATGAAAATGAAGATGAAAATAGGCCAAATTGGACCAACAAACTAGCCTCTGCTGCATCCCAGTTCTTTAAAGCTTCCCCCCCCTTCCAAATTTTCATCTGAACTACAGGCTCTATTTCAAAGTCTTACTAATGTTGCCCAAAATTATATCCCACCCACCCCTGCCATCCAGTCAGAACTGGTGAAACTTCTTGGATTAGTAAAAAAATTGATGAATAGATTCTACAAAACCTGGACTTAATTGCTTGGCATGCTATCTTATGATGTTCCTAGATATTATATTTATGGGAGAATTAAATGGCGACTGTCATTCAAGGGAACAGAAGATGATAATAGATAATAGAAAATGAAAAGTCATTCTTAATGTCCAGCACAAGGGAAATGGTTACTGACTGGGTAGAGGGACTACAATGATCCCGCAAGTTAGAGCTAACCAAATATTTCGGTCCTGCTTTGAGTTAAGGAGGTCCTGAATTAAACAGACACCATCTTGCTGGGAGAGAGGTACGAGATGCCACTGGGTATTCCATGCTTGGTTCTGCATTATTCTGCAACCAAGACCACACGGCTGTTGTGTATGATTTAACCCTTTGGCCTTCTCCAGTTTCAATAGAAGAAGGGATTCTTTTGCCCTTCTGCCTAAAAAATGCACAAGTCACCCGTCTTCAGAGGCTGGAAGAGCTAAAACACATTTTGCAAAACTTTTATAGAAAAGTTAATATCAGCCTATGAAAGCAGGACCAGTGAACTAAACTTAGTTTAGTTTTAATTAATAATCTGCTACATCATTAAAGCCACAATTAGTTTAAATAGAAATATAGAGCACTCCCTAAGGCCTTCCCCCCTGGAAGCAAGACATTTCCTCTGGCTTTGTCCTTTGAGGAAAATGTTGCCTTTCTCAACCCCACTGCCAGGTACCACATTTCATTCCCTCTTGTTTTTTTTACTTTGGCCTAGTGATGCTCAGTCATGCATTCAAGAAAGCCAGGAAGAGATTCTTTCTTTTTGTTTATCCAACAAAAGATTTTGTGGACTGCCCCAGAGTAATAGTGTGCTGCCATTTGGAAAATAGCTTATATTTACAAAAAAATAAATACAAATGCAAAGGGCTGTAAAAAGGGGTGGAGGTCAGTTTAAATAAACAACTTGGGGTGTCCCATATTTGGAATAATAGCCTGTCATTCACACATTGTGATGACAGGGATGGAATTCTCCAGCTCTAACAAAGCTCTTTTCCAAGAGTGCAAGCTTCCCTCATTGCTTAATGTTGCCTTGAACCTGCAAGAAGAAACATCTATAGCCAGGATTGTACTATATCAACACCTTAAATATAGAGAGCTAGTTCAGTGTAGTGGTTACTACAGTGCTGGACTAGAAACGGGGGACTAGGAGTTCTAATTCTCCCTTAGGCATGGAATGAAGAGTGACTAGGTGGCTTTGAGACAGTCACTCTCCCTCAGCCAACCCATCTTACACGATTGTTAACTGGAGGAAATTAAAGGGAGGAATGTTATGCATGTCGCTTTGAGTTGAACAAAAATAAAGGGAACGTATACATCAGGGGTGTCAAACTCAAGGCCCGGGGACCGGATCCGGCCCACAGGGTGCTTAGATCTGGCCCACGGGGCCACCCTGGAAACAGCAAAGGACTCGCCCACAGTGCCTCTGCCAGCAAAAACAGAGCTCCATTTTCACTGGCAGAGGGTTGCAGGAGGCCGTCACAGCTGAAAAGGAGCTCGGGAGCCCATTTTCGCTGGCAGAATGCTTGGGCCACCACAAGTGGCCCCAACACGAGTGACGTCAAGCTGGCTATGCCCACCCTGGCCACACCCACCCCGGCCCCCCAAGGTCAAACACAACCCCGATGCGGCCCTCAATGAAATCAACCTTAACATCTAACCTTAATAGTTTCGGTCGCAGACAATCTACCACTTTTCTTTTGCATCATTTTGCAACTGCAAACCATCATTTCAGAATACGTTGGCTGAGTTGGATGCATTTCCTTCTTCATCGGCCAATCCTGTATGTGCAGGCCAGGTATGCATGTGCTGAGGGAGGCACTATGGTTCAACGTATTATGACATTTGTCTTCTCATACATTCCAGCAACAGGGACATTAATTCTTGGCTTAGATCTACATTTGGTGGCTAAGGGAGATAACATGCGGAAGAGGGAGTCTTCCAGGGGTGGGTTCTAACTTACCTCACTGCCAGTTCGCTTCTCTGTGGCTGCCCCGGCCCTCTGGAACCAGTTACCTCCTGAGATCCAGACTACCCTCACCCTGTTGGCCTTCCGGAAAGCGCTGAAGACCTGGCTGTTCCGGCAGGCTTGGGGCCGTTGATCTCGCTTCTGCAATTTGGCGAGATCCGGCCATGAAAAGGTGTGTATGGGTTTTTTTAATTGTTTTTAAATGTTTTTTATTATGTATCTTTTTAACAAGCTTTCTATATTTTAATAAGTTTTTTATATTTGCTGTAAGCCGCCCAGAGTCCCTTGGGAGTTGGGCGGCATAGAAATGCAAATAAAAGTAAAAAAAGTAAAGTAAAGCTTTCTCCCACGCATGCGCAGTACCAAAAAAATAAAAAAAATTCCAAAAAAAAGCCAAAAACAAGATGGCGACGCACGCGCAGTGCCAGAAACTCGGCTTCTGCACATGCGCAGAAAAAAAATTTAAAAAATCCCCCCCCAAAATTTTTTTTTTAAAAAAATTCCCAAAAAAAGATGGCAGCGCCCATGGACTGGCACCGACCGAACCGGATCCGTGATTTCACCATGATGTCACCAGCGGGTCGCTACCAGTTCGGGCGAACCGGTCCGAACCGGAAGGAACCCACCTCTGGAGTCTTCTAAGATTTTGCCCTTTCTAAGTATTGATGGTTTTAACCTAGTGGATCCACATGGATCTAGATTTTTGTTGTCAGATTGGAAAACTGCTAAGAAGATAGTCATGGTGAAAAGGGTGTGTGTATGTGTGAGTGTGTTTGTTTGTTTGTGTGTGTGTGTTTTCTCATATTCTCTTCACTTTTGGCAGAACAAGTCCTACTTCTTCCGCATTCAAGAGGATCTCCTAATTTTACAGGACAGGGCAATACACACAGAGGAAATTGTGTTCAAAGAAATTGAAAATTTGTTACGTGTCCCACTCAAACTAATGGCCATTCCAATAGGCTTAGGGGGAAAAAAGATGGAGACTTCCAGGAACACTTAGGAGCATCCTATTTGCTAGTGGGGGAATTACTGGGTGGTATGCTGTTTACCGGGATGTAGTTTTTCTTTTTTTGTGTGTGAAATCCAGTAGTTATGCCAAGTGTTTTCTACTTCATAGGACCAGGGATAACTGTGGCATATTTACTCAGTGTGTTTGTTTGCATTTATTTAAAATTGAGTGCTTTGTTCAAAACAACAATAACATCAATGCAGTTGATCATAGTGTAGATAGGGAAGATTACATTAATAATAAATGTGGTGTAGACCCTATCAATTTTAAATAATGGGGGGGGGAGTCAAAGTGGTTAAATTATTATTTTTTGGCCAGGAGACTTTCCAAAACTACTTTGGCACAATGATAACTTTGTTGTTTGCTAGTTTTTGCAGGGTTGGTGGTGGAATGCCTTTGAGTCAGTTTTGACTCCTAGCAACTGTCTGAACAAACCCCTGCAGCTTCTATAAGAGCCGAGGTGGCGCAGTGGTTAGAGTGCAGCACTGCAGGCTACTTCAGCTGACTGCTAGCTGCAGTTCGGCAGTTCAAATCTCACCGGCTCAAGGTTGACTCAGCCTTCCATCCTTCCGAGGTGGGTAAAATGAGGACCCAGATTGTTGGGGGCAATATGCTGACTCTGTGAACCGCTTAGAGAGGGCTGTAAAGCACTGTAAAGCGGTATATAAGTCTAAGAGCTATTGCTATAGTGCTATACTTGACAAAATTTTCAGAAGTAATTTGCCTCCTTCCTAGCACTGAGTGAGGGTAACTAGCCCAAGGTCACCCAGCTGGCTTTGTGCCTATGGTCGGACTAGAACTCCCAGTCTTCTGGTTTCTAGCCTGGTGCCTTAACCACTAGACCAAGCACTACAGATTTATTTATTTCAAGAAGAGCCTAGACAGCAACCTCTTGAGGATGCTTTAATAGGTTTTCACGCACATTGCAAAAGGTTAAAATCGGTGATCTTTGTGGTCCCTTCTAGCTCCACAATTCTGTTATTCTTTAATCTTTACAATGGCCTGTTGTTTGCATTTTGATTGAAATTTACCAGCTTTTTAAAAGCTTTCTGAGAAAGATTACCACTAGAAACACAATCAGCACGCTTCTACTGATTTTATAGTGCTGAACATGACACATAAAACTGTACAGAGGTAATGCTTCACATAGTAATTTCATTGAGACTGGCTCGGGGTTTAGCACTACACTCTTCTGATGTTGACAGATTCCATCCATTCTCCTTTAATTAACATAAAATATGTAAACCATCTAACACATAGAACATGGTATTTCAAGGGATTAAGAAACTGAAAACAGCTCTTTGCAAATACGCATTATATTGCATTTTGATCTTAATGAAAATCTCATTAGGCTACAGACCGGACACCCAAAATATAGAGCCAAAAAGCACCCAAATATGTGTGCTAGCAGTTCTAGATGTTTATATAACATGCAAATCATACACCCTGGAACTGGTAGGATTGAGTGAACAGGCACTGAGGAAATGCACTGTTGGTGCCATTTATATACAAACAAAGCCCCAAATTAGAATTATAAGGAAACATCAGTGATATGTACTTTATATTTCTGTTGAATGATGCAGAAGATTCTTCTTCTAGTTAGGTAATCAACACCTAGGGCTTTTCTGCATTGCAGGCTTAAGCTGCTTGTCTCCTGTGAATAAACTAGTTGGAAATGAAATCTCTTTCTAGTTTTCATTCCTTTCTTGTTTTAGCCACACCAATGGCTGGATGTTACCATGGTCCCTGGGTTTCCTTGTTTCTTCAGCTCTCTGGAAGGGAAGGGAAGGGAAGGGAAGGGAAGGGAAAGGAAAGGAAAGGAAGGGAAGGGAAGGGAAGGGAAGGGAAGGGAAGGGAAGGGAAGGGAAGGGAAGGGAAGGGAAGGGAAGTGAAGGGAAGCAAAGGTGAGAATAGTTTTTTAATGAGATGAAATTCAAATCCTTTTATTCTGGGGGAAGGGAAGGGAAGGGAAGGGAAGAATAAATCAGAGTTTTAGCTGATGTTCCTGTCATTCAGGCTAGAAAAGGAAAGTGGCAATTTCACCTTTAAAAGAAGAGAGAGAGAGAGAGAGAGAGAGAGAGAGAGAGAGAGAGAGAGAGAGAGACTTCATTATGAGGGTGAAGGTTCATTCTCTGAACTTACTGTATGGATTGGTTTCTGAATGTTTTGTTACCAGGCTAGGTAACATCTTCAGTGGAGTTTAGGGGATGTCAGTGTTCCTGTTTATAAGGGCTTCAGGTATGGGTGTGTCAAGTGAGGGTCTAGTGATGGGTCAGCTGTGAGTCATCAGTGATGGGTCTTGTGATGGATAAGGAGATTACATCAGGTCAGGGTCATTGTGAGGTGAACTGCTGGTGGGGGCATTGCATGGGTTTGTTGAGGGTCGGTGTTGTCTCTGGTTGTCTCTGAGTTTGGATTCTGAGGGGTTCATAGCCTGGTTGTAGGTCAGTGTGTCTGTTGATGGAATTGCTTGTGGAATGCCAGGCTTCGATGAACTCACGAGCATGGCTGAGGTAGCATGGCCGATGATTTTTGTGCTGCTCCAATCAAAGTGGTGCTGTTTGGTGTTTGGTGATATTCACCACCTTTGCAAAGCCAAAGTTCTATCAATCAAGTTGGAAGAAGAAGAAGAAGAAGAAGAAGAAGAAGAAGAAGAAGAAGAAGAAGAAGAAGAAGAAGAAGAAGAAGAAGAAGAAGAAGAAGAAGAAGAAAAAGAAAAAGAAAAAGAAAAACTTGTCAAAATTTTAATCTTGGAGAAAAAGAAAAAGAAAAAGAAGAAGAAGTCCCACAATAACCAGATGGAAAGGACTGTCCCCTCTACAATGAAATGAAGTGCAGCAGGTGAACCAGCAGCACTGCTTAAACTGGCACAGATTAGAAAACATTGAGAGGCAGAATGTCAAGCCTCAGACATCTGGGCAAGCTCAAGGAAGCAAGAATTGTGCAGACATCCGTAAGGTATCGTTAATGCTAGACGTGGGGTAAAAACCTTGGAATTTCCCATCTTCCTTTGAGTGGTTTCAAACAATTTTTCTTAGGTTTCTTTCTACCTGGACTGAGTTGCCCTTTATAAGATAAATATGCCACCTTCTTCTATTTCTTGTTTGTGTCCACTATCCCTTTCATTCTTTGCCTAGTTTCCCACAATTTCTCACACAGAAATTGCCCTCCCTGTGAGCTGATGGAAATAGAGGCCAGTGTTGTGCATTCCTGTGCTCAGGAAATGTCATTGACTGTACTCACACTAAGGCAAACTGATCATGAGGATCGGCCTTGGGTTATAGTTCATGTGGGTGCCCAAGCATCTCTTCCGCAGCCTACAGAGAATCACAGACTGCTATTTTCTTCAGGAAATTATGAAATTACAGCATTATTTTAAGCAGGTCACAAATAGAGGTAGGTGCACTAAGATTAATGCCAATCAAGATTAACACCACCCCTCAAGGGACTAAAACTGTCCCACCCATCTCTGAAATCTTGCCAAGGAAACTGCAGGGACTTGTCCTGGGAGTCGCCAAGAGTCAACACTGACTTAAAGGCGCACACACACACACACACACACACACACACACATCCAACATACATAACTTGGACCAGCGGTGGGTTGCTCCCAGTTCGCCCAAGTTCTTAGAACCGGTAGCGGCGGTGGCAGGAGGCTCCGCCCACCCACCCAGGACACTTCTACGCATGCGCAGAAGCATTGCACGCGCGCATGTGTGTGAACCGGTAGCAACGGGTTTTAGAACCCACTACTGACTTGTACTCTCTTCTTGTTCCACTTTCCCAAACAGATTCAAGAAAGTCAAGATGGGAGGTGACTAGGGCATGAGTGATTGTGAGTAAGGATTGTTGGTCTAAGAAAGGGCATAACTGGAGCACAACCCTCAGTTGCGCAAAGGCCCTCCTAGCCTTGACTGCCACCTGCTCTTTGACTTGAAGTAATGCAAAGACAAGAAGACCTCCTTGCGACTTGAACAGCCCTACTTTGTGCAAAAGGTTAGGTTACAACTTTCTTCCTGAAATTGCTTTGCCATTATTATTATTTTCTATATACTATAAGAGCATGTTTTAGCTAAATATTCCAATAGGATAGCATTTTTCTAAATACTGTATGTGGGCAGATTGGGGAGAGCCTCTGGCTTTCTAGAGTCATGGGCTATTTGGTGCCTTCCAGAAATTTAGGATTTTGGCTTCAATTTTTTTTCAAATTATGCTGGTGAAGCGGGGGGGGGAATGGGTTGATTGGAACTATGGCAGGATAGCCATTTAGCCAAATGAAGATGTCAGAAGGAAGAGATAATATACTCATCTGCGCTATAGCAGCTGATGTAAGAGGCATGAAATTTATGTGGCTTGGAACCTGGGACTGCTATCTTTCATGCCCAACAAAGTTGCATGAAAGGTCAAGGCCACCATGTCTTTCTGTGAACATCTGAGCAGAAACTGGCATTTAGAGAGTCTCATCCGCACGTATATATAGCAAGCTAGATTAAACTTATACGGAACAGCTGTGATAGGACTTACAATGCTTAGTCAAAGGGCAGGAAGATTAGTAACTATGTTAATAAGACACTGGGACCTACTGACAATGAGGAAAAGTGAAAGACGGGTCTCATCAATAGCACAGCAATTAGCAAAGGGAACTTTTAGAATGCGTGGGAATGAGATAGCTTGGAAAAAAGGTGTACGCTTTAATTTTTTTTTTTAGCATGTAAATAACAGGGATTTTTGTCCTCCTGCTATTTCTCCCAAACATTATTTAAAATTGCATCAGTTGTTGCACTTTTGATCACTGAACCATTTGGAATTCCATTGTTGTAAAATACATTCCACTGGAATTTCTGGGCCCTACAGATTAAGCTGGTCTCCATAACAGAGGAATAAAAATAGCTTCTTTTTTTCTTCTTCTGGTCATTATATAGCTTAGTACAGGATCTCCACCACCTAATTTAAATATATATTTCAGTCCAAGTATTCTCAGGCCTCTTTTGATAGGTGTATTTAAAGTTCATTGGGACTGAGGAAAATAAAAGAGCTTATGAAATGCTATTTTATTACCTCCTTGTTAAGAAGAAAGGATTCCTTCCCCTCTCCTTCATAGCATTTATAACAGAATATAGGAATAATATAGCAAGGGACCAGGGGTGGGTTCTGACTTACCTCGCTGCCGGTTCGCTTCCTCCCACGCCGCGTGGGCGCACGCACATGCACAGTGCTGAAAATCCAGCTTCTGCGCATGCACAGAAACAAAAAACAGCTTCTGTGCGTGCGCAGAAGCAAAAAACAAGATGGCGCCGCCTACAGTGTCCAGCCGGTCATCACTGCCGGTTCGGCGAGCGGGGGGAAATTCCCGCTACTGGTTCTAAAGAACCGGTCCGAACCAGCAGGAACCCACCTCTGCAAGGGACTAATTTGCCCATACACACTTAGGAATATAAAAGCACGGCCAACCAAAGTGTAGATCTAATGAAAGATCTATACATGCAAGTTAAGTATACAAGTTTAGAGCTTATGGGGACCATGAGTTCCTCAGCTTGACTATAACAATTATACCACTAATTGTGGATAGAGTGACAGAAGTAAGACATTTGAGTCTTTAAATTATATGCCAGAGCTCAGACCTAGAGGACAAGATTGTTGCTAGGGCTGGTGGACAAGAAGATACTTGGGATACCAGCTAAGAATTGCTCTCAAACCATGCACTAGAATCCAGGAATTTCCCAGGAATGAATTTCTTAGTGGAATGACCCATCACCACCACCCACCACCAAAAAACATGGTTGCCCCAGCCAAGTTGAGACAAGGGATAGAGATATTATAAATTTGGCTTATATGTATGTACAGGATACACTCAGATCTGGTCCAAATCCCTCAGAGCTTATTCCAGCCACAAATGCAAAAATAAATAAATAAATAAAAATTCAACTACGTGGGTTTTTGTTTTGCTTTTTATTTATTTATTTTTAGGTGAGAAATGTAGGAAAATGATAGCATCATGCAGCCTAAAGTAGGCTAATAGTTTTAAAAACAGAAAACTTTCAAAACTCTCCACTCGCATAGACAAAAAAACTCTAGGAAAGAAAACAACTTGTGGCCTCATTCATTTTTATGACACAGCCTCCATACAATGAAAGATAACTCACTACTCAAGATTTAAAATACTTTAGGCTACCCGCCCACCAAAGTAGCACTCAGGAGCACAAATATACGCATTGATACCTTTCATGGCATCTGCAGGCACTTGTCCCACTTTACCCTTTTTTTATAAATATATGGGATCCAAGTGGGCCATAAAAAAATTCTTATAAACAAGAAGTGGGATGCATATTTTCATGCTTTGTATGAAAATATGTAAAGAAAAATGCACAGGCATAAACAGAGAATATAGGAGCATCCAATGAGGTAAAAGCTAGTGGGGGTGGCAGATGTGTTTTCAAAAATCATATTTAAGAGACCAATTGTGTGGTTAGCCACTATCTAAGCTAGGATATATTGCTAATGTGTTCGTGTTGAGCTTCAAGGAGATTCGATTTTGATTCTCCTATCACAACCATCTGGAATAACTGAGAAGATGATTATACCTTAAAGCAGGGGTCCCCAAACTTGGCAACTTTAAGACTTGTGGACTTCAACTCTCAGAATTCTCCAGCCAGCTATGCTGGCTGGAGAATTCTGGGAGTTGAAGTCCACAAGTCTTAAAGTTGCCAAGTTTGAAGACCTCTGCCTTAAAGAGTGCAAGGCTACAAATGTTCTAAACTGGGACTGCCTATAATTCTTTTTGTTGTTGTTGTTTTGTTTTGTTATGAGTTTAGGAAGTGATCTCCTGACAAATTATTTTATTCCAGTTTTAACTTCCCGTTATCAATGTTGGGAATATGATCTCACTAAGAGGACTACGGTATTATAGAAATCTCTATATGAATAATGTTCTGAACTCTCACAGAGAGCTACACAATACTTTAAATACTTTTTTTTAAAAAAATGCCAGTAAATGTATATGTGAATTTGAAAAATCGTGAGAATTGCTATTGCGTAAACATGGTGGTTTTAATCTTTATGCTTATTTTGTTGAGATTTTAGGATTCTTTTCTATAAGATTCCAAAAACCCTGTTCAAGATATACATTTGTACATAGAACGTCCTTTGGACATTCACACAGATGTCATCCAAGAGACAAGCCTCCACAAGCCCAGCATAGTTTTCTCCCTCCAGCTGACAATATGCATGTTTAGGGTTCCAACCCATATGGAAGCTTTTTTTTGCCCATCAAGGCTTCCTGCTGCAGATATTTGTAATATTCTGCATTATTTTTTGTTCTCCAAGACAATAGACTTGCTTCCAATTGCTCCTCAAGGATTGAGGTATAGATGCAAATGTATCCCCCGACCGGGACATACAGTATATGTGCATTTCCTTTCAGTTCCTTCTGCTATGGTATACATCTTAGTCTGAGAAACCTTCCACCAGCACCTTTTGAACCCTCTTATGTGGATATCTGTCTTTCTTACTTTGACAACAACAAAGTACACATAGAAGACTAATAAGACAAACCAGTCTAAATGTTGCTCAATAGCTTTATTACTTCTGAAAAATAAAACAACAACAACAACAACAAACCCCATTAAACTCATCCAGATATAACTAGATCTGTAGCTTGATTCTGGCAGTGAGCTGTGATTTGGGCTAGAATGTCTCCCCACCCCACCCCACCCCCATCTCTTCAAAAGATACTTTCTCCTCAACGATTCTGTGATTCTAAGTTCAACACCATCTAATGATTCATCTATACAATAATACTCTCCATGTGCACAGTATAGTGAATTGGACTATTGAGTTTGATAATAATTAAATACACAAGGACAGATCAGGTTCATGGCTCTCCTGTCTTCTAGAAATTGTGGTCCTTGTCACAAAGAGTTGTGCAGATCTTATTCTGTGCTTTCCCACAGAACATGCTGAATACCTCCAACTGGAGCGCTTGCTATGAATACACTTAAACATGAATAGCATCTCTTTCTCAATGGAAGGAATTAATTAAACCATGACAGTAGAGATCTAGCTACTAATAAAGCTCACTCTGACATAAGACCCCTTTACCTTGGCTCTGAATCACTCTATATTTTGCTCAAAATGCATTGTCCAAAACATACATTTTGTGTTGTTATACAAGAGAAAAGGTTCCCAAGAACACCATTACAAATCCGAGCCTTTCCATGTAGCAAGCACGCTTTCACATTTACTTGCCTTTTTTCCTATTATTTAAATTGATCTTTCTTTCATACATAAAATTAACTGCTTCCTATAAAATTTATACTCTATAAACAATTGTGGGCTTAAGAATGGCATTGAGGGAGATACAGAACAGAGTAAAAAAGATCTGTGGGGGGGGGGAAACAGAGATGTTGTTTACACACCAGCCTGCTGTATCCTTGCATCTGTTCCTCTCTTGTGAAGAAAGGAAAGAGCATTTTCTACATAATTTAAACCAGTGGCCAGGTTTTCTAAAAATCACCTGGAGTGAAGGTGAGAGTGCTCTTGGGAAGGGGCAAATGATCACACATGCTTTTATGGATGGAATTGCTAGGGTAACTGAATGCTGCAGTAATTTATTTACTCATTCATTCATTTCTCTATTTAAAATATGTATATGGCCACCCAACTTATACCAAACTCTGGGCGACTCCCAATCAAGAATTAAAACAACATAAAAGCCAGACAAAAAAGGTTAAAACCCTAAGTAAGCATTAAAAACAAAAACCTGGCACCAAGTTAAGTTTTGATGTGTACTCACTTCATCCTATCCCTGTATCCTATGGATACAGATAGCAATAGCAATAGCACTTAGACTTATATACCGCTTTACAGTGCTTTACAGCCCTCTCTAAGCGGTTCACAGAGTCAGCATATTGCCCCCAACAATCTGGGTCCTCATTTTACCCACCTCGGAAGGATGGAAGGCTGAGTCAACCTTGAGCCGGTGAGATTTGAACCGCTGAACTACAGCTAGCAGTCAGCTGAAGTAGCCTGCAGTACTGCACTCTAACCACTGCGCCACCTCAGCTCTTCATAAAAGCTTTTCACAAAAGGGAAATGTGATAGCACGAAATAAACCAATGTTGTGTTATACTTTTGAGAATCAATATTAAAATAATTTTATTCTCTCCTTACACTAAGAATACATTAAGGCAGTCCGCTCTAAGGATAAAACTCCCAGACACAAAGTGAGCAACGTGGTATATGTAGTACAATGCAATGAGCTATGTGCAGATCTGTACATTGGGGAAACAAAACAACCACTTCATAAATGCATGGCACAACATAGGAGAATAAACCCATCAGGACTAGATTCAGCAGTCCATCTGCATTTTAAAAAGACAAAGGCCACTCTTTTGAAGACAGCAAAGTCCACAATTTGGACAGAGAGGACTGCTGGTTTGAAAGAGGGGTCAAAGAAGCCATCTATGTCAAAATTGAACAACCCTCTCTCAATAGAGGGGGAGGGATACGACATCATCTATCTCCCGTCAACAACACAATCCTTTCAACAGTTCCAAGAAGGCTCCCACCCCCATTTGCACCACTCAGGTGACCTTGATGATACAGATAAATCTCCAGGTGGCCTCCACGACTCGCTAAAAGAATGCAAATGACCAGCTGTCTGCAAGGAGTATAAATCCTGCCATTCCCTACCATCCAGTCAGAGCTGAAGAAGCTTCTTGAAGAGAAGCGAAATGTCTTCAAAGAAAAACAAGAAAGTCTAGTTTCCTCTTGGGGAAAAAAAAGCATAGCTAAGGATGACTTTATTTATTTATTTATTTAATGTTCCACCTTTGGAGTGGTGTGGTGGCCTAGAGGTGGAGCTCTTGCCTCACAATCAGGAGGTTGTGAGTTCGATCCTAGGCAGCAGCAGATGTTACTCTCTCTGGCTACAATGAATACTTGTCTGCTGTGAACTCTGCCTAGGTGTCAGGAAGGGCATCCAGCCAGTAAATGCTCAAGGTGCATTCACCCTGACTCCACCCCAATGCAGGGGATTACAGGGTCATTACAAGAAAAAAATGCCCCATCTTTGTTATTTTTATAAATAACTCAAGGCAGCAAACATACCTAACTCTCTTTCCTCCTCCTATTTTCCTCACAACAACAACCCTGTGAGGTGAATTGGGCTGGGAGAGAGTGACTAGCCCAAAATTACCCAACCAATTTTCATGCCTGCTTCTTCAGGTACGGATTGAGAGTGAGATGAAGCAAATGTTGTAAGGAGATAGGAAAAAAGAGTTACTGCAGCATCTTTACAACAAGCAAAGAAATGCTGAAAAGTTAAAAACAGGGTGAATAGCATCTTTTCAAAAATTATTGTGGGAATGAAGATGCATAGTAAACCTCCATACATTGTGAAATATAGCAATGCTCCAGGTTTAGAACGAGTTTCATTCCTAAATCTGTATTTAAGCTGATTTTTTATCTAAATTGGAACAAGTTATTTAATCAAACATTTCTCTGAAAATAGCTGGCGTGCATGCTGACCCACAAGAGTGATGCCATCGAGCCTCCCTGCCTGTAGCATCAGGGTTCTTCTTGCCAGCATATACCTGCCTTTGTCCACCATTTTGAGTACTGCAATCAGTCCATTTGTATCTAGTGGTTGTTCATAAGCCAGAGGTTTGTAACTTGGGGACTTCATGTACTGCAAATGTAAAGCATTGAACTGAAACATTTCTCTGTCAATGTGAACAATAAGTTAGGGATAGTGGAATTATAATGTCCATTTTATCACTTATGTGAGCGTACTTAATGGAACAGGATGAAAAGTCTACATCCAATTATGCCTGCATTATACTTTTTCTAAAAGGGAATAATTAAGAGTAATACCAGGCCAAATATTTGCCAAACACTGACCCAGTTATAGTTTTTCGTACAAATGAAATGTTTAAGATGTTGGGGGAAATGATGTTCATTTGAGAAGTGAAAAAATGTAAATGAAATATGAGAAGTTATGTTTGAACAGTTTGTGTACAAATGAATTTATTTTAAAAAATAATATCCAAGATGTAAGGCAGTCTGTAAATCGTAACCACAAACCTAAAGCAGCAGAACTCTTCTCACTCAGTGCAAGCTGCCTACTACTTCATTAAAAAGGGTTTTCTGGTGAAATGGCCAAGTATGCTATGCTGTAAAATACCGAGTACATCAGGAGCTCAGCAAAACAGGAAAATTACGGACTCTTGATTTTCCACTGTACTGGTATGCCTTTTTACATCATGAATGCCACCATGGGATATTAGGAAATTACAAAAACATGTTTTGCAAAAAACACCCCATTCTTGTTTATACACTTCTTACTTCCCTGCCATAAAAATATAGGATTTTTTTGTTGTTGCTGTTGGGAAAATTTTGGAAGGATGATCTCTATTTTAACCATGGTCATCCTGGCCAAATCAGGATAATTGGCAAGTATGCATTTATTGCTCTGGTCTTAATACATCCAAGACAACTGCAGTGTGCTTAGTAAGTCTTTGTTAAACACTGCACAAATATTTTGTTAGATGCCACTGTGAATTCCATTACTTTGCTGTGAAATTCTTTTTTTTTTTCTAAACTACATCCTCTGACATGGATGCCAAGATATGTGTTTTATTTTCCCCTGCTCTTTTTTTCCCATCCCTGTTCCCAATTTTATGGAAGAACTATTCATTGTTAATTTCAGTTTCATTAAAAAAATAATAAAATAAAATGGAATTACCTATTTAAATCCAATAGTGAATTAAATCTGTTCTCAAAAGGAAAATACAAAATATAACTGAACTGTGCTGAAGGGCAGCAGAAGGCCTTAGTTTATCTTTTATTTATTGGGGACACAATTGCTGAGTGGTTAAAGACATTGAGCTTATCAGCTGGAAAGCTGACAGCCTGGGTTCGAGACCTAAACACTGCGTGACGGGGTGAGTTACTTGTCCTAGCTCACTTGCCTAGAAGTTCAAGAGCATGCAAATGTAAGTAGATAAATACGAACCACACTTCAGTGGGAAGATAACAGTGTTCTGTGCACCTCAGTGTATAGTCATGCTGGCACATGACATGGAAACTGGCTCCCGCGGCTAAGAAACAGAGATGAGCATCACCTCCTAGAGTCGGACACAACTGGAAATGAGAAAACCTTTACCTTTTCCTTTTATTTGCTGGATTATTGAGTTTCATCTTACATGGATAAAATCAAGTAGGACAAACTCCTGCCTGAAATTTGGAAAGCCAGTGGTAATGAAGGTTGAAAATGCCATACTAAACTAAGCCGATAGCATATTTATGACTTTTTTTTTTTAGCAATTCCTTATGTTCAGCTTTTAGCCTCTCGTGTTACACCAGAAACATTATGAAGATAGATCAAATCAAATCATATCAATTTGGCATACTCGAAGTATAATAATATACACCTTTGTTTTGGAAATTTTGAGCAGCAGTCCCCAAACTTTGCACTTGGCGGCCTGGGAGGAGGAGGGAGAAGGGAACTGGGCCGTGTGAGTGGCAGGCCGGTACACCCGTGCACACGCAGTTCAACTTGCATGAGCAGCGAGCAGGCACACCTGCATATCTGTGCGCAGTTCAACTTGTGGAAGTTGAGTTGCGTGCACGGGTGCATGCGTGCCTGCCTGCTGGTAGTGCACGTTTGTGCTGCACGCGGGTACGTATGCACTGGCCCACCGCTCGCATGGTCCTGTTGCAAATAGGCCACGGCCCGGTTGTGGGCCTTGGCCCAGGGGTTGGTGACCCTTGGTTTTGAGCACATTAATCTGCACAATCCTGACAAGGGTTTCTTGGTTAAGAAGTAAGAACCAAATGTTTTGATATATGCAAGTGTGTAAAACTTACCAGTGATATGGCTAGATTAAATTACATTTAATCTGATGTAATTGTTTAGTAATTGTAGCAATGCCATTAGCTAAATTGCTTAGCTCTGTAAATTCCTGGACCTTTGTCCTGAAATCTGTCCAGTTATCAAATTGATTGTTTTTCCCAATGGTGTTTGTGACAAGGTGAAAGATCAGAAAAAGGTAAGATGGGAGGCAGGGCAAGCTTGCAATGCTACAGTGCATCCACCAACTTGAGCAATTGAGTGGTCTTTTCTTTTGCCAGCTGTTTTCTTGTCCCCACTCTTCCAACTACTTTTCTCTTCAAGAAAGAACAGAACAGAGAGCCGAGTTTTATACTAAAAACTGTTGCAAAGTATTTAGCAGTAGTGTGCTTTCAATGCTTAATTTTTAGAAGAATTCAAGCATGCATCCTTGTCTTCTACTCTCAGTTCTCTTGTAATGGGTCATGATATACTTTCTGCTCAAGATTTGTTTTATAACAATAATAAGGCACGATTGTCAAATCTGGTGCCAATTATCTGAATCAATCTGGATGAAAGGCAAAAAGGAAGGCAATCTGGAGGGGCCGAAAGGCAAAAAGGAAGCAGTATGCTCCCTCCCATATTTGGGTATACCAGGTGATTTAACAGAAAAAAAACACAATATATACGGATATATATATATATATACAGTATATGTATGTGTCCATGTAAAGTAACATTAAAAAAGCATTT
>QLTV01001816.1:245695-263641 GCA_003457575.1 Thermophis baileyi
TATATATATATATATGTATGTATGTATGTATGTATGTATGTATGTATGTATGTATGTATGTATGTATGTATGTATGTATGTATGTATGTCACAGTATGTCACAGAAGTGAGGGATGTTTTGGAAATTTGCATCTGTGGGGCATCCTGAAATGGAAGGTGGAGGTGCACAAGGTCTCTAACATCCACCAGCTCCATGACATTGTCATGGAGAGTGGAAGAGGACTCCAGTGGCAACCTGTGAAGCTCTGGTGAACTCTATGCCCAAGAGGGTTAAGGCAGTGCTGGAAAATAATGGTGGCCACACAAAATATTGACACTTTGGGCCCCATTTGGACATTATCACTTAGGGGTGTACTCACTTTTGTTGCCAGCAGTTTAGACATTAATGGTTGTTTTGCATTATTTAGAGGGGACAGCACATTTACACTGTTATACAAGCTGTACACTCACTACTTTACATTGTAGCCAAGTGTCACTTCTTCAGTGTTGTCACATGAAAAGATATACTTAAATATTTACAAAATGTGAGGGGGTGTACTCACTTCTCTCTCTCTCTCTCTCTCTCTCTCTCTCTCTCTCTCTCTCTCTCTCTCTCTCTGTGTGTGTGTGTGTGTGTATGTGTGTGTGTGTGTGTGTGTCCATTTAAGGAATAAAAATTATTAGAATGAAATTGTAATTCAACTAATTAATACAAAAAGGAGACAATACTTTATAAACAATAGTAAAGAAGAGAAGTAGGCATTAGATGGAAAGGGCGTGTTACCTACATTAGGCCACACCCGGTTCCCATAGTTTGTTAGCCTACTCCTGTTCTGAATCTTTCCCCCAGTGCTTATTCCCACTTCCCCCCCCCACTCCATGCTAAAATACTTCTATATTTCTCCTACAAGAAAGAAGAGGTACAGGAGTTTGGGTTACTTGGAAGAGGCATGCAACGATAACATCAAACCCAGCACGACACTTCCGCAAACAACAAAAGTAATGATAGGTTCACAGGAACTGAGCTGAATTGAACTGAACTGAACTTCCTTGGTGGGAATGAGCCTTCTACTAGGAAAATTAAGAGTGAGGACTGTAAATTCCTTATATAATGTTCAGCTGAAAGTCTCAAGCTGGTTTATAAAGAGCAAACAAGTTGACATATTTTTCTAATACTTTCTATATGAATCCAATCCATTTTGAGAAAGCTGTGCAAGAATTCTTTCCCAGCATTTCATATCACATGTGTTTGCACCCAATCCAACAAGAAAAATCTATGGACTGAAACACTGTTCTGTTTCTGACACATGGTTTTAAAAACCAGCTGCTGGAGGAAGACAGTTTCATAACCAGCAGTCAGGGGCCTGTCCTTCACACAGCTTCTAGGTATGGCAGTCTCTCTGGAGGACTGCTTCAAGTTTGGGGTCTGTTTTAACTCTACAAATAATACATAGTGATGGTTCAAGCTACCATGAATAAATATATATCTAGAGCTCATCAGTCTTTCAGTTTAGAAATGCATTCCTTGTATCATGGAATAGCATTGTCCTACAGGATGTATTAATATTACAACATTTGTCAAGTTCCATAAACAGCATTTCAGCTAGGCTACTGTTCACTGTGTATGCATATTCTTTATTGTTCTCTTCCAGAAACGTGGCTGTCATTCATCTGAAAGGGGCAAATATTTGGTATGCTTTTTATTAAAAATGCATGCAGAGGTGCATTTACATTGCCTGATTGGAGTCACAACAGCCAATGAAGCAAAATTATCTTTACCCACCACTGTTATGTCCATAAGAAACTTATGTTCCATCTGTTAGGGATGTATGCTTAATGGGACCATGAAAAAAGGGCCTTCTCAGTGGTGGCCCCTTTCCTATGGAACATAAATCCCCTGGAGGTATGATTGGCTCCCACCTTGTTGTTTTTCCAAAAGACCCCGAGACCCCGAATGGAGATGGAACTGATCAAGTGGTTGGTTTGATTGTGTTGCTGCTGCCATGGTGGGATTTTTATGTTTTTTTCTAGTGTGGATTTTTAATGCCGTAAGCCACCCAGAGTCACCTGTGCAAGATGGGCAGCCATATAAATGTGGAAAGAAAGAAAGAAAGAACGAAAGAAAGAAAGAAAGAAAGAAAGAAAGAAAGAAAGAAAGAAAGAAAGAGGGAGGGAGGGAGGGAGGGAGGAAGGGAGGAAGGAAGGAAAGAGAGAGAGAGAGAGAGAACAAGAAAGAAAGAAAGAAGAAAGAACGAAAGAAAAGAAAGAAAGAAAGAAAGAAAGAAAGAAAGAAGAAAGAAAGAAAGAAAGAAAGAAAGAAAGAAAGAAAGAAAGAAAGAAAGAAAGAAAGAAAGAAAGAAAGAAAGAGAGGGGAGGGAGGGAAGGAGGGAGGGAGGAAAGAGGGAGAAAGATGGGGAGAGGAAGAAAGAGAGAGAGAGATAGGAAAGAAAAAAAAAAAAAAAAAAAGAAAGAAAGAAATAAAGAAAGAAAGAAAGAAAGAAAGAAAGAAAGAAAGAAAGAAAGAAAGAAAGAAAGAAGAGGCGAATGGAGTGGAGGGAGAGATAGGAGTGGAGCAGAGAAGAAGGGAAGAAGAGAAGAGAAGAAACTCCCTCTTCTGAAGTAGGTACTTTCATTGAAACTAATGGAGGATTTTCTTCCAATATGCAGACAGGGCCCTTTGTGAAGCAATGAATTAGTTTACAGATTGTCTGTTATCTGATCGTCTAGTTGTTTCAGTTCATGTCCTGTGTTTAATATACATTTCATAACCATAAGGAAAGGGTAGGGTATTATTTGTCCCCAAACAAGTGTTCATAATGGGAAATTCTCTCACCCAGACAAGGTCATATACTGTAGCTCTCAGATATGCATATATTGGAATATCTCTGAACCTTTGAAAAATTCCCTCCCTCCAACATTTTGGGCCAATAATGGAAGACAGTGAGCCTTAAATAAGTATAAATAAGTGAGCAATGGTGGTGAGAAGAGCAGTATAAAACTGAAACAATTTCCCCCAAATAAGGGGAAATTGTAACATTTACTACCGTAATTTACTAAAAGTTTGATTTATAATCAAAACTAATTGGCATACACTGGAGGACTGAATGAAGAAATAAGTGTATGCGTTATAATTATTTCAAGGCAGATAGACCTTCCATTTATTTATATTTTAAACAAATTAGAGTTCCTTGCCATGTTTTTTTTTTAAAAGAGCATTACAGTTGAAAATTTTCAATAAATTTCAAGCCCTCCTAAACCAGAAATAATTTTAAAAACAGTCTTGTGTTTTTGACATGCTACAAAAAATGTTTTGGGGGGTAGGTAGATAGGCACCAAATGCCATGTATTAGGAATAATTGCTGACTATATGGTCCAGAACAATTCCAATTAGCTTAAACTGGTGGGGAGTGGGCAGAGGCATCTGTTCCTAACTTGTTTCACACCTTATTCAGCCATAAATCTGGATTTGCTACCAAGGGTACACTTTTGCAGGAAATGCCGGTTAATCCTGGAATCAGATTCCCAGGACAGAATATACCTATCTGACCAGTGTTTTAAAAACATCTGCTTGCAACAATCACACCCACCTTTTGACATACATTAAATCTTATACCCCGAGCCTAAACAATGAACTGCTTTAATCCCACTGTTTATCTCAGAGTTTGACTTCAGTTACAACTTGCTGTCCAGATAATATTTGCTCCCTGATAAAAAAAAAAACATGCCTATACAATAGTACATATTAATAAACCACAATTTACAATCCACATTTCCTTGTGTTTAAATCCACTGGGTGGAAAATGTCAGTGAAGCAGGGAATATCTCAAATGTGGGTGAAAGTTAAGCCGCCACCAGGAGTGCATTAAACATCTTTCTCTGCATTCTTCCTGAAATAAGCATTTTTGTTTCGGGCTATTTATTTGTACGGAGCCCACCTACTTCTTTGACTGAAGGATTAGAAGGCACAAAAACCAAGGGAGGCAAAAGCTTGAAAGATTTCCGCCTCCAGGTGTCAATTGCTCTTCATGACTTACAAGGCCATTCTGTAACTCTACTGGAGAGATGTCAAACTAAATCCTAGCCAAAAGAGAAAGATGGTTTTTGAATGTCATCTCTGCCCCCTCCATGAAGGAGCAACAAAATGACAACTATCAGTGCATCTTTCACTCTTGGGGAAAAAAAGAAAAGCTAAACTATTTGAGAAGGAAGCAAGATTAGCTTTCTCTTTTATCTACTGATAGCTCTTAATTACCTACGCTTTAAAGAAAATTGAAGCATATACATAGAACTTCACCTGAAATTTCAGACGTTTTCCAACTTAATCTCTGGACGATGAGTTAAATCATTAAACACTTTAAACAAACCATTTTACATTTGAGGTTTTTGCCTATATTATAAAAATTTACTCATATACTGTACATCACTTATGTATGCACCGGTATGTTAAACCCAAATATTTCTCCTGGAAGTGTTGGTTTAAAAAAAAACAAACCTTTTTGGATGAAGAGAATATATGGCTGTTAATGGCTGGTGTTTTGTTTTGTTTTGTTTGTTTTGTTTGTTTTGTCGTTTTGTTTTGTTTTGTTTTGTTTTGTTTTGTTTTGTTTTGTTTTATGTTATGTTATGTTATGTTATGTTATGTTATGTAAACAGTTTCTGTGGAACTTTCCATTCCTTGTTTTTTTTGTTTTGTTGTTTTGTTGTTTTATTTTGTTTTGTTTTGTTTTGTTGAAAGATAGTTTGGTGTGGTGGTTAAGACATTGGACTAGAAGCTGGGAGATCCTAAATTCTAGTCCCATCTTAGGCACAAGGCCATCTGGATGACTTTGGACAGTCACTCTCTCTCAACACTCAAAGGAGACAATAGCAAACTACTTCTGAAAAATCTTGTCATGGAAATTTGGAATCAGCACCAACTCAAAGGGGGGGAAAAAGATTTTGAGCTACCTGGAATTAATACCAAATTAGCCGACTGAACATAAGCAACTATACATTTTGCCACACACCTTTATCTCATTCATGGTTTGGTCAGGTATTATACAGCTCAGAGTTCCCTAACCTTTCTGGCTTTGAGGATCGGCGGGGGGGAGGGGGGATGGTTCTGTGCGAGAGGCAGGCACATGTGCATGTGCAGCTCCATTTCCACAAGAGGGGATGCCCGCGCATGCTCACCCACCACTTCTGAGGCCCGATTCCGAACGGCTCAAGGCCTGGTAGTGGACCACAGCCCGGAGATTGGGGAACCCTAATACAGGTAATGAACCTCTCCTGGAGTGATCATTAAGGGAACCCCAGAGATTCTCTCAGGTTCTGGCTGGCAAATCATGCAGGACAGAATTGGTTTTTCAATGAAATCCATGATTAACAAGAATGTCAGTAAGTCCATAGTTCTGGTGAATTTGTTTTTTAAAAGTTGCTCTGCGCATAAGGGCCTTCACCTTAATTGGATCGCTGCTGAAAAGTGATTGCTTCTCTTTAAGATACATGATGAATTTCTCTAGAGGGGCCAGGAGCCAATTCTTCCTATCCTAATCGTCATAATCCACCAGAAACAATTCATTATTCCGATTAACTGCACGGCTGTCTCACAGATGGATGGGGATAACATGTCTCCTCCTGCCCCCATCACTGCCACCACTTTTTCTTCCATTCTTTGGCAACCTCTGTGATTGTTCCTTTGTAAGACAGATTCCAGCAGTTGAGCATAGAGAGTTAACATTTGCATGGCTGTTTTGCACTGTCAATGATGTGTCCTGTCTTGTGTCGCAAACAGGCGAGTCTTTATACCAAAAAGGCTGCTTATTTTCACACCCCTCTCTTACTCAGGAACAGTTGTCCAGTTAAATTAAAAAAAAAAAACTCCAGCCCTTATGCTAATCCAACAACTGCTGGCCTTAAACAGGTGCAGGGATCAAACAGGCTCAATAAACTAAAACATCTGGCTTGGAAATGATAATAGATCCATTTACTCTGAAACTCCGAAGAGGAATGTGAAATTTACAGAAGTTAAAGCATGCAGTTAGGCTGCCTGGCAGTGTTTTTAAAATACTGTATTATACCATTTGAATAAGGTACAGTCATTTATTTATATTTTCCTGACAAACAGAAGTATCTGCAAAGTGTGGTCAAAAAAGCTAAGATGGTTGCCACAGTGGTATAATCAAAGTTCCACCCATGTTGTTCAAAACTTCAATTGCACTGTCTTGGTCAATATTGTGTCTGTGTATATGTGTGTGTGTGTGTTTTTTTAAACTATGCCCTGCACACATCTCTGATAAGGAACACTTCTGAGGTTATATTGTAAGATTTAAAACATCTACTAATTAGGAAGGGAGAGTAAAAAAAAGGGAGAATATGAGGAATGTAATAAAAGGTAGACAAGATTAAGAAATAATTTTTGGGATAAAATAGCATCATGCTGAAGAATGGGATGTATGTTTTGTCCATGTAGCTCTACCTTGGGCAGTTATGTATCTCCCAGAACTGCACAAATACACAATGATTGCTACTATCCCCTGTTTCTCAGAGATTTTGAGAAACATGGCAAAATATGAAATACTAAAAAATGAAGAAACATTATGTAGGACAACAGGGATCTAATGAATCTCATCCAACAATCTTGATAAAATAAAACAGCATGCATTTCTCATGCCAAATTCATCTCTCTGATTGCTATGTTCCATTGTTACACACAGATTAATGTCAGGGGTGGGTTCTAACTTACCTCACTGCCAGTTTGCTTCTTCCCGCGCCACGTGCGCAGTGCAAAAAAAATAAAAAAATTCAAAAACAAATTTAAAAACAAGATGGCGACGCATGCGCAGTGCCAGAAACTCGGCTTCTGCACATGCGCAGAAGGGAAAAAAAATTCAAAAAAAATTCAAAAAAAAGATGGCGGTGTCTACCGACCGGCACCAACCGAACCAGATCCGTGATGTCATTGTGACATCACCAGCGTGTCACTACCGGTTCGGGCAAACCAGTCCAAACCGGAAGGAACCCACCTCTGATTAATGTAATATCAGATATAGCAATAGCACTTAGACTTACTGTATACACCGCTTCACAGTACTTTACAGCCCTCTCTAAGCGGTTTACAGAGTCAGCATATTGCGCCCAACAATCTGGGTCCTCATTTTACCCACCACAGAAGGATGGAGGGCTGAGTCAACCTTGAGCCACTGAAACTCGAACTGCTGAACTGCAGGCAGTCGGCAATCAGCAGAAATAGCCTGCAGTACTGGATTCTAACCACTGTGCCACCACAGCTCATATATAACAGAACAGAAGTAATGCAAGTGGTGATCTACCTGAAGGAATTGTTGTACATGCAGAATTCCTCAGTATATTGTGCAACTATAAATGTAGTCATTTAAAATAGTATGCCAGTTTACTATTTCTACATCCACACACACACACATATGTACAATGGTGCTTAAACGTTGTGAAACCCTTTGAATTATCAATACTTCTGCGTAAATATAACCTAAAACATGATCTGTTTTTCCACACAAGTCCTAAAAGCAGATAAAGAGAACACTTTTAACAATGGATATTTTAATGGAGATAACTAAACTATGAGCCCAGAAGAGGAACGTGCTATTCCAAATAAAATTGAAATTAATTTGGATGTGGATTTAAATTGATAAGTTACAAGAATATTATGGAACAAGTTGATATATTGGATATATCTAATGGAATATGTGGATGATCTTGGGGAACATGGAGAAGAGATGTTACCTAGAAGTAGTTAAACAAGAGAGTCAGGAGCCCACTGGCTTAACAGCCAAATAAAGAAGCTTCGGAATAATGCCCTAATTGAACAAGCAGTTAAAAGTGGCAGTGGGAAGTTTGTTTTTTCAGATTTACAAGATTCTGTTAATATAGCCTTACAACAAAGTAGGATTAGTTCATGTAGTCATGTTTCCTGAGGCAGGCTTACAATACAGTAGAACCTCTGGTCACGACCATAATTCGTTCCATAACTTTGGTCGCAACCTGATTTGGTCATGACCAGAACCTAATTTTGGAAATTTGGCACTTACAAAAAAAAATGGTGTGGAAGGGGAAATCGGCTGCGGGGGGAAAAATTGTGAATTTTTTGGTCGGAACCTGATTTGGGCATGGTCAGAAATGTTCGTGACCAGAGGTTCTACTGTATACAAATGAAACTGGTAGATGTTTCGATACTCAAAGAGGACATACAACTATCAAATCAGAAGCGAGATTTGGATAATTTTCTTTTATTGGGTTTACAAAAGAAATCTATTAAAGTTTTGAAAGATTTGCTGAGAGGAGACAAAAAGAAGATAAAAGAAATTAAGTTTATGACATTATTTGAAGGGATTAAAAGCCAGGATTGTTAAAACAGGGAAGGAATATAGAATTGGCTTATATGATCAAGGTTAAAATAGATATCTAGTTATCTGTAGTATGGCCTTAATGGAACTTTTTCTGACTGAGAATGAATAATGAGATTTTAGTATTTGGTTCATAGTTAAAAGATGAATTATGGGAAGCAAAGAGCATTTGTTGTATTTTAAGAGATGTGGATAGGTTTCCAAAAATTTTGTATTTGTTGTGATGAAGTGGGAAGTTATTTCTTTATATTTTTCTTTTTTTTCTTCTAGTTTTTTTCTTTTCTGCACTTTCTATTTTTATTTTTATTTTTTTCTGTAATTTGTATTGCTTTTTATTTTTTTCTAATTGTAATCTTTAATAAAAATATATTTAAAAAAATTAAAACAACCATGTGTATATATACACAGAGAGCCAGTTCAGTGTAGTGGTTAAGACTGAGTTCTAGTCCTGTTTTAGGCATAAAACCAGCTGGGTGACCTTAGGCTAATCACTTTCTCTCAGCCCTAGGAAGACGCAATGTCAAATTACTTCCAAAAATCTTGCCCCCCCAAAATGCAGGGATTAGGGCAGTGATGGCTAACCTTTTTCTTGTCGCATGCCGAAAGCACCCATAATGCAATGCATGCGTACCCCCCCATGTGCCCCACCCCCCCATGCATGCGCACGTGACCCCCTGCGCTCCCCCTCCCCCACGCACACGCACGTGCATGCCCCCCCACGCATGCGCACACATCTCTTGCATGTGCCCCACCCTCTGCGCATGCGCGGCAGATACCCGAAAATCAGCTGGCTGGCAGGAGGCGCGCACGCATGCGTGATAGAACTGAGCTGGGCGACGGCTCGTGTGCCCACAGAGAGGGCTCTGCGTGCCACCTGTGGCATGCGTGCCATAGGTTCGCCATCACGGGATTAGAGGTTAATGCAGGCAGTCATCGGGAATCAAAAACTGACTTACATGCCTGCATAGATATGTAGTCTTTAAAAATTAATGAAAAATAGAAACATTGTAAGCCAATCACATCCAGCTTTTCTCTCCAAAATGACATTTGTATAGACAAAAAAGAATTAATTAGGGAAAAGAATTAATAAAATAGCTAATAAACATCTGACTGAATTTATCCTTCATTGTAATATTTTCCAAAGATTTCTTGTTGCTTTAATTTTCTGTTCCAAAGCAACTTCCTACCTTTGAAGCATCATTGGTTCAATGAAAGATACACTTTGTTTTCTGATATTTCTCAATAACAAACCTACCAGCTAACAATAAGAACTGAAACAGTTTCTTAAGTTGCATCCATCCAGATGTACAAGAAAACACAGATGATAAACCAACTACAAAATTTATCATGAGGGATTATTGGATAGTTTTCTCATTTCTTAAAAGACATTAACCCAAAGCCCTACTACTTTGCATCATCACCTTAGACATTTGTGTAACAATTTGTTTACTCCCACTGCCAACCTAATCTAGAAAGGCAGCAGTTGACACTGGGTAATTTTAGCAGACTGTAATGCCAACGAATTATCTTCATATTCAATTCTTCATGGTCAAATCCCTGTTCCGAACAAGAATTAAATGGAATTACATGCCAGAAAGAATTCAAATGACAGCCATCAGGTTCGATGCCCAATTCATTATTCCAAAATTTAAAGACTTCTAAGAGAATCTGAGTGTTAGTTTTCATTTCATATATTGATTTGTTTGTTTTTATACCACCAGCAGCCTCTAAAGCAACTTCTGGTGGTTGATATGTATTTTGCAAAAAAAAAAAAAAAATACAGTATAATAAAATTTTAAAAATGCTGAAATAGCACTTGGAATTATGTTTTAACTGATCGATGGATTGAAAGTATTTATCTCATTTTAAATACTCGACCAGATACAAAACTAAGTACACAAACAGTATTATTTTCCCTCTCTACTAGAATCAGATTTTTTTTTAATCAGGTCTTCCCACATTTTTAACAGAAAAAGAACCATCTGAAGGCCTTCCTTACAAGGCATTCAGATATATCGGTATTTTACTATTATATGAATATATTGTGAATGGAAAACTACCCTGTCAAGGGACTAAAAAAGAAAAAAAAACCAAAAAACTCAGCAACTTCTCTGATTGCCTAACAGCTGGCTGAGAGTGTATGGTAATAAATTCTTCCATTAATATGCAATGTAATCTAATGCCAAGGTTACCATCTGACACTGTGCTTCTAGTATTAATTGTTGTCTCTACCGTTGCATGACAGTAAAAGTTTAACAGGTGTGGCTCTCTGTTAATACAACAGAGGGAGATGATTGGAAGCACAACTAAAGGACTTCTTACAGGCCAGAATGGATAATATCATCTGTTGAGGCATGATTCCTAATTACCTCCTTCTGAAAAATGAATTAAGTGATAACAGGATATTTAAGTTTTACTATGGCTTACTCCTTGATGTTTTCCTATCACTTCTTCTTTCCCATTTATACAACAAACAAACAAAAAATGAGGAAAAGAACTCAAATACCTCTCCAGTGGTAGCAGCTAGAAGCACAGGATCTGACAACAAGATCCTCACAAAATGAGAAAAACAATGGAGCAGAAACTGAGTTTCTTTCTACTTTCCTTTGTTCAGAAGTCTTTCGTGCAAAACACTATAATCAGGGGTGGGTTCTAACTTACCTCGCTGCTGGTTTACTTCCTCCTGCGCCGCGTGGCCACGCCGCGTGGCTGCGCGCGCGCTTTGCACGTGCGCGCATGCGCAGTGCCAAAAATTCCAAAAAAAATTCCAAAAAAAAGCCAAAAACAAGATGGTGACGCATGCGCAGTGCCGGAAACTCGGCTTCTGCGCATGCGCAGAAGGAAAAAAAAACGGAAAAAAACCGGAAAAAAACCCGGAAAAAAATTCAAAAAAAAAGATGGCGGCATCCACGGACTGGCACCAACAGAACCGGTTCCGTGATGTCATTGTGACATCACCAGCAGGTCGCTGCTGGTTCAGGTGAACCGGTCCGAACCGGGAGGAACCCACCTCTGACTATAATGTAAAGAGTATTTGCAAAATTATTTGAACTTCTAGTTATAAGCAGAAAGGGTGAATTTTAGTTAGCTGAACAACATTCAGGACTGATGGTGTTTTACACATTTTATCTATGTAGCCATTAGTAAGGACTGCGGAATTAAATCATGAGCATAAAATTCTATATGAGATTGCAGTCATGCTTTTTTTAATTATTAAGTTTCATGTATTTGTTCGCATATTAGTGTTTCATTATTAGGTTTAACCAGAATCTGACTTCCTTTAAATATAAAAGCAACGTCATGTATTGGTCTGTGGGAAACAGGAGAAAGAACCATAGATTTGATGACTATCATGGAAAAGGTATCTCAGCTCACAGAAGCAAAGGGACATGGAAGTGTCTCAGAAACAATTTAATTTAATTTAATTATTTTGTCAAACACGTATTAGATAGTACATATGAGTATAAACATGAATTGAATACATGAAATGTATACGAATAAAAATAAAAGGGTACATTAGGACAGGGACGGTAGGCATGCTGGTGCGCTTATGCACACCCCTTAACAACCCTCCTTAATTTTATTTTTTTTAGTTTTAGTTTTTTTAGCTTAACAACCCTCCTTAGTTTTCTGGAAAGTAAAACAGAAGAGAAATGGACTTGGAAGATTCTTTTACTGTAACCTTACAATAAAGGTAGCGTTTGTAGTGTCCATACTCATGGTTGGTGCCTTTTGTCTGGACTACCTTGGAGGGTTGGCAGGTTTGTAGGAGGTATCCCTGGATTATCCTCAGGGGTGGGTTCCAACTTACCTCGCTGCCGGTTTGCTCCCTCCCGTGCTGCATGGGCATGCCGCGTGGCCGCGCCACATGGCCACGCCGCGTGGCCACGCCGCATGGCCGCGCCGCATGGCCGCACCGCATGGTCACGCTGCATGGCCACACCTTTTGCGCACGCATGCGCAGTAACAATCCCCCCAAAAAAACAAAGCCGAAAAAAAGATGGCAACTGCATGCACAGTGCCAGAAGTCAGCTTCTGCGCATGCTCAGAAGGGGGGGGGGAATTTAAAAAAATATTTTTTAAAAAATTGAAAAAAATTCGAAAAAAAGATGACGGCCCCCACAGACCGGCACTGACCAATCTGGTTCGGTGACGTCATCGTGACGTCACCAGCGGGTTGCTACCGGTTCGGGCGAACCGGTCCGAACCAGGAGGAACCCACCCCTGACTACCCTGGGGAACAGCTATGGGACAATGATGAAGTGCCTCTGCACTTATGTAGAATGAAATTTGCTACTCCACTATAGACTGTGGTCTTATCCCACTACACTGTTATTAAAGATTTGATTCCCAGTTTTAGATTAGAAGTAGTTACTAATCCTATTGATGAATATGGAATGTATGGGCCTCTTCTTTTCCACCTCTTCTTTCTTGTGTCTCCAAGTCTCTCGTTGCTTTGCTCTGGGATCTTTATATTGCTTGTTGTCAAAGATTTTCCAGGTAAATTTTGGGACCTGAGCCTCCACAATGTAAATGCAGGGTGTCCCATAGTCTGCCTTCTGTCTGATAGTGTTCAGATGTTTAATACCACCTTTCAATAGATCTTTATAGAACATAGATATTTCTCAAGGGGAAATAAAGCAAACTGAAAACAAATGATGGACTTAAAGTTTGCCAAGATTAGAGTATGACTACTGGTTTAATTTTCATTCTATAACATTCCAGCTCTGGTTTGACTAAATAAGTTTTGCTGCTAAGAACATCTTGCCTGGAGTGTTTTTCTCACAATCTTCATGAGTTCATGAGAAGGCAGTAGGTGATTAGAGGGGGAAAACTCTAGCCAGTTTCTGGGTCTCCTTTAATCCTTGGATGAATCTAATATTTAATTAAGAACAAACCAATTTCCTAAGTGATCAGACACTGGATATTTTTACAGCTGTTGTGAAAAGAATCCATCCTAGATTCAAAGTTCTCTTAACAGTGGTGGAGGAAATTAGGACTATGCACCTAAGTTTTAAAGCTGTTTTAATATATACATATTAGAATATTGGTGAATCTACAGTGGCAGTCACTGGTTTTAAAGTGGCAGATGTAACTAGATGATTTCATATGCATGCCCATAAAAACAGACAGGACTTCTTTTGCCATTTTGAAGCCCATGACTGTCACTGCTGGATCTCCTGTAAAAGCATTTTAAGGATACCAGGGTAGAGTTCCATCAGGTATTTTACATTCAGATGAGAAACCTTTATATAGGCCATTTCAAGCATCATGATTCTGATTTGTCTTCTTACACATTTTCACTGTACAGAAAAAAAATGCTTGTCTCTTTTGTGAAAGCAAGGCAGTTGGCACCTGTTGTTTTGAAAACGACTACTAGACTTCTTATCAATATGAGAACCATCTCTCTCTCGCACACACACACAAAATGCATTGAAGCTATAGTCCATATTTATTAACTGAAATAAACAAGAAATCTGAATGTAAAATGTGCTTATTATATTTTCGTATTATTCATTATTCATTCCCTTCCTCTCTGCTTTTTCTCCAAGGAGCTCAAGGCCTCTCTTCTTCTTTTGCATACAAGTTCAACTTTATAATATACATTAAATTGGAAAATACTGACTATTCCAAAGACACCACCCCCCAATAGGTTTGATAGCTGAATATGCATTTGAATCTAGGTCTCCCCAATCCTAATTCAATACTGGTTCGTCCACAGTATTAGCTACAAAACTGCCTCCTAAATAATGGTTATCTTGATACAAAACTGGCTTTGAGTTATAAAATATAATTACACTAGATTTATAATAGGAATAGTAATGGAAATATATTCAGTAAAAAAAAGAATAGGTTGCATTCAATGATGATTTTGTGCTGCCACTGAATTTTCCAACATGGACACAATTGTAACAACAGAGTGAGCTCCCATGACACCCTCTTGGCTCCCTGCCTTTCTGACTTTTTAAAAACAATAAGAACCTTTTAACTGGAAGAAGATAATAAATGGTAACTTGCTCTAAGTTTCAAGGGAAAGCCTGCCTTGCCAGCCTGTATTGGGGGTTCACATAGGACACACAGGATTTGAAGAAAACACCTATGCTTTATTTGGAAGTGTCCAGTAAAAGGCACAACTAAATTTGAACAGAAATATACAGGACAGAACTAGGGGGGGGTGGGAGAAAAGCATCCTTAACTGTCTTATAATATTGTTGTTGTGATCATCCATGTCCACTAAAACAACTCTTTTATAACAAGATATTTCATGCCATGGCAGCTACTGAGTGCAGGTCTCCAGGATATGTTCTCAGAATTCTGAATATGACTTTTAGCCAAAACATGTGGATCACTGTACTAATGAATACAATTCCACTCACACTGTGTGCTGCCTGTTATTTATTGATGCTTCTACTCATTACAGACCCTCTATCTCCTAAAGAGCCAGTTTGATGTAGTGGCCAAGGCACTAGGCTAAAAGCCGGTAAACACTGAATTCTAATCCTATTTTAGGCAGTTGGGATCTTGGCTACACACTCCTTCTCAGCCCTAAGAAGGTGGCAATAGCAAACCACTCCTGAAAAACCTTGCTAAGAAATTTGCAGGGACTTGTCTGGGCAGTTACCGGAAGTTAAAAATATCTATCTCTCTCTCTCTCTCTCTCTCTCTCTCTCTCTCTCTCTCTCTCTCTCTCTCTCTCTCTCTCCCACACACACACACACACACACACACACACACACAACCCTGGTCCACACACACTTCATCATTAGGATGGGCAGATCCTAGGAAATAGTATGGGATGTGGTGCAGGATGATATAGGAATAAATATAGCCTCCCTTTTTTTTCTACTCAGAATCAGTGTCATGCCCCCAGGTGTGATCTGAAGACACAACTCTTATGCAGAAGGAAAACAGTTTTGAATCAGACGACACCTCCCCCCCCACAACTGATGCAAGCCAATCTATTTGGAGCTCCATGGAAAAATGAGATGAAATAATTGTTATAATAAAGAAATGAAATCTGGGTTGTTGCTTCATCTTTATTGTGAGTTCGTACAGTAAATGGTCAGATGGATGGTTTATATACCTCAATAATGTATTGAATTTATATGGGAATAAAAGAGCTTAAATCATAGAGATTTCATTGTATTGGTAATTGTACATTGATTGCATGGTTTTAAAAAAATCATTTAATCTGTGTGGGTCTTTCTTACAAGCTGCTAATTCAGTCTAGTGAACACAATAGCCACTGGTAATTACATGCTATTCATTTATCTTTCTCACCTGTGAAATAACCAGATAGCAAATCTATAAGATATGGGAAAAGCGATTAAGAACCATTTAGGTTACTGGCTCATATTTAGTAAAAGCTTCTGTCATTGAATGGTTATGCATGTGTATTGTTAGAATTAACATGCTCGCTCAAATTTGATTGTCCCTTACAGATGGAATTTTCATTGGTATTCACAGAAATACATAAGTAAGTGCTTATGCTAGTCAGTCTATATCCCAGTAACTGGAGCATTCATAGTCATTTTATTGTCAAAAATAATGTCTTGCTTCCACCTCCTTTTATCTTGTTTTTGGCTGGCCTTCCATTAAAGTTGCTTGGAAACTGCTTAGAGAATAGTCGGCTGGTTCTCCTGATTGAGATTCTCCTTTTGTGTCCTACTTGCCATGTTCCCTTCTATTTTATTCCTTTGCTGAAACCTTTTAAATGAAAAGAAGATGAAAAGCAGCTTCCCCACAATGGCTACTGTTTGTGCTGCATTAAAAGAAAGACAAAATTGGCCCTCACTGATCTCCACATCTGGCAGGATAAAAGAAGGAAGAGATTCTCTAATAACAGATTAATTCGTTTTTTAAAACATGCATGCATGTATGTGTGCAGACCACCACCACTCTCAGATTCTTCTGTTACCCACACTGTTCCATTAGGCAGTATCTTGACACATTTGGCTATCCTAATTGGGAATTATGGGAGCTGGAGTCCAAATCTTCAGCAGGGCACCAGGCTGGAGAACACCACTATACTCATTAGTCAATAGTCAAATATAGATGATTGTGATAATGTATTTAATACATACATTAAATTCGGATAATCTACAAGCATAGTGTAGGAGAGGACCAGGCTGAGCCTGAGGGAGGGGTCAAACGCGTCATAAGTCACGAGTCCCTGTGCGCCCACAAGAGATCTCAGTCCAGCCAACCTTGAATGCCTTCTCATTCCTGTTCATTTCCCTTGACCGTTAGTAGCTCAGATTTTTGTAGAGAGCTTAAGCTTGAAATAAATCTTTATACTTTATACTCATTTGAACTTCCTGAATCTCCTGATTTCCCCGGCGCTTGACACATAGATTACATTTTGTCTCCCTCTTCATTTGTTACCATTTCAGTGACATAACCACTTGAGAATGTATTTATTTATTCAAATCAGGCCCATGGCTCTCATGATGACTATGTACTTCTGAGCCACTCAGACTGCATTTCCCAGAGAAAAATGAAATCTTCCAGGTCCATAAGCATGAGGCTTCCAGTCTCAACCCTAAAACAGTATCAAGAGCTCAAGCATGGAGGTTGCTACACAGCAGAGAAACTGGTACAATAGCAATAGTCCCAACTGATCCATAGAACTCAATTTAACAGCAACTGGTGGAGCTGCGCCTCTGAAAGCCATAAGAGATTTCTAGATGACAACTGCCACATCCCTATCACTGCCCTGGAGTCTCAGCTGATGCCACAACCTAAAACCAGGTGGACACATTTCTGAGAAGAGGAAACCCCCCCCCTTCAGACCCAGTCAGGTCTTGATAATACTCACCAGGTGACCCCTCTCATCTATGATTAAGTCACAGATGAGGGAAGTACAGGCTGACCTGGCATTCAGTAGCAGCAGTAAAGCGAGGCCCTCCCAAGGCTGCTGACCAGGAAATGGGAGCCAGAAGATGAGACTGGTACATTGTGCCCCTGATCCCTGAGAGCAGCCTACTCCCAGCTTCTGCCATATCTTCCCATATTTTTCACCCCACCATGAAATTCTGTCCCATCTCCAATTGCTCCACGTTTTTTCTCTCCTTATATTTATATTAAAAATTATATTTTAACAGCAAGCTCAAAAGTGCTCTACAGCAGGGGTGTCAATCTCACATTGTCATGACGTCGTCATGTAACGTATCGTGATTTTTTCCCCCTTCGCTAAATTGGGAGTGGGCATGGCCAGCACGTGACGCATCTGGCCCGTGGGCCGCTAGTTTGACACCCCTGCTCTAGGGAATGCATCCAAGCTTTACAAGAATGTCAACATAATATGTTTAAAAAGGTTAAGATGGTAGCCACCACAATGCAATCAAAACTCATTTTTTAATGTATGTTGCAGATAATAAATGGATGGGACTTCAACTATACCATCTTAATTTACCTATCATGTTATAAGCCACCTAGAGTCACTTGAAGTGGGTGGCATATACATTAAATAAATAAATAAATAAATAAATAAATAAATAAATAAATAAATAAATAAATAAATAAATAAATAAATAAATAAATAAATAAATATTCATTAAATTTATATTCCACCCATCTCTTTGTTCTGCGACTCTTGGACTCTTTG
>QLTV01001816.1:271588-301390 GCA_003457575.1 Thermophis baileyi
TGTCCTCCTGCCAACACCGACTGTGACCGACCAGAGAGATAGGAGGAGAACCAACGTAACACGGTGCCTCCCACTCCCAACTCCCTTAGTCGTCCCAGAAGGATACCATGGTCAATGGTATCGAAAGCTGCTGAGAGGTCAAGTAGCACCAAGATAGAGGAATGACCCCCATCTCGGGCTCGCCAGAGATCATCCATCAGCGCGACCAAGGCAGTTTCAGTGCTGTAGCCAGGCCTGAAGCCAGACTGAAAAGGGTCTAGATAATCCGTTTCATCCAATGACCGCATAATAGAGGAATAATTCAGTGAGTGGAGTGGAAAAGCTATTGCAAGAGCTGATCACTTTATACAGCAAAACTGGGTAAGTCATCTCTGCACTTTTGGAGGGCAAAGTAATTGTTTTAAAAATTGCAATTTTTGTCTACAAACTTTTATCCATCCCAATTACAGAGGCAGTATTTTTTTTTATTCATTCATCTAATTAAAACATATTTCTAGAGATGTCTTCTTTAGAAGTATGAATCTTGGTTTTGTTGTTGCAATGGTTTTAATAAAAGGTAAAAGCAGAAGTCAATAGTCCCTGTGTGAAAAATAACACATAGTTTTTCCTAAAGCAATGACACCTTATCCTTTTAACCGAGGAGAACATCACTTTAGTCTACTCAAGGCCAGCACTAATCTTTGTTTAGCTGGTGTCACATTGGAGAATCATTCCTTGGATCAGATCTTGTATTTTGGGAGTTCTCTGTCTTCGTGGATTATAAACAAAGATCACAACTTACTTATACAACACAATGTTAGCTGCCAGGAAATGTTTCTACCTGACCCTTTTCCTTGAACATTCAACCGTAGTTTGGTATTGTAGAACAATTAACAAAGAGAAGACAAAAACAGATTTATAAAACAATGTAACATTTTCTATAACATAGACAAAGCAGTTGTGCTTAAGATTTTGCATAACTGCTATTAAAAAATACAGAATTTCAAAATTTCAAGTGTTGATGCTATAAAGGTTAAGGGTTATGCAATTATTATTCAAATACACATAGATTTCTAATTCATTTATGTCTATAATTTTAACCTAGTGTATTGTGTATAAATTAGTCCCATATTTCATTAAATTTGTTCATACAAAGTCTACGTCTATGTGCAATCCGCCCATAGGTGGCAAATACAATCAGGCCCTCAATCCATTGAACAAATGGAGTCATACATTTATTTTTCCAATGCTACAATATTAGTCTTTTGGTTATAGTAAGGGCATGGAGAATCCATTTACGTTGTCCAGTTGTCAGATTCCAAGACTAGGTATGTAAGTCAAAAGAATATTATCATCTGAAATGTTTAGCTTTTCTCATACAATCACATTTACATTGTCCAGTACTTTCTCCCAAAACTTGTTAAATACATTTTTTTCCAGTTTCTAAGATACCTGAAATACTAGAGCAACTTGTTAAATCTTTTAAAACTAAAAAAACTAAACATATTAGTTGCTACAGATATTGGTTATCAATAAATCAATTTGATATATATAGATACTAAGAAATGGCTAGAAGAAAGAATTAGAAGTTTTTAAATTGCCTAGACAATGGGAGAGTGTTTTAACTTCTAAATCACAATGTAATGGATGAAAGTATGATTTATACAACCAAAGGTATTTAGAATTTATTGGAATCCATTACATCCCTATAGAAAAGGATTGTCCAGGACAGCATTTTGTTGGAGATGCAATAAGGATAATGCTTCTTTTAAATAATTAATTATATAAGAATAAAATAAATACTGAAAGATCAAATCATTGTAGAATTAAAATTAAAGGACTATTTACAGATGCAGATTAAATACAGTTCAGAGTCAGGCAGCAAAGGCTGCTGAAAATAAGGCAGACATAAGGAATAAACAGATGCAAGGTGTTGTGACCAGGGTGGTCCTAGTGGCATAATTTCTCAGATCCCTTTCATTTGTTAGGGTTCCTGTCTATCACCAATTCTAATCCTCTCTCTTTGTCTCTGCTCCACTCTATTATTTTCCAAAGAATCAAAAGTTACTTGTTTTTTTTGGGGGGGGGACACTCTTTTGCAGTTCTCTAAAGTTCCAGAGTCAGGGAATCATTAAATGGAAAGCTTGAAAGGGACCTTATGAAGAGGCACCATTTTGTACAGATCCTAATTTGTCTTGAGATGTAGAACGTTTGACCTCAACCAATTCAACCTCAAGTTCATATCTGTAGTGTTTGCCCATTATATTCCCCATAGTTTTAGTCCATCATAAATGGACACATTTGATGACAATTACTAACATAACAAGTCAATATAATGGAAAGGACTGATTTATGCTCCTGTATAAATGCTTAAAATTATAGATAGTCCTCAACCACAATTGATCCCAAAATTTCTGTTGCTAAGTGAAACATTTGTTAAGTGAGTTTTGCCCCAGCCTTTCTTGTCACAGTTGTTAAGTGAATCACTGAAGTTGTTAAGTTAGTAACATGGTTGTTAAGTGAATCTGGTTTCCCCATTGACTTTGTCAGAAGTTCGCAAAAAATGATTACATGACCCCAGGACACTGCAACCGTCATAAATATGAGTCAGTTGCCAAGCATCCAAATTTTGAAACTATGAAAAATGTTCATAAGTCACTTTTTTCAGTGCTGTTGTAACTTCAAATGGTTACTAAATGAACTGTTGTAAGTCGAGGACTACCTATATGTCATAAAGGAAAAATGAAAGTGTATTACAATCCCACTAAGGAACCTCAGCTCATCATATTAACTCTTTTCATAAGATGGCTGTTCCATTGCTTTGGGGCAAGGATGGGAAGATCCTTAGGTTCTTCCACATCTTTACTATGATAATAAAGAGGGGGGGAAATCTGGGGATGGAGGGGGTCAATAATGTTTCTACAATTTCTATAGCATGGTTGGACAGAGATTTCGAAAATATCAACAGTGGAAGGAAAAAGGATACTCATTATTCTACAGAAAGGCTCCTAATTCTGTATCACCTCTTGCATTGTAGTTGTCCAATGTTTTATAGCTTTCAGAAAATGCTCAAAACCTGTTTATCTAAGTCAAGGAAGGAAATAAAATTGAATGTGTGGCAAAGGCAGCAATATCATTCTACTCTATCAGCTTCACTTCTCTTAAAAATGACCAGTCTATAAACCCAAAGTTTATATGCAAATTACCCATGTGGGAAAGGCATCTTCTGCAAAGGTCCCTAGCCTTGCTGAATGACCTAGTGCTTTATTTTTAAAAGTCCACTGATGTCAATACTTTCTGTCCTGTGACCATGTTACCCTCCATTATTCCAGGGTGAGGTCAGTCTTTTTCTTTGCTCAGGCTGTCCGCCAGTTTCTTAACACCTGCCTTGAAAGTGACAGCTCTATGGGTGTCCTCATAAATTACAAATCATGTGCCCCTGTCCTGATGCCTTGGGACAGGCACAAAGTTAGAAACTGTCCTGTAACTTTAGAACTGTGGCTTCTGGATGGGACAGCTGAGAAGAAAACAGAGAGACAGATCAGCAGGGGGCCAACTAAGTATCCCCCACGCAGCCAGCTTGGGATGAGCGGACAGTTGGTAACACAAACTGGAAACTAAGTGTATGTTGTATGTATATATAGACTGCTATAGTGTTGTAAAATACGGGCTTCTTCTTCGTAATTCGCACTTGAACTATAAGAAAGCATCCTCAAGGCCCCAAGAGTGGAATAATATAAGGAATTAAGTCTTGGGGGGAGATCCTTTTTTATTATTATATAGGTAGTCCTCGACTTACAACAGTTCGTTTAGTGACCATTCACCGTTACAATGGCACTGAAAAAAGTGACAGATGAACAATTTTTAAACTTACAACCTTTGCAGCATCCCCATGGTCATGTGATCAAAATTCAGATGCTTGGCAGCTGCTTCATAGTTACGACCGTTGCTGTGTCCCAAGGTCATGTGATCCCCTTTTGCAACCTTCTCACAAACAAAGTCAATGGGGAAGACAGATTCACTTAACACCCAGGTTACTAACTTACCAATGGCAGTGATTCACTCAACAACTGTGGCAAGAAAGGTTGTAAAATCGGACAAAATTCACTTAACAAATGTTTCACTTAACAACAGAAATTTTTGGCTCAGTTGTGGTCATAAATCAAGGACTGCCGTAGTAACATTGCTGATGCTCCTTGGAGTCCAGGCATACAGTATAGTTCAATTTACTTGAAATGGCTTTATAAGTGACAAGAGGGCTAGATCAGTCTTCTCTAGCCTTGTGCCCTCCAGATCTAAACCTAAAGTCTCATAATTTCCAGGCAGAATGACAAAAGGCTATGCAGTGGCAGTAGGGACTTCCTGCTAGGGGATTAAAGGGATGTCAGAGATAGTAGCCTTTTTAGACTATGAGCCTTGACACAGATCATCAAGTAGAATGTTTGTAAACCATTGGATAGGCATGCTACAATTAACCGAAGGCAGCATGTGTCGGTTGTGAACAAATTGTGCCAGATTAATCTCATATCCTTCTCCGATAGGGTTACTAGTTTAGTAGATTGGGGGAAGCCATAGACATGGTGCATCTGGACTTCAGCCAAGTCTTCAATAGAGTGTTCCCTAATATCCACCTTCACAAAATGGAGCAGTATGGGTTAAATGACACCACTGTTAGCTAGACAAGGGATCCCCAAACCCCAGTCAGTGGACCGGCACTGGTCCGTGGCATGCCAGCACCTGGGCCACACAAACAAGTGAAGCCCCATCTACGGTATACAGGCAGCATCCGGTCCCCGGAAAAGCCTTTCTCCATGGAACCAGTCCCTGGTGCCCAAAAGGCTGGGGGCTGCTGAGCTAGACTCACAATTGTCTGAATAACTGCACCCAAAGACTACCCATTAGTGGCTCTATTACGTCTTGGAGTGAAGTATCAAGCAAAAATGCCACACTTGCTGCCTTGGGCCCTTTGCTGCTCAACGTTTTTATCAATGATTTGGATGGAGGAGTTGAGGGGATACTCATGAAGCCTAAAAATGACACAAAATGGCTAGGAGGAATGTTTAATACTTCAGATGAAAGAGAGAAAATTCAGGCAATTCTCAACAGGTTAAGCACTAGACTGAAATAAATAGGATGGAATTTAACAGGAGAACATGAAAAGTGTGTGTATAACATTGAGGAAATTTGGTTTGATAATAGTGAACAAGATTTGGGTGTCCTGGTCAAGCACAAGCCAGCAATTGATGTAGTCACTAAAAAGGCAAATGGTATCATGGGGTACATTTAGAAAAACATAGGGTCCAGAATATAGTAAGTAATTATTCTACTCTACTCTGCCCTGGACATGCCCCACTTGGAGTATTGTGTCCAATTTTAGGTACCACTGTTTAAATAGGACAATGGAAAATTGTGGCATATTTGGAGGAGGATTTCCAAGATGGTGAAGAGTCTGAAAATCAACCTTATGAAGAATGGTTAAAAAAATCTGCATATATTTAGCCAACAGAAAGTACAACTAAAGAGGCATGTGACAGTAGTCTTGAAATATCTGAAGAATTGTCATACAGAAAAGAAAGTGAACTCACCCTCTATTTCCCATAAAGCACGATCATAATTAATGGGTTAAAATTACAGTGAAACAGGTTCAGGGACACTAGACTTCAGAAAGAATTTCTTAATTTGAATTTCGTAATCACTAGAGTTCTTTCAACAGAGGCTGGATGGTCATCTTTCAGATGTTCTAATGCAGTGGCCCCTATCCTTCTGGGCACCAGGGACCGGTTCCATGGAGTGAGGTTTTTCTGCAGACCGGAGGGGGCATGGTTTTGTGTGCTGCCTGCATCCTGTGGATGGGGCTTCGCTTGTTTGCATGGCCTGGTTTCTGACATGCTGTGACCCAGTGCCAGTCCACCTACCGGGAGTTGGGGGCACCTATTCTACTGGATCTTACATAATGTGGGAAGATTGGACCATAATCCCAGCTCTGTGATTCTACAATTCTATGAATATCATCATCTTTTAATGACCCCATAATCCCTTGCGGGGTGGAGTCTGGGCAACTGAATGGAGCTGAGTGTTTACTGGCCAGATGCCCTTCCTGTTGCCAATGTGGAGCTATATTCAGCAGATATATTCTCATCGTGCCCAGAGAGAGAAATATCTGCCTCTACCTAGGATCGAACTCACAGCCTCCTGATTGTGAAGCAAGAGCTCCACCTCTAGGCCACCACACCACTCTACAATTCTATGAATATGTTATGGGCATTTTCCCTGTGGTCTTTAGAAGTCAAAAATAACTTCAGCCCCACAAGACCAGACCAAAAAATCAACTCCACAGGTAAACTAATATTACTTTTATTGAGTGTGGCTATAATAACAGAATCTTGCAAGTCCAATTGTGCTATGTCTCCTTTCCTTTTTATAGCCATGTAAATTAGTAAGGTGTCTGTCTGAGCCACTTATTCATACTTCTTGCTTGTTTTGGACTGAAGCCATGTTTTTCTCCACTTCACTTTCATAATGGATCTGGGCTTTTTCTGTCAAGGTTATCTTCCTCACTCTCTACAATAATGCAGAAAAGATTGCCCCAAATTGACAAAGGTTGCCCATCACTGGATTAGTATTTTGTGTGAATCAGACACTGCATCTTGTTAAAAATAACCATAATGATATAGCCTATAGGTTAGGAGTGAATTCCTACTTCATAATTAACAGAAACATTCTGATGGGAAAACTGAGAACAGGTATTTTTAATTATACTAAAAGAAACACACATATAAGATCACAATCCAAGATCATAATCCTATATAGGCTTTTCTTGGCATAGTCCCAGTGAAACTTACTTCTGAGTTAATTAGTTTACAACTGCATAATAAGTCCCTAAAACTATAATGATTGTATATTTTGCCATATTTTTAGGTTACCATTTTCATACATCTGGGTGGCCAAGAATATGATAAATTTGACCCTTGCAGAATGGCTTTAGAATCTCATTACTGGAAGTAAAATACAGAAACAAATTGACTAAATCCATATGGAATTTAATAAGACAGTAGTCTTCCTTAATCTCTATTCCATAACATTTGCAGTTCTTTGTAGTTACATTAATGTATTACATTTCCCCATTTCAAAACATTCTTATTTCATTACATATGAACAAAATGCCTTTTTTGGTCAAAAGCATGAAAGATAAGACCACAGGCCTACTCAATAGGAAGAAGAAGGACGTTTAAGTCAAAGAAATATAATTGGTTGAATCTAATCTGGTTTTAATAGTGCCAAAATCTCAGTATTTTATAATAACTTAATACATTGAAAACTATGAAGAAACATAATTAGTTGCTTCTATTTAAAAACTAAACTACTTCAATAAGAATGTTATAAATGAGTTGTCCTGTGGAAAATGGCAGTTAGTACTGGATTTGGAACAAAAAACCTATAATATTTAGTTGTTGCATCATGATACCCCAAGTGGGGCCCAATATTCAAGCTCAGATTACTGTAGTTTTAATAATTTAACATAAGAGTCCATAATGTGTTTGGGTATGTCTTTGTCATATTTATATTCATATCTTGCAGAATATTAATATCCACTTTTATGGCAAGGGGCCCATAATTGAACACTTCTATAAATTGCCCAAGCACCAATTTAATATAAAACTAACATTCAAATATTCAAGTACTGTATTTTTCGCACTATATGACGCACCTGACCGTAAGACGCACCTAGGTTTAGAGGAGGAAAACAAGGAGGAAAAAAACAGGCGGAGCCTGAGAGAACCACAGATAGGTGTCCTCTCATGTGCCAGCTCTGCCTATTGACTCCTGCACTGTGGAAAAGAGACAGAAGGGGCGTTGGTCTTACCTGAGACGCCTCTTCTCATAGGGTGGAGCCATCATTCAGGATGGGTTGTCCTCGTCCACTCAGAATGAGGACCGAGTCTGTCTTTTATTGCAGGATCCGCCCTGCCATATCCCAGCTTTGACGAATCCGAAGACGAGACCCGACGTGGCAAAATACAGGAAAGGTCACAGAACGTAGGCTCCCATCCAAGCACACAACTGCCACAGGCCGAACAATAGTCCAAGGCGCTCAAGGAACACCTCCAACCGGCCAAGGAACGGCGTGTAGCGAAAGTCGAGAAGGCGGTCCACGAAGGCCAAAAAAGGGGTGGAACTGAATGATGACTCCACCCTATGAGAAGAGGCGTCTCAGGTAAGACCAACCCCCCTTCTCCATCGTGGGTGGAGCCATCATTCAGGATGGGACATACCAAAGTGAAAGATCCCCTCCTCGGGTGGGCATATAGTCCTCTCAATTAGCCTCCTCGAGGACCCGCTGTAAGACACGCTGGCCGAAGGCCGCCTCCGCTGACACGAAAGCGTCAATCTTATAATGACGGATAAACGGAGTGGGAGAAGTCCAAGTGGCTGCACGGCACACTTCCTCCAAGGACGCCTGGGAGGCCCAGGCCACAGAAGCAGCAGCACTGCGTGTAGAATGGGCCGTGATACCCACAGGTCGCGCGAGAGACGCTAGTTCGTACACCTTGGTGATAGTTCCTCGGATCCAGTGGCCAATGGTCGCGGAAGACACCTTGCGACCCAAGGAGTGCGGGTGGAAGGCCACCAGGAGTGCCTCTGTCTGATGGAAGGGGCGAGTCTGGTCGATGTAGACCCAGAGAGCCCTCCGTACGTCCAAAGAGTGCCAAACCCGTTCCGACGGGTGGGCCGGATCCAGGCAGAAATTCGGCAAAACAAGTTCCTGTGCCCGGTGGAAGGTAGAATTAACCTTAGGGAGAAACAACGGGTCAAGCCGGAGCACCACTCTGTCATGGTGGAACATGCAGAGGTCCTTCCGGATGGAGAGCGCTGACAACTCGGATATCCTGCACGCAGATGTAATCGCAATCAGGAAGGACACTTTGAACGACAGGTGCCAAAGAGAGGCCTCCCGGACTGGCTCATAGGGAGGACCCGTGAGCGACTGCAGAACCCTGGGGAGATCCCAGGTTGGATAGCGATGAACCGCCGGGGGACACAGGTTAGAGGCCCCTCTGAGGAAGCGGTGGACTGTTGAGAACTGAGCCAGAGACTCGACCTGGTCAGAAGACAGGACCGACGAGAAAGCCGCAACCTGCCGCCGAATGGTGTTCGGCGTGAGACCCTTGTCCAATCCCCACTGCAGAAATTTTAACACCTTCGTCAAGGGGATCCACAGAGGAGAATAGCCCTCGGACATGCACCACTGACAAAAGGACCGCCAGGTTGAGGCATAGATCCTCTCGGTGGAGGGCCGGCGGGATGCCTGGATGGTGAGAATAATGTCCGGATCGTAATCTTGCCGCCTCAGAGAGTGCCACTCAATCGCCAGGTGGTCAGTTGGTACCAGCCGGGGTCTGGGTGCACCACCGCCCCCTGGCTGAGCGACACCTCGAACATGGGAAGCTTCCATGGCGGGGCCACTGACGTCATCAGGTCCACGAACCAGGCCCTTCACGGCCAGAAGGGGGCCAGCAGAATAATCTCCGCACACTCCTCCAGTAACTTGCGAACCACCTGAGGCAGAATTGGCAGGGGGGAAAGGCGTAAAGAAGGCCCAGAGGCCAGCAACTCTGCAAAGCATTCACCCCTTCTGCACCCTAGAACTGAAAGCGGGAGAAAAACCTCGGGAGGAGAGCATTCTCCGGGGTGGCGAACAGGTCGACCTCTGGGAGGCCGAAGCGGTTCGTGATCTCGCGGAAGATGGACGGGTGCAGGCGCCACTCTGCATGGTCCACCGTGGTCTGACTGAGCCAGTCCGCCTGGGTATTGGATACCCCGGAGATATGATCTGCCGACAGCGATAGCAGGTGTCACTCCGCCCACAGTCCCAGTCTCAGGGCCTCTCGCATAAGAGTCCTGGAGCGAGTGCCCCCCTGCCTGTTCACGTGGGCCTTGGTTGTGGTGTTGTCAGTTAACACCAAGACATGTTTGCCGGAAACCATGAGTCAAAGGGCCAATGACACTGCCCGCAGCTCCAGCCAATTGATCGAGCAGGTTGATTCCGCCTCCGACCACTGACCTTGAGCGATCTGACCCATGGAATGAGCCCCCCAGCCCGTGAGACTGGCGTTGGTGGTGATGATAGTCCGTTGCGGTTCTACGAAGAGGCAGCCCCTGGAGAGAGCTGGCGACAGCCACCAGGTGAGGGATCAAAGGACATCCGGTGGAACCAGGACCTTGAGTTGTGACGTGCCTCGGCCCGCCTTCTGGAACGGTAAGAGGAACCACTGAAGCTCCCTAGAGTGTAGGCGAGCCCAAGGTGTGATGGAGATACACGAGATCATTTTCCCCAGGAGAATGGGCAGGAGCACCAGGGAAACCTTGCGTTGCTGTTGAATCTGAGAAGCTAGCCCCCTAATACTCTCCTGTCTCTCCTGGGAAAGGGAGACCCTACACTCTAGGGCAGTGATGGCGAACCTTTTTTTCCTCAGATGCCAAAAGCATGCGCGCATGTGCTATCGCATTCGCGTGCGTGCCCACACCCATAATTCAATACTTCCCCCTCCACCCCTCCACCCTGCGCATGTGCAGATCACCCCCACACTGCCCCACCCCCACGCATGCGTGCATGACCCTCCCCACTCCATTTCCTGACTTCCGGTGGGCCTGGTAGGCCCATTTTTCGCCCTCCCCAGGCTCCAGAGGCTTCCCTGGAGCCTGGGGAGGGTGAAAACGGCCTCCCCGCCCCCCAGAGGCCCTCTGGAGGCTGAAAACGCCCTCCCAGAGCCTCTGCGTGAGCAGAAAATCAGCCAGCCGGTGTGCACATGCGCACTGGAGCTGAGCTAGGGCAACGGCTTGCATGCTGGCAGATATGGCTCCACGTGCCACCTGTGGCACGCATGCCATAGGTTCGCCATCATGGCTCTAGGGAATCTATAATGGTACCTAAATGGGGAATAGAGGTGGAAGGGGAGAGATGGCTCCTGTCCAAATTAATTGCAAACCTGTGGTGTATCCGTGTGTGGATAGTTACCTGGAGATGATGCACAGCGAGGGCCCTAGATGGCGCGTGCACCAAGTTGTCGTCCAGGTAACACTGGACACGCATGGGCATGGACCTAAGGTGAGCCGCTAGAGCCGCCAGAACCTTCGTGAACACCCAGGGGGCGGAAGAGAGCCCGAAAGGCATAGCCCTATACTGATAGTGCCTACCCGCATAGCAAAACCGAAGGTATTTGCGATGATGATGGTTTATCAGGACATGCAGGTAGGCCTCAGTAAGGTCCAGGGAGGCCATGAAATCACCCCTACGGACACAAGCCAAAATGGAAGAAAGGGAATGCATCTTGAACTTTCGATACTTAAGGTAACCATTCAGATGCTTCAAATCTAAAATTGCTCTCCATACCCCCGAGGTTTTGGGGACCACAAAAAGGATAGAATAAAAACCCCATCCGTGCTGATCTGACAGAACCTGCTGGATGGCTCTAATGTCCAACAAATGTTGCACAGCCGAATTCATAAGAGTCTTTTTGGAGGGGACCCTGGACACAGGGCAATGGACGAAAAACCTCGGGGGAAGAGAGAGAAACTCTAGAGAGAGACCGAAGTGGACAGTCTCCCGCACCCAGCTATCCTGGGTGGTCTGGGCCCAGACAGTGGAAAACCGTGCTAGGCGACCCCCAATGGGAATGTTGAGCCCTTCACCACCTAGGGCACCTAAAGGGATGGGCTCCTGAACCGCCCCAGAATTGGCGCCTAGGCTGTCTCCCCCTTCCGGATCTCTCCTGAGGCAGGCGCTGCCTGGATCCGAACTGACCTGGCGTCCGGGGGAAACTGGAGTCCTGGTCAGCTGGCCGAAAGGGCCATCGATAGAAGGGGGCCTGGCGAAAGGAACCCTTCCTGGACAAAGACGGGAGGACCTTCTTCCTGTCATGCGACTCCACTAGGATTGGATCTAAAGCCTCCCCAAACAGGCGTTGCCCCTGGATAGGGCCCGATGCCAGGCGCCATTTATGACGGGTGTCCGCGGGCCATTGACAGAGCCAGTGCATGTGTCTGGCCACCACGGAGGCGGCCATCGCCTTAGAGTCAAAGCGAGATGCATGCAGAGTGGCATCCTCCAGGAACTGTGTGGCTGCGAAGACTTTATTCAAGTCCTGCTGGGCCCGAAGGTTTGAAGCAGGGATGTGATCTTGTATCTGCCGGAGCCAAATGAGGGACGATCTGGCAAAGAAAGAGGATGTGGAGGAGGCCCTGACTGCCCAGGCAGCCGCCTGGTGGGCCTTCAGCAAAGCCTGTTCCATCCGTCTGACCTCAGGTTTCAGGCAGTCTTCAGATTCGCCTGGCATGGTGGTGGGAGCGTGTAGGGCCAATACTGGAGCGTCAACCGAAGGAATAGCCAGCAGATCAGAGAGATCAGGAGCAACATTGAAAAACTTTTTGTCTGTTGATGAAACTGACGGACCCGACACTGGGTTCGACCAATGCCTCCGTACGGTATCGAGGAATAGTGTGGGGGCAGGAACAAAGTCCATCTCTGGAGTCACCTCTGAAAACAGAGGGTCCGAAAGAACTTCTTGGTTCGAAGTCGTCGTTGTGACTGGGCTGTCGAGGCTGGCCACAGTACGCGCTTTAAAGAGCAAGGATTTAAAGAATGATGGAGGAAAGAGGCCCGAAGAAACAGGCTGATCGGGAGCCATACCTTCGTCCTCGGAGACCTCCAAGGCCCCATCGTCCGCCTCCTCTAGCCAATGGTCCTGAATGTCCTCGTCTGAAACGTCCGAATAGCAATCCGGACTGTCCCGACGGGTGCTGGGACCCACTCGGGCCGCAGGCCTCGATGCCTCAGAAGGAAGACCCGGAAGCGGGGGAGCCGGTCCACCGAAGGACTGGAGGCTCGCTGTCAGGCCCTGTTGAACCGCAGCCGCGATCAACAGGTGAAGATTGGCTGGGTCAAAGGCCGGTTGGGATCCGGTGGTCTGGGACTGCGTGGAGCTCGGCAGAGGAGGCCCGGAAAACTCCTGGTCGGAGCCTCCTGAAACGGTGGACTGGCTAGGAATTGCAAGGCCTGAGGGGTCCCAAAGGTCCGTGCTCAGTCTTGGGAGTCCCAGGCATCAAGGGCCAAACGATCCGCGGTCTGCCCCCCAGAGGAATTGGGGTCCTGGACCTGGGCAGCTTGGTCTGGACTGGGAGCCGAGGCCCCCTTGGTTGATCTGCTGATAATCTTCTGCAGGGCCTTATCCCTGTGCCATTCGGCTTTTTCTGTAGCCCTTGAGGAAACAGAGGGAGCCCTGTGCCTTTTAGATGGCTGCTGCCCTGAAACGGAGGGCTGCTCCTCATCGATTACAGGCCTGTCCGACTTCTTGAGTCGTTTGCTGCCTGGCTTGCCTGATGCAGAAGTAGCGACCACCATTTTGGATCTGACACAAGCCAACGGAGCCTCCAAAATGGCCGCAATAACTGACAAGCAGTTTTGGTGGCAAGCAGCCAGTCAAACCGCCGATGCCCTCCCAAGCAAGCTCAAAGGGAACTGTGGGTGTAGAGAAGGCGAAAGGAAGAACCGCTAAGGTTTAAGGTGGATTCTAGGCTGGGAGACTGACTGAATTACGCGCGAACCAAAGCTCCAGCGCATGGTGGCTTCCTGACGATCGGCTAGCTGTCTCCCACAGAGTGGCGGGTGGGATAGCGGCAGGAGGATGGCGAGCCTTCGCGACCACATCGCCCAAGCGCGAGGCTCCTGCAACAGAGTGGGCGCAGTGAAGAGAGTCAGTCCAAACTGCCCCGAGCCAATCAAGCTGTAATGAGAGGTGGTCGCAGCCGCTATATGGCAAGAAGCGGAGCCAAAGCCCCTAGGTCCAGCGCACAATGGCCAAAATGGAGCGCAAAAGCTCCAGTGACAGACCGAGCCACGGCTCCTCACAGGTAGATGTCACAGTGCGCGACCCAGCACCCGCCAAATGGCCGCAGCCGATGCCAAATTCCGATGTCTCAACAATGACAGTTGAATACCAATTACTCACAAGCACTTTGAGAGGTGAAAAAGGTATAAACCAGCAATCAGGATGGGAGCAAGTTTTTGCCACGTCCTGTCCTATTGAGGACCGAGTCGAAGCTGGGATATGGCAGGGCGGATCCTAGCAAAAAAAGACAGACTCGGTCCTCATTCTGAGTGGACGAGGACAACCCATCCTGAATGATGGCTCCACCCATGATGGAGAAGAGGCAGGCGATGACAAAGATAGAAGAGGCAGGCAATGACAAAGATAGAAGAGGCGGGGTTCAGCACTGTAAAAGGATCCCATTGCCGCGGCCCAGCTGCTATTCATCAAAGGACTGGCACCGTTTCTACCCACTTTTTGGGGGGGGAAGTGCATCTTATGGAGTGAAAAATACGGTATATGCTATATTCAAATAGGTCAATAGCAAATCTGTGAAATGGGTTGGTCTGAAAGACAGCAATTCACCTAAAATCATGCAGCAAGCTTCTGTGGCTAACTACCATAAAACTTAGAGGTCTCCCCAATTCTAACTAGGTGTAGTATTTAATGTAAAAGAAGGGAACGTTTTTATTAAAAATAGCACCAGGGAGTATTCATACTGACTATAAAAAGTGATAATATTGGCCATGAAAAGCAATCCAAAATTTCTTGAATTAACACCTTTATTAAGCCAATTAAAATATTATTATAAGAGAGTGCCTTATTTCTGAATGAAAAAAGAAAACCTCAATTTTTTTCATACACATTTTTGGAAACTTTTTTACTCTCAAAATGTTCTAGGAAAAATATTTTATAAATAGTACAATTTTATATATTAAACACTTTATTAGCAGTATTTAAATTGTTGTGGTAGGAACACTTGAATTAGGTTTGAGAAGAATACATTTCCTGAAATGTTAATTTTTCTCTTCTAGTAGAAATATACCGTATATATATATATATGGTTCCCTTACCTTACTATGGAAGCACATGAAAGAATCCCAAATCAAAAGGAGGAATTATTACAAGGGGGGGGGAAACCACAGTATTATATCTTTCCATTGACTTCCAGCTCCCACATTTTCTAGGAACCACGGTTGTATCGCAAAATCTTCTTGGATTTGTATCTCCATCTAATGTGGAATACTATTCGTTACTTTATGAAGAATTATTTCAGGTGGCTATAATGCTCTAATTTTTACTGTAACAAGAAAATTATTGCATGTTTGATAAGCTTTTTATTTTTCAGAATCCAGATGAAGATATAATGATAGAACATCAAAGCAGCGCGTAACTAGTATAGGCTACATAAATTAATTCATGGTAGAGGAGCTATAGATAGCTCTGGAATTTCATGACACTGGATCCTTTTATCCCAGTCTCCTATATCTTTTTTTGAACACAATGGGAGATGGGGAGGAGAAAGACTACATGTTGTGTATTTAGTAAAGACGTGGAATGGCATAAAAATAAGTGATCCGCTATAAGTGTAATGTTTTTATAGCTTATTTTTTACGAACTGTTCCCAGTCAGACTCTTTTAACAGAAAGGAATATACTAATGCTAACTCCAGTAGCTATATTAGTACCGTAGTAACTATCCAGCATTGTTTTTAAATGGTTAGTATGGCCCTTTGAATTGTGATGCAAACATTTCACTGAACTGCATTTAAATCAGCTTAGTCACATTCATGTCAGTAAGTTAGAATGATGTGAAGGACCATGTGGATGAAACTGTTCTTCTTTGCTTTGTTTTCCCTTCTTTTTCCTTTTAATTGAGATTTCTGGAAAGTAAAGCTTAAGAACACCGAGTGGAACCAATACCTTCCCTTGGAGACCTTTTCGAGCTTATATTTCAGAACTCTGTCTGTCCCCATTAGTTCCACTTGCTGGAGTTTTTGATGGATTACCCATTAAAATGTTACACTGGATGTTCTTCAGTGTTGCTGGTGCACAAGCTCACCTCATATGCATGGAAACCACTTTGAGCTTTTATCAAAAGAATCAACTTTTAGTCATTTATATAGGCTTTATTTGTGTGAAAGTCAAGCAATACAGGGATTGGGACCATGTGTTTAGCTAGCTCCCTTTGAAGTGAATGTGCACAGTTACTCTCAAAGTGGTTACTTACATAACTAAAATGAGACCACATATACACGAATGAGATCAAGAGGTTCATAACCACCAGGAATTTGCAAAAATGCAGAAAGGGAGGCAAAAAAAACACCCAATTTTTTTTTATTATTTGATGTGTATTTTGGTATGTTGGTCATTAATAAGAGAAGAAAAATACAAATTTACTAAAAGCTATAGCACCACAATCTTAAAATGTATGTGACAAAATTGTTAAATAAAAAGGAAATTATTAGATTGGCTAGATGTCTATGTCTTAAATCATAACTTCAGTTTCGAAGTAGCATTGTTCAGTCTCAAAGAGAAGAATAGCAATTGGAAGGCAATATGGGACATTTAAGATGGCCCTTAAGAATTGTACCTGAAATTGATTAAATCTTTAAAAGCTATCTTAATCCAGATTTGGTAATTATATAGAAACTGCTTTGATAATTTAATATTAACATCTGGTAAACAGCTGGGGCAAGCTTTCTTTCTTGAGAATAGAAAAAATGGAGCAAACCAGAGAAGGTGCCTTAAACTTTCTATCATACAAAGCTGCTACATGAAAATCACTAATCATTGATGAATAAAACTCTTGGATCATTAAAGCTTTTAACCTGGTCCATCTGCTATTTGTAATTCCTCCCCCCCCAAAAAAACTTTGATTATCTAATTCTGAAGACCATTTTCTTTACAATGTCTTTCAAAAAACTGTCTTCATTCAAGACTTTCATAAATAAAATAAATACTCTATCAAGATGAAGTCTTAAGCTTGGCTTAAGAAACCGAGTCAAAGCTGCCCATAGATTCATAAATGCTGTGTGTTATTTTTCTTCTGAAGGACTGGTAGATTCCCCCCCCCCCCCCCGGTAATGATCCAACTGCATTTGTCATTATAAAGGGGAAATCATTAAAGTGTTAAATCTAAAAAGTTAAAGGATCAGTTGTTGATCTAAAAGAATAATGTTCAGTTTTACATTATCTTTGATGACTCACAGTTCATTTTCAGTTATAGTAGAGGTATTGATATTCACCAGTAAAAAGCTATGCAAGACCTGTGAAACTACTGTGGCTTGTAACCACACTGTATCTGGAATGCCTCTTCCTAAATAGTATTAATTGTATCCTAAAGTCATCTTTTCCACGTTGAAGCATGATTACCTGGGAGCCTTTCTTCTCCATGAAAGCCCTTGGAGGAAGGTCCTCTCTAATTAGGCACACCTGGAAACTATTTTGTGCTCTTTTGGACAGCAGGCAAGAACATTTTTATTCTCACAGACCATTTGATATATTGGTCTGTTTGTATTTTCAATACATGACAGCTTTGTACCACTGTCCAACCACCAGTATTTTTGCACAGAATCTCCTAAATGGACAAAAGTTAGTATGGGAAGAAACCGTTTCTACAACTCTTGGCTTTGCAACCAAGGTCAGACAGCATCAAGGACCCCACAGTTCATCCCTGAGCTACAAATATTCTCTTCTATTGGCACTTGGCTTTCGACTGTCCCATTTTGCTATGGACGATTTTAAAGGCCTGGTGAGTTAAGCTGAACATTTCCAAGATTCCACACAGCATAACAGCAATGCTTCAGAGAGTTTCTGCAGCTTGTTATGAGGGATGCCATGCATGATTTCTGCAGGGTATATTTTCATTTAACCCAGTGGCTTGGCACACTTAGTCAATAAACAGAAGCCTAGGTAAAAAAGAGAGGGATTTTTTTGCTCATGCTCAGAATGGTGAAAACAATTGATTAATTAATACCATGGAGACCTGCCATCTTGTTAAAAGATAAGAAGAACAAGAAGCAGGCCTCAATGTTGGCTCTCTCTTCTGCCATGACTAAGTGCTCAGGATTGGTTTATGTTGAAACACGTGGAGTATGCGAATGATGACGATCCCCTTTTATGTTTACGTTTGTGCATTTTCCGTCCCCCTCTGGCTGTTTCTGATGAGAGGCACATTAGTGAAGCTGTCTATAATCCAATCTTATTGACAGAAGTGCCCTTGGATCCCACTCAGGCCTGGTCCAAGGGTCCAGTCGATGCAGCAGACCCTGCCGTATATGCCCAGATAGTATTTTAAGTACTGGTAAATATTGCCACTAAAAATAAGCATGAATGCACTCCAGTCATCATAACACTGATATCTGAATGGAAGAGTTAGTTTATGACACGTGACATGTTCAATTAGTAATTTGGATCCCTTCAGCACCTTATTTAACTATTATTAACCACTAGAGATTCCATTACATAATTTTAAAATAAGGGCGGGCAGTTTTGTAGAAGCGGGAGAGTGAAATTGTTTATTGTGTTGTTTTTCTGTGATTGGGGATGGGAGGGAGATTGCACTTGTGTCATGAAGTTTTGTAAACTGGAAGGGATGGATTTTTTAAAAAACGGTATGGGAGTTAAAGTTCTTTCCCCCCCCCCCCAATTTTTAATTGCAGAAAGATTCCATATCTACTGCTTTGGTTTTCTTGTTAATGTCAAATGCAGAGCCTATTATTTACATTTTTGTACTTTGCTGTTGACTTTAAGTGACACTACGCCAATCAAATTATAAAAGCCGTGAAGAGGTTGCCTCTATTCCCTGTACTTTAAAAAAATTTCTGTTGTGAGTTTTCACACCCTTTCTGACCACTTCTTAAACCTATTTCAATTCTTATTTTTAGAAAGCATTTCCTTATTCAACCTATCCAATCTTTTGTTGCGATCTACTGTCAGAACTTTGAATCATATACTGTAAGTACATTTTTATTCCTTTGTGAAGTTTAAGACAATCTTCCAAACACAAGAATGTGTCTCAAAATTGTTTTAAGAAGATACTATTGGGGTCATTAGTGACTATATTGTTCAAAGTTGGGTGTGTTTTTTTAAGTACTATGGAAGCTTAGGATTTCCTGGCTGTTTTGAAGACTCAGTCATAGAAAGAAAAAGTTCTCCATCTGAAAGTAGATGAGATGTTTTAGTTCTTCTGAAAGCTTCACAAGAATGTGTACAGCACTTACCAGAATAAAAAGTAGGCCAATGTCAAGTTGTGCTACTCAGATTTAACTGTTTAATCCCATTAATAGGTATGAGACTACACTGGCTGAAATCCAAGTTCTTCTGCATAACATTGGGCTGTGAGTGCAGAAAATTCATACTTGTTCAGTGGTGACTACCTAGGCATTGAGTCATAGGAAAGGCATACTCATGTTTAGAAGTCCCCAGAGTTTTGCAAAATATTTGGCACTTATCTGGTATTACTGGGGCCATGTCATAGAAAGCTTCTTCACTAATCATTTTTCATAGGAGAAATGGTTCACAGGAAAAACAAAATAAAATAACACTACATAAAGGTGGGTAGAGCAAATGCAGAGCCATGAAACTATGATAATGTGTGGTTTAATTAAGAGAAACCATTAATACAATAAGAAGGTGGTCTAATTTTCTTTTAATGAACTTATTACGACTCTCTCATGTAAACACAAAACCATGTATCAGGAGCATAAGATCAAAATATCCAGTTTTGATTACAATGCAAGAAGGATACTGAGGAACTGGAAAGATTGCAGAGAAGAGCATTAGAGATACTGAGAGGCCTTTAGGTTAAATCAGGGGTGAAATTCAGCAGGTTCTGACAGGTTCTGGAGAACCGGTAGCGGAAATTTTGAGTAGTTCAGAGAACAGGCAAATACCACCTCTGGCTGGCCCCAAAGTGGGGAGGGAATGGAGATTTTACAGTATTCTTCCCCTGCCACGCCCACCAAGCCACACCCACAGAACCGGTAGGGAAAAAATTTGAATTTCACCCCTGGGTTAAATCCTATGAGGTATAGTATAGTTTGTAGAAAACGTGCATATTTAGCCTAAAGAAAATAAGGTTTAGGAGAGTCATGATAGTAGTCTTCCAATGCTTGAAGGGCTATTTCAGGGAAGAAGATACGGATTTATTCTCCATAGTGCCCAAGGTATGACAAAAACAAATTGTGAAAGCATTACTGAAAGATATACAAATATAAAATACGTAAGAAGAAATTCAATGAAATATCCAGATGTCAAACTGCTTTATAGAAAAAAGTTCAATAGTATCTGTCCATAGATAAATCAGTTGTATATATCCCACTGAAACTGGACAATGTAGATTAGGTATATAATAATCACGATTATTTATGCATCATGTGGATATCAGCCTTTAAATCGTACTATAATTAAGGGATAAATATTAGTCTTCTAGAGGGACATTTAACAAATCTGGATGGACTCTTGGACTCTATTGTTTTTAATAATAGCAAATAGAAAACAAGGAAAATAACAAGATTAACTTCAACAGAATAAAGTTAATCAAAGATTTAAAAGGAACAGCAAAAGTACCGTATATTTTCTGGGAGTCTTCCTTAATGATTTCATCCTCAATGTGATATATATTAATGTAACTCAACACAACACCAGAGCTGATGACAAAATCATCTTATTTATAGAAATCATCAAGAACTGTGGTCTTGATTTTTGGGCCTTAATTCAAAGATACTAGTAAGCTACAAGCTACTCCTGCCAGTTATTAAACTATTCTTTTCTAAACAAGAAAGGAAATTTAGGATTAACAGTAGCAGACGGACTTTGTGTGTATTTGCAAAATATGGATTTTTCTTCACAACGTAATTCCTTCTCCTCCCCCCCCCTTTTTTTTTTTACATCTGCAGCTGCTTCAAAAATACTTGCAATGGAGGACTTGCAAAAGTATTCAAGTTCATAGTAAAATGCAACAGTATTTTAATGTTTGATTCCCTACTCAAAAAGAACCTCTAGTGACTAGTTCACTTTTTGTCTATGACCTCATCTGGTGCTCCTTTTACCTTCTTTCCCTCATGGTTTACTCTTATTTTCCTCCCTGACGTACACCTTGTTTCCAAGTTTGGTCACTATGAGAGAGCTGTCACTTGGAGACATCGTGGGAAATTGATGGCAGACAGGGAAGGGCAAAAAGACAGGACAGATGGCTCTGTCACCACCACCGGCTGGATGATATGAAAGAAGTTCTGTCTTTGCAAATGCCACTCTTTTCCATAGACTCCCCCTCTCTACTCCAATTGCCTCATCGACAGCTGTCTATTTTTAAAAGCACTTGTTTTATTTTGTTTATTTTAAGCCGTTAAAAAAAATCAGTTTTTAAGTTGACCAGGGATCTCTTTACTAGACCCGTTCCTTATGTGTAGAGATTGAACAGAATTTAGGCTAAAAGGCAACTTCCAGGACACCAAATTTCTATCCTTGATCCTCCCCATTTCAAACATGTTTCTCTCTATTGGGTTCAGTTTTTCTCTGTACGCCTTTCTTACAGGTTGAATGAGCCCAATTCCCATATAGAAAGAACCTTTATTTTCACCAATATCTCACAGATTTAAGCTCACTTATCAGTTGAGGTTTCACCAGAAACAGCAAGAATGATTAATGTTTATTCATGTTTAATAGTGAAATGGCATGTCATAAATTTGTGTTTAATATTAAAACTGCATATACAATGAGGAAAGTACCTACATCTTCTTAGATCATAGTGGACATGCATACAATTTCATAATTTGTTCAGTACATGCTTGGATTAATCATTAAAGAACAATGACAATGAGCCTTCAATAAATCAAACAATATTTAACACATTTAATAATGTTTAATGATATTTGTACAAGTACTTTTTAAGGGGGGAAAGTTATCTGCAACAGAAAAGTGTTTTCTTAAAAGAAACATTCTACACTGTGTAAAACAATTAATGGGATGCCTCTTCTAAGATATTTCATTTTTAGAGGCAAAACAACTTTTCTCTTTAGAACATTTTTTTAATAAACTAATATTTTAGATGCAGTTGATTATTTGCTAGTTCATGAAATAGCAGTGCAATCCTATGTCTATTTTCAGAAGTATATAATTTTTCTTGCCACAGTTGTTAAGTGAATCACTGCAGTTGATAAATTAGTAACACAGTTGTTAAGTGAATCTGGCTTCCCCATTGACTTTGTTTGTCAGAAGGCTGCAAAAGGGGATCACATGACCCCTGGACACTGCAACCGTCATAAATATGAATCAGTTGCCAAGCATCTGAATTTTAATCACATGATCATGGGGATGCTACAAAGGTCGTAACGTAAGTGTGAAAAATAGTTATAAGTAACTTTTTTCAGTGCTGTTGTAACATTGAACAATCAGTAAATGAACTGTTGTAAGTCAAGGACTACCTGTAAGTACAAATTATATAAAATTGCAGCCTAGAGCTCATAGAATCGATCCCTAAGATTTCTTTCAACTTGTGAGAGGTCTGTTAAGAACTGGAGACAAGTATCAGGCCATTTGGAAGTCTCTTTCAATCATTCGTGGGGATTAATTTGTTAGATTCTGATTGCTATATACTTTCCCACTGAGGATAAATGGGGTTTAACAAGATCTGAGTAAAACTCCTTTGAGAGAAAAAAAAAACCCATAATGTAATAATTTTGGAGGAAATGTCACCCAATTCTGAGATTCTAGGGTGAGTCTTGCATTATTTGAATTCTTACTGATGCCCCCTCATGTGGTCTTGTTCAGCTACAACCGCGTGAGAAACCTAGCTGCAGAGAGAAAGTTGTTTCTTAAAATTTTCCTTAATTCTCAGCAGCATTGTGAATCCTAACAGAGAAAATGGTGAGCCAGATTAAGATGCTTGGTTCTTTGATTAATTTCTGGTCATCCTCCAGATTCAAACAGCTGCACTCTAAAGACAAGACAGTAGCAGCACTTCAGTAAAACAAATGGAAGGGAGTGACAGCATCTCTATTCTTTTAACAGTGGTACATCTGCTTTCAGTTTTGCAGCCAAAAGCCCGGTGCTAAGTGCCGGTTATAAAGCAGAGGCAATGTAGCTTATTGCATGAATTAAGCTGTGTGAAATCACACATGTTCAGTTTATGTTCACAAAGCAGGTGGGAAGACATTAAAGGGCGGTAGCGGGCCTGTCTTTTGCCACAGGGTAGAATCAAAAGAGGCCAACAAATCATGTGGAGGCATCTGATTATATAAAAGAATTAAAATAGTATTTGCATGGCTCCCTGCGCCCAAGGCAACTGCTGCTTCCTTTAGTTTATGGGTCTTGGATTAAACAATGCTGATAGCATACCTATCACCTGGAAGATTTTTGTAAGCAGAGGGTGATCCAAATGACTGCCCTGTTAATCTGTCTAAAATAGTTTGAGCATTGGCATTCCCAGCTGATGTGTATATTGGAACATTTGAAGCAAGCAAAAGAATAACTATACTAGCCTCTAGCAATGAAAGTCTCTTGTTGTACCTTAGAGAAATCACATTCCTTATAGCAATGGCTTTAATGGTTCAAAATAAACTCCAGTCTATGGAAACCTATTGTGCCTTTATACATTTTGTTACATGCTGTAGTTACTACAGACCTCTTTGTTGCTCCTGGAGACCCAATTTTCCATACTGCCCCAGAGCAAAATGTTCTTACAACGCCATGTTTCTGTGCCGAAATATTAAAGATGCAAATGCTAAACAATCCACCTATGTGCATATTGATTACTGTACTTATTTGGAATAATGCTGTGCTATTTTTCCATCCCAAAGTGATATTCAAGATTCCTTTACAAAGTAGTAGTGATACGAATCGTCACTGCAACAGATAAAACTAGTATCAATGTATTAAAATATCAGCTAGAAACAAATCCTTAGGTGAGCCATGGTTATTGCTTAGCTCTATATTGGAAAAGTGAAGGCTAATCTGGCTCCTGTTTGTTAATTTTTAGAGATGATGATAATGATCATCATCATCATCATTATCATCACCACAACCACCACCATCCTGCATTTCTTCCTAGAGGGCATTCAAGACATCTCATAATTTAGAAAGGCTACTATTTGTCATTCATTAATTAAACTTGTGTTTTAATATTATTCATACTGTATTTCAATTTCCCCCCTGTTTTTATGAAGTATATATATTAATCATTTTTCCATTTTCTTACTTTATAGATTCTGGTGCCCCTATTTGGGTTGCCAATAAAAGAGCCATGGTGGCGCAGTGCTTAGAATGCAGTGTTGACTCAGCTTTCCATCCTTCTGAGGTCGGTAAAATGAGGACCCAGATTGTTGGGGGCAATATGCTGACTTTGTAAACCACTTTCAGAGGACTGTAAAGCACTGTGAAGCATTATACTTATAGTCTAAGTGCTATTGCTAAGTGGAATTTGTATTGGCAATTTTGATATTAAATGATACCATAGGAGACACTATTATATTTTCTCAGTGTACCAAGTGCATTCTATTATGGAGAGACTTAAACATAAAATCACTGAATCTCATCTCCCACTAGCAGAAAATACAGTATCTCTCCACCAACTTTCTAAACTTCTATCTTAGTCCTAAATGAGACTAAGTTTTGTTTTATCAGTAGCATCTGGATATTAAAATAGCTTTGTTGTATATTGAAGAGTTTCATGATAGTATACTTTTGAAAAACAATTTAATAGTTTTAAACACATATTTTTATCAAATAGAAAATGCAAAGAAAAAGGGAGGCTAGATTTCTTATAAATTATTTTAAACATCAGTGGGTATAATGGGAAGAGAATCCAAAGCCGTTGTAAGGTATTTCTTTTGATCATATGAATTTATAGGAAAAAGCTATGTGATATTTGATTTTTTTAAACAGAAATGGATGAGGTAGATAAATAGACAAACCAATAGCAACTATTCGAAGTTACAACCTATCTGAAAAAGGGGATTTATGATCCGGATCTGAAATTCTGACAGTCATGCTCCCACCCCCATCCCTACAGTCAATGACTACACTTTGGGTGCTTGGCAAAACCAGGCCTTATTTACAGTCATTTGCAGTGTCCCACAGTCACATGACCACATTTTATGAGGGTTTTGTTGAAAAACAGTACTTCTGGTTTTCAGAAAAACCATGCCAAAGAGACCAATATGCTCAGTTAATGACCGTGGTGTTTGCTCAAAGATTGCTGCATCCATTTACGACCACTGTGTTCACTTAACAACTACTGCCAAAAAAAAAAAACCCATTGTAAAATAGGATCAGTCACATGACTGACTCATTTTACCACAATTGCAACTTAAAGATCATAATGGGCAGACTCCATTAAGGTCATAACTTGAGTGCTACCTGTAACATATGGATTGCTGTTATGTGCGGTAAATGGAAGTCTTGTAGAAGACTGTCTAGAACAGGGGTGTCAAACTCGATTTCATTGAGGGCTGCATCAGGGTTGTGTTTGACCTTGGGGGGCCGGGATGGGTGTGGTCAGAGTGAGCGTGGCTAGCTCGACATCACTTGTTTGGGTGGCGCCTGTGGTGGCCCAAGCGCATCTACCAGTGAAAACGGGCTCCCGAGCTCCGTTTTCGGCTGTGATGGCTTCCTGCAACCCTCTGCCAGTGAAAATGGAGCTCAGGAGGGCCTCCGTTTTCGCTGGCAGAGGCACCGCGGGCCGGTCCTTTGCTGTTTCAAGGGCGGCCCCGTGGGCCAGATCTAAGCACCCTTGAGTTCGACACCCCTGGTCTAGAAACTGCAGTAAATGTGGGGCTGTGAGATTTTAAAGCAGCTAAAGGTGATGGTATAGCACAGTTTGTTAAATCTCTGTATTGACTTCTTATGAGCTACTAGGACAGTCCTGTTCAAGGTATTAGGACTGTGATCCATAAAGGTCTAAAAGGCTCAGGATCCCAATATCTGAAAGATCATCTCCCCCCCCCACCCCAAATCAACTAAATAATAATGATTATATCTAAAAATGAGAAAACACTGTTGTATGGCATGGGAACCAGAACTTGAAATGGTGGTAGTACCTTAAATACGTATCACCCTGGGTAAATAAGGATGGTTCTTATGCTATCGACTGCTAGTTGGTGGTTTAAAAGACATCTGTCAACTAGGCCTTTACAGGATAAATGTTGCTCCAGATCACAATATTAGTAAATAAACGTGTATCTACGCGCATCTGTTTGTAGGATTTCTATGCTGTTTCTCCTCCAAAAATAAAAGCTGTTTAACATTACCTATCAAATGTTATAGATTAAGAACATAAAAATGATAAAACTCCAGAACCAACATTTAATGAATTGTCAGCTAATTAACCATTGTTTTATTACTTTTATATTTTAGCATTAAATTAGTAAGCAGGAAAAGTGGGGGGGGGGGCAGAAGTGTTGTAGGAAAATTAGTTTTTTTTTAAAAATTGATAATGAAAACCTATGGAAATTCCATTAAAGGATGGTTGTATATGGTGAGTATTAGTACTGAGAGCTCAAATCAATTGCACCACACTCAATTAGATCTCACCAGTATAAAGTATGCTCATCAGGATATCCTCATATACATTCAGATATACACAAGCATACAACTTAATAAAGTTGTATGAGTTTTAAATATTGTACAAATAATTGTATGCGGTATACTTATTGAATATTGCTAATAATAAACATTAATTTAACTAAATGTTTACAGTATAAATAATATTTATTTTATTTTTATATCATAACATTTATTATAAATAATTACTTTATTATTGTTTCAAAGGAAGAGCAATATATAAATAAAAATTTTGGGGTCACTTAAACTTTTAAAATCTCCATGTAAATCATAGAGTGCCACATTGCCCAGAAGATAAGACTCTCTGATAAGGTTGTTGTTCTCACCACATTTGTATTTCAACTTTGGCTATGTGCCTGCTTTCTGTTATTACTGCTGAGATACGTGAATTTATTGCTAGCTGCCCTTTTCTCTCTTTGAATCAGCAGAACTTCTGTATTACCTTCACCTGCTGTTCATGAGCAATGGAAACACATTGGGAGAGATATATTCCTTTGATATTATAGCAGAGGTTCTACAGCTGCCTTGCTGTAAAGCTAATGCTTGGCTGTGATCTCTGCTACTTGCTTTCAAAGCTGTGGCCATCGCATTAGCCAACACCCAGGACCAGTAATAAGAAACATTAATAATGCCAGCCAAAAAAGATACATGAGTAGCTGCCATATATAGATGACATTTGTCTCTAACATACAGTCAAAGATGCATGGCCATGTCAAGCTAGATGAGGTCATTTGCTTCCCACAAGGACTTCGATGTAGGAGAAGGAGAGTGGGACAATGGGGATGTCTGCGTATGTTCATTTTAAATAAGAAGCAAATAGTCAAAGTTGTAAAGACATGGGCATCTACACAGATGATGGGGAAATGGCTGCTTCGTAGTCATTCATCTCAATGATTCAATAGAATTCTGTATTGGCCAAGTGTGATTGGACACACAAGGAATTTGTCTTGGTGCATATGCTCTCAGTGTACATAAAAGAAAAGATACATTCGTCAAGAATCATAAGGTACAACACTTGATGATAGTCATAGGGTACAAATAAGCATTTGTACCCTATGACTATTATTTTTATTTGTATTTGTACCTCAAATACATAAAATAAAATAAATAAAATAAAATAAATAAATAAAAAGTATTTGTACCTCAAGGAAGAATAAATTATCAAATAACTCTGAGAAATTTTACAATTCAGAACAGATAGCGTATTCCCAATCAATAACTTGGGTTTGTTATAGATCAGTGAACTTCTGTAGTAAAGAAGAATGTAGCTGCAAGCTTGAAGGTCAGACATTATTCCCTAATTTTACCAGTAATGCTCATTACCAATTATGCTGTATATATTGTCTGAATGGCTTCTGCTGCTTCTGCAAATATGCCAGCATCAAGAATTGAGCTTCTGATATTTACTTATTAAAATGCTAAGGCACTGTCAAAACATTCTTAAAACTTGCCTAAGCAAAAGTTCTATTTCACTTTTTTGCCTTATAAAAACAATCCCCAAAGCAGGATGGAATATTGAACAATATGCCATCCATAGAGTAACTGTACCACAAAACCCTGTTTTCAACACTTTTTTACATTCCTATGACTTTCTGTCGCAAGAGACAGAATGGAGGATGAGGTTATGTAGCAAAAACTTGGGAAACCTCATCAAATGTTTGCTCCCAACAAAATTACCTTCTCATTCCTTGTCCAGGAATGAGTACTGTCAAGTATTTTGACCTGACAGTGTTTGCCTGCCTGCCTGCCTGCCTGCCTGCCTGCCTACCTGCCTGCCTGCCTGCGGGAATGTCCAGAAAGCAATATGTTAATCAACTCAAAAGTTTAATGCATTTATTTTAATCCATTTAAAAAAAAAGAAAGGCAAGAAACACTTTGGAAGTTTGCTATTTTGCTGCTGAATTTGGAAGCCTTGAAAATGGTGTTTTATGTGAATGCAGATTATCAAACCCAGATATATAGAGTCTATAGAAACTCACAGAATTTCTTTTGCATTTCTTTCCGGGAATACTAAGATATGATTCCCTCATGAATTCCATTTTAATCTCCCAAAGTTATGATAAACTAATTATTTTCCAACATAATCAGTTTTCTTCAGTATGAAAAGTATATGCCTACTATTTAGCACTATAGCACTTATATACTGCTCCATTGTGCTTTACAGCACTCTCTGAGTGGTTTACAGTGTCAGTATATTGCCCCCAACAATCTGGGTCCTCCTTTTACTGATCTCGGAAGGATGGAAGGATAGGTCAACCTCAAGCCCCATCAGGATCAAACTCCAGGCTGTGGGCAGCGATTCTAACTACTGCACCACCGATGACTTTATTTATTTACTTATGTTCTACTTCCTCTAAAAGCTAAAGACAATAGACAATATTCCCTCCTCCAATTTTTCCCCTGAGCAATTGCTTTATAAACTATTTTGAACTGAATGACTGGTCAGAATCATTACTGAATTTCCATTGCTGAAGAAGGATATGAACCTGAGTTTCCTCAGTTCCTAGTCTAACACCTTAACCACCACACAAGACTGACAGGTGTGATGTACAATATATTATTAGTCTATAATGAATATACCAAAAAGGTGACAAGTATTAATTCAATAATGAATTAATACATGCTGTTGATTATATGACAGTAATTCATATTTTGGGATCGTCTAGGTATGTTGGGGAATGCAACTTCCAGAATTCCCATCCCGCATGACCTGCCATTCTGGCTGGAATTTCTGGAAGTTGTAATCTCAATACATCTAGAAGTTATCAAAAATAGGAAATCTTGTGTAGCTGATCCTCACTGATATTAATACTGTCAGAATTAAATGATTTCAAATAGCCTTTCCTTCTCCTAAGAAAACCCTGAGAGCTGTCTTTGTCAGAATGCCTAAAGATCTCAAGGGAGGCCTTATGAGCATACTAAGTGTTCTGAATCAAGCGTAGATTGGTTGTGCTATCATCAGGCAGCTTAACAAAACGCAATGGTACATTCAATCAGATTATATTTTATTCTTCAGGCATCCTCTGACAACACTCACGGTTATGTAGAAGTTCTTCTGAATCTACAGTCATAATCTGGAACCATCACGAATATTGTAAAAAAGGATTAACGCTTCCCCATCTCCCTCTTCAGGCATCCTTTCCCGGTATATAGCTTGAAAGTGACTTCCTTTGGGATACCGTACTTCAATTACTCCCGCCCCCCAGGCATACTTTAATGACCAATAAGAGTACACAGTTATGATCACATACCATGGACTACATGGCATGGACTACATTCCCCAGAATGCTATGTCTTAAAGAGACAGTTCTTAATTCTAGGCTAAACCCTTGATAAGCCAGCACACTCCCCGCCTGGGATTGTAAATTCCACTATTAACTAACGAATTAACTAAA
>QLTV01001816.1:307812-324132 GCA_003457575.1 Thermophis baileyi
ATAAGAGCTAACAGTTTGTACTTTGAAGCAAGTTCTGAGTGAGAGGAGAATTTCAGGAAGGTTTCTTTTGCAAGCAATAAATTTACGAAGCTTGAATAGGCGTGTTGGTTTGGGCAAGGCTAATAATCCTTTTTTACTGTTCTGAATCAAGCGTAGATTGGTTATGCTATCATCAGGCAGTTTAACACAGACGCAATGGTACATTCAATCAGATTATATTTTATTCTTCAGGCATCCTCTGACATCACTCACGGTTATGTAAAAGTTCTTATGAATCTACAGTCATAATCTGGAACCATCACGAATATTGTAAAAAAGGATTTAACGCTTCCCCATCTCCCTCTTCAGGCATCCTTTCCCGGTATATAGCTTGAAAGTGACTTCCTTTGGGATACCGTACTTCAATTACTCCCGCCCCCCAGGCATACTTCAATGACCAATAAGAGTACACAGTTATGATCACATGCCATGGACTACATGGCATGGACTACATTCCCCAGAATGCTATGTCTTAAAGAGACAGTTCTTAATTCTAGGCTAAACCCTTGATAAGCCAGCACACTAAGGATTCTTTAAACCCTCATTAATTAGACATATAAAGTAAATCTATATTTGTAGCATAGATACAGTGATATCTGCGGGATCTTATTACTTTCATTAAAATTATGGAAACAGTATCACAGTACAAGCTTTACCTCTTTTGGATGTTTATGTGATATTGTGTACACGTAGAAAAAGAGTTGGGTTTGTGTTGTTATGTAGTGACACTGCTTTCATCAGTCTGACCTCGCTTGCTCTGTCCACACTACCGCATATGCTATATGACTTTCCTGGGAATCATGATTGGTCCTGGATCCACAACACTATCTAAGAGCTTTAATTTTGAATTCTTCTAATATATTTCTGAAGAGAAGAGAATTCATAAGATGATGACAGAAATGTTAATTTCCATCTTTTCTTCTGTATAATGCAGTCACAGTCACATCCTATAGATCTTAATTGTACAATGGTTTGAGTTATGAAGGATCTCACAGCTCAGGAAAAAAATCCCTTGCGCAGAAAATAGTCTTGTTTTCAAGATCTGCATAACATTATGCTGAGGATTAAATGTGACCCCAAGTTCACAGGTTTCCCCTCTCTTTGCTGAAAACTAGAGGAACCAGTAGCCCGACTTGGCATGTCTGCTTCCCCAATTCGCATTATTTGGTCACCAGAATAGTCACACTAAACCCAAAACAGAAGGATGAGCAGATAGATCTCACTTATACTACTGTTTCATCTGAGTACATACAGAACCTATATGTAGTGCTGACATTTGGTCTTAAAATCCTTAAATCTTTTTTTTGTTTTGTTTTGTCTTGTCTTTCTTGATCTTCCTTTTGCTGGAGATGGGTCTCTGATATCACAGCTTCAGCTGCCTAATTTTAACCTCTTAACATGGTTTGCTAAACTATAAGATCTAGATCCAAGCCAGGAATAGGAGGCAATGGGAGGATCATGTGCTTGACAAGGAGCCAGGCTGCCTGCCAAAACACATTGGAGAGGGATGGAATTTCTTGCCCCTGTGAAAATGCAGTGCTAAATCTTCCTCTGTCTCTTCTCCTCTTTATACACAAGTGGATCTCTCTAGTGCCCTGAACTGTCATCTGAAACTAACAAGGAGGATGTTTCCATAGGAAGATGAGCTTCAGAACTTAACCAGCCCTGTGAAAAACGTGTAACACTATTTCTGCAACGGTTAGCAAAAATATTTCAATGCAATTCACCATGCTATGCTATTTCACAAATAACTTCAAAAAAATGCAAGGAATGGATCCTAAACATTCCTTGGCATCCTCAAGTGTCTGAAGAAGGTATGTGTTCATACCATGAGCGATCTTTTTGGTCCACAGCTTCATGGGTGTGATTTATTTTATGTCTCTGTTTGCACCAGTACTCAACCCTGCTTGATCGTTCTGGACCTTTATATGAATAAGCTATTTCAAGATCTAAATGTTACATGTTTCTTTTCATCTGGAAGCTGCTATTAATCCATCAACTTAACCTTTCACCTTTCAGAGTTGAATCCCGAATCTGTATCAAATTCCTGCTACAGCTACAGAGCCAATGGACTTCTGTGCTCCCTTCAAGAGAAGAAGCTAGTCTGCACCCATAAACCTTGTCAGGTGTGGAACTTTATATAAATTAGCCATTAAATCAACTGTTGATTTATCATAGTCATCATTACTTCATCAAATCATAACAATTTAGCAGCCCCTGATCAATGATTAGCTGCTATTATCATCCTCTCTGAAGTCTATACTCATGGAACACTATCAATTCATTCTGGATTCTAATATTGTGCATTTAGATGTCTCATCATAAAACACAGTAGTTCACTATCGACTGCATTTGAGCTGAAACAACGTATTTGGTATGATTCTCTCCACAACGCTTGACAGCTATGTATTACCATTTTCAGATCTATCAAACAAATCCACCAACAGGTCTGGCTTAATCTCCCAACCCAAGTGTCCAGGGAAACAAGTTTACTGCCCTACACAAGACCAGAAGACTTGGAGCCAGAGGTGAAATGCTACCGGTTCGGACCAGTTCGCCCAAACCGGTAGTAAAAATTGCTACCGGTTCAGGAGAACCGGTAGTGAAAAAAAATGCTACCAGTTCGGACGAACCAGTATATCCGATGATCAGCTGTGCAATGATCAGCTGTGCCGCGTGATCTAGATTAGCTAGAAAGCAGGATTTCCTGCTTTCTAGCTAATCTAAATCGCGCGGCACAGCTGATCCCCCCCCTCGCTGTTCTACTTACCTTTGCAGACTCTGATGGCTTCAAAATGCTCCTTTTTCAGCGCTGCACAGTAGTGCCTGCAGCATGCATGCTCGTGCAAAGCACATGCGAAGCGAACCGGTAGCAGACTTCAGAGGATTTCACCCCTGCTTGGAGCTATCTAGATCTCTGGGGGAAGTGCTGTTCTATATGCTTACATGTTCAGATATCAACATATATCTCTATATGTTCAGATGCTGTGATACAGAAGACTCCTAAGTCTGGCAAGAGGACATTTCCTAATGGACCTGGAGCTTGGCAGCCTTGCTGGTCCTGATGAGACCTATGATGCCAAACTGGAGCTTTAATGCCCAATTCTTTTCCTTTCCTCTTCCATATTTCAGACTGCCACATACCATGTGGTTAGCTTTCACTGTGCACATTTTAACAGTAATCTGGGAAAGTGTCAAATTTGGGATTGATTTACACAGAAAAAGAGCCGGTAGTTTCACGAGAAAACATAGCCTCTTGAAATTATACTGCATGTGGTATAAGAAAGACTGCATTTCTTTGTTCCAATGGGGGCTGCTGGACAGAAAAAGAATATGCATCAAAGTTCCAACGAGGAAAAATAGGGCCCTTTTAGTATCGATTGGGACTGCACATGTGCTCACAAGATACCACCCCTCACCCCACCCCCTGGCATGAAAGAGACAAACAGAAAGCGGCAAATATGAGTTTCAGCAATGACTTCAGCCTTGCTTCCTGTGACAGTAATCTATGCTTCTTGTTGAAAGAAATGTGAAAGCTTGCTACTGCGCTGCAGGAATGTGTGGACTGTGTAGTGTTTGTATGGAACTGGAAGGCGAGAAACTGAAGTATGGCTTGGCAAGAGCATGCTGGAAAAGCTGGAAGACTGAAAGACATGTGTCTTTACACACTCAGGGGTCAGAGATTAACAAAGATCAGGAAGAGGAGGAAGATTTACCCACCACCATCACTATGACCAAAGGTTCCTAAAACCGGGTGTTTTATCATTCTAAAGCAGAACTGCATGGCTTTGGATTCAACGATATCTTCATCATTATCATCAATCAATTCTAATTTTGTTCCTGGAGCAAAACCTTACAAAGGGTTATAAAATACAGTGAAAATATTGAAATAATCCAGAGCAGTGTTTAAAATGCCAGAGGCATTAAGGTTTAAACACAATGCAATTAACAATTTATAAACGTTCTACAGTTTTCAATTGTTTTAACTAACTTTTAATCTATCCAGATAATTTTAGTTATTAACATGACAATAATTATTCCATCCATCCAAAAATTGGGTTGAATCCTCATCATTTTATTCAGCTCCTTTTGGACTTATCTTCAAGCAAGAGACCCTAATTTTGTTTTAAGTCCAAAGCAAGTCGTAAAACTAGCCTATAATAGCTTGCTTTGCAGGAACAATAAGCTCAACTGAGCATTTACGCTAGCATAACATTCTTTGCCTAACTGATCCAAAAATCTTGCAATTAACAAGGAAAAATTACAGGCTCCAAATGAAAACGTGAAGGTTTGGGAGAATATTTTTTTGTGCTGCAAATATAAGAAATCAGAAATGCATGGTGTGCCAGAAACTATGTCAACTCATTACAAGATAAAGTATATGATAGAACACTGACTTCCAGTGGCTTATCAGTCTCCACATCTATCCTTCACATGATCTTATTTTTGTGTGCTCTGCTCTCTATAATTTTTCTTTAATTACTGAAATGTTTTAGCAATTCAAGAAAAATTTAAATACTATTAAGTTAGATAGTAATAAACGTATTCAGAGTTGCAGTATTTTGATCCACACGTCCATGTAAAATGTTTAAAACTGCCTACAGACATGCCCCACCCCCCACCCCCATTATGAAGAATGATATAGAAGATCACTGATTACTGCTGATATAGTTTTCTGCTATCTAGCTTCTTGCAACCCAAAGGAATTGGAAGCTTTAAAGCATATAGGGCAGTGGTGGGCTGCTGCCGGTTCGGGTGAACCGGTAGTTCCGATGATCAACTGGCCCCGCCCACCCGCCCCTGCGCTATCCTGTCCTATATTTCCTTCTTTCTGGCTCAGCTGATTCACGTGGCACAGCTGATTTCTGCGCCTCCGCTGTTCTACTTATCAGGGCTGCCTTAGAAGGTAAGCAGCTGAGCTTCAAATTGCTGTATTTTGAACGCTGCGTGAAGCGTGTTAGGCACGCGCAAAGCGCGCAAAGCACGCAAAGCACGCGATCACCAAGCCGGTTGTTAAACCGGTTGCAGCCCAACACTGAAATAGAGGCACATTCAACATAAGTGGCAGAGATTCCCAAATGAATATATGTACAGTACAACAGAGAACTATTTGATGATGAAGGAACTATAATGGGTCACCACTATATCCATGTGCTGCCATCTGGTGGAGTTTTTCCAAGTGCCTTTAGACCCTAGTTGGCTTGGCCCACAAAGTAAACTGATGGAATCTTCAAAAGAGCATTTGATCTTTCTACCAAGGATTTCAAGAATAAAATTATCTTACATCTGCTGGGCCTTGGATGCCATCACTTCTCAATTTTATTTATGGATACGTTCAGAATATTACATAGATCCTTTTATTTTTTGCCAGATGAATTTTTCTTGTGGTAACCGGAGAATACAAGAAATGCTCTTAATAACAGATAAACAACTTCAAAGAATCTGGCTTATCTTGGGTCTGCTCAATACTTGTTGTATTTGCTCTTATCCTTCAGCAAAGAGGTTGATTGGCTGAGTCCAAGAGATAATAAATGTCTCTTTAGAAAGGGAGTAATTGAAGTAAAATTGAAAAAGCCAGGATGTAATCCTTCTTGAATAAACTTCAGAATCGTAGATGATATGATTTGGATGTGATTGTCGCACCTTAGATGCTGAGTTCAAAGATACTCGATGCAAAAGGAAGTAATGTCTGCTTTTGAGCCACAGATTCCTAATATCAGAGAGAGCTAGTGCATTTAATGTCCTGGCCATGAAATCCACAACATATGATGCTTTCCTTCATTACATCAATGGAAAACCAATAGTAGATGTGCCATGAGGTTTGTCCCATCACCTGCAGCGTTCTTCTTTAAAAAGGCATCGTGATATGTCGCCAAACAGAGCAAGGACCAAAAGTTCCAGTTGGAATATTTGCACTGTGCTACCATAAAATGGTTCAGGTTAGACAAAAACAATAAGACTTCCACTTAAGGGCATTTCATTTGGTGTCTCTGCATGCATTGCTCTGCTTCATTTACCCATGCCTTTCCCTAATGAAAAGTGTCTTCAATCACTAGCTTCATGTGTACCACAAGGCAGATTATGACATATCACTAAGAATGTATATGTGAAGGTGCTACCAACTGGAAGCATCTTCCTCTAAAGAAAACTGCTGGAAGAAAGTTTTTCTCCTTGAGGCTGATCCAGGTCTCTGTCTCTGGGCTAGGAATCACTGGACAGCAGCAGCAGAACAGGAGATGCATTCAGTGAAGAATAAGCAATAAATCTGAACATGGGCGCTTTGCCATGGGAAATAAGGAATGAGATGAAAATAGTTTACAAAGGGTACACTAACTGAGTGCATAACTCAGGGTAAACATAGAAAGAAAATATACATTGTCAGTATTCAAGTAAGAACTGGCAGCAATTAGAGAGAACTCCAGATATAGAGAGAATTGGAAGGACAAAGTGAATGACATAAAGCAGATCCATATTTCTATTTCTCAGCCTAAAATCACCCATAAATAAGCCACCACCCATGTTAATAGTGGTGCACTAAGGTGTGTGTCAATAAATATCATTCTGTATGTGATTAAGGAAACTCAGTACTGTTCTGCAAAGTATTCCATGTGTTATTTCTATTGCAAAAATATTGTTGGCTGTTGTACAAATGTTACCTAACTCTGACAGTGTTTTCTTTCTTGAGAAGTAGTACCGCCCATACCAATGTTCTTTCATAGCCCCCAAAGAAGTATTCTGTTACCATACACATAATGGTCTCAGTTCACAATAAAGAAAAATCATTAACCTAATTTAAAAAAAAATGGAAATATTATAAAAACTGCTGGTTGCTAAAGAATAGCTGGCAACTCATAAGCCCATAGCTGCTTACAACCTTCTTCACTGCCTGTTTAAACACCCATTGCAAAATAAATGCTAAGCATCCTAGTCATTCCCATCACTTTCACAATGGTCCATAAGTACATAGTGATGGTGGGACATGCTTTGCTTAACACCATTTATTGCTCTGGATGCTTCACTTATAATATCTAATGCTTCTCTTCTTTCCTGACTCTCTCCAGTCAAGTTCAACTTCTGATGAGTTCATGGACACTACCATGCAGTTTCCCTGGCAACAATATGGAAGTAATTTGTTAAAGCGTTTTTTCTAAACCCCTCATCCAGCTACAGCCCAGGAGTTTTCTGGTGGTCTCCCAACCAAGGACTAACCAATACGTCTGTCCCTATGTAGCTAGTTGAAATAAGCTAAATCATGATAGCAGAGTTTTCCAGCTTTTTCCCTACTTCTCAGAGGCAAAACCGGTGATGACACTAATTATGGTGCTCAGGAACAGAAGTGAATAGGTTGGAGACTTTCATGGATGGATGGATGGATGGATGGATGGATGGATGGATGGATGGATGGATGGATGGATGGATGGACGGACGGATGGATGGATGGATGGTCGGTCTCTTTCTCCTCCTGCTTGGGATGGCAGGGAATTTACTGCTCTATTTTTTTAATTACACTACAGCAGTTCTCTTTAGTATATTTGTTTAAAAATAATCCCATAAACTCAATAGAAACTACAGCCCTATAAATATGCATAAAGTGGCCATGAAGACTAATTGACCACACACTTGTTTCCACTGCAGATGTTTGAGGTCAAATATTTTAATGCTTGTTGGTATCTTAATCCTTAAAATTCCCTAGCAGAAGTTAAATATCTACCCCTTCTAAGGCTGTTTTGTGTCTGTATCATCAGCCACTCACAGGATTCCCTTAGCATAGGAGGAAATCCTGGATGTTTTAGAAATGACATACTTGGTTTACATTGCATTCTGTCAACACAGTTAATGCGGCTACAGGACAGAAGAACATGGCCAGGATAATATTGCATTCTGGCAATCTGTGTCTATGAGGAATGCAATCTCTATGTCATCTAGTAAGGCTTCTCTGTTTTGTGCAAAGTTCCAAATGGCACCTCTTTATTTATTTAAGGACTTTAGGTCAAAACCAACACCCTAATTGTGCCAAGAAAGGACTTGGAAGCCAGTGCAAATATTGGTAACACGCTCTTGGAAATTCAACCAAGAGGCAAATTACCAGCTTGTGCACTTAGCAAATAGCCAAGCAGTCAACAAGAATATCTCCACCCAGAGCACATTACAGTAATCTAACTTGAACCACATCCACCAAATCCAGCTTTTAGAAAGGGACACAAAAGCTTGTGAAACAGAGGAACATGTGTGTTGTTAAAAGAGTATTTACATTTTTAAAAGAACAGCATGTCCAATTAAAATGTTACTGTCTGAATGAAGAAAACTACAAATCGATTTCATATGCTGATGTTCATTAGAATTATACAATTAATAAGAGGTATCTCTATGCCGTGATAAAGCGATAAACTGATTTGGAGGTAAATTCTGTGAATTAATTCTAGTTTAAAACATGTCATATTACAATGTAAAATAAGTAGACTTGTGATCAAGTTGAAACAACTGGACATTTATTTAACACCTTTTTAGGGTCCTATTCAACACTGTATAATTTGATTAAATGTAAATATGCTTTCCTGGATTCTGAACTTCACATGCATCTGAAACATTTTAATGACAATTAGGAATGTTTTCCTGCTTCAGCGTGTGTACCTTGCTGATGTTTGCAAGTCATGCTAGCACTATTTCAAATGTCATCACGCTGCCTTCCAGCTCGTTTGGGAGAAGTTACTCTACAAGGCCAGCTGCCAGGAAATCTTTGGCCAAATACATAGGTGAACACATTCTTCTTTCCAATTCCTAGCTAGAAAACAACCAGTGGCAACTCCTATTTCCTGATGTCAGCAACCACATATATTCAAGCAAGGAGGACCGCCAGCTGAGTTGATTGTAAAAAAAAAAACACACAATCAATGATGATGGCCATTTGCCAGAAATAGCAGCCATTACAAGGTACCTCCATAACAGATATTAAGCTATTGCATGTTACCACCTCTTATTTTGTTTAATGAAGAAAGGGTCTCTGCAATAGGTGGGATGTGATGCTCATGGGGACAGGAGAGGGAAATCTTTCACCAGCAACCAAATCCTATTCCTGAATGGAGAATCTAGCTAGGACAGGGGTTGGCAATCTTAAACACTCAAAGAGCCACAAAGGTCCTAACCGGAAGCCCCCTGTTCAATTCTGGAGCCAACCGGAAGCCTGGTTCCCCCACCATAGAGTCTCCTCCTAGCATGGCATCCTTTTTCCTCTACCTGTCCTAACCGAAAGCCCTATCAATTGTGGAGCTGACCGGAAAACCCGCCCCTTGCCATAGAGTCTCCTCCTGGCGCACTGTGCTTCCCCCCCCCTCCCAACCAGAAACTCCTCTCAAAATTGTGGCGCCGACCGGCAACAGGGAGCCACAGCAGAGGGATGAAAGAGCCACATGCGGCTCCGGAGCCACGGGTTGCTGACCCCTGAGCTAGGGTGAGTTGAGGATCAGAAGTGCCTCCTCTTGTCAAATGCTGGAGTTTGGCAGCGGCTCCCTGATTTTGTTCCAGAATGCTGGCTTTACATTCATCTAGGTTGATTCCTAATGCTGAATTTCCATATCTGAAAACTAGATATGGATGCAAGGTTCTTCATTGGATTACCTAAACTTACCGAATGATGTGCCCATCACTATATCTTTGTATGGCCATCTTTAGGATGAGCCAAAATGTGGTCACCACTTCTACTTGCTCATGATCTGAATGGCACAAGAGTTTCATAGTGGATGTCAATATTGACTCTTTTCTTTCATTTAAAGGGAAACATTTGCTTAGATTCTTAATAGAAAGCATGAGCCTTTGCTTGAGACAGTGGTTATTCCTTTCTCCCACCCTATTGCCTGTCATAATCTATCCCTCACAGTAAAAAAGACATTCTCAAGTTAAGCTGAACTTCTAGGATTATATGAATAGAAAACTCATCCCATGCCCTTTTCTTGGCAACATTTTGGAAGTGGTTTGCTATTTCTTTCTTCCAGGATGTTTTCTCAACTTTCCAGTCTAGTCTGCAGTCCTGAAATTCTCAAGGGATCTCACATCCAAGGTCATTTCCCTACCAAAGACTTATAACATATTCATTCCATCACTCAGTTATTGCTGTATTGAAGTGATAGAATGTCTGTCCTTACTACTCTTATTCTGGCACAACAATGATTGGATGATTCTAGAATACTCCGGGGTGCTAGTGGGGAAAGAAGTATTAACCAGGCCCAAGTCAGCTTAGCATCCAAACTAAGACAAGATTGACCAGGTGCTGCTACATAGTTAATGCCTCTCTGAATACAGTAAGGATATGCTATTCTGCATATACAGAAGTGTGTGTGTGAGAGGGAGGGGGGAGGGAGGGAGGGAGGGAAGGAGGGAGGGAGAGGGAGGGAGAGGGAGAGAGGATATGCATGACTTATTATGAATTGATTTTTTCCATTGACTCTGGTGTGAAATTAATTTGATCAGTTCTGTCTGGTTTGTTTACAACTGGTGTGAGGTAGATACCCACATCCTGGGCCAGCCTCCCCTCTCTGTCCCAAGTTGGCAAAGTGAACATGTTCTATACACAATTGTATGCCTTCTTGTTAATTTCATTTCTACAAGGCTACTTTTTTTGCTCTTAATTAGTATTGCTGCTATAACTCATTGGCTTTAAAACGCCAAGGAACTGAGAACATGGAAAGTCATACAAATCACTAGTATTCCAGGTAGATGAATATGGAAATGAAAGAAAAGGAAGTATTTAGTGTTGGGTTTATTGTGCATATACATACCTACACATCACACATACACGTTTTAAAATCAGAACAGAGTTTGAAATAGATAAACTAACATTAGTATATCTAATTTATCAGCGTTAGTATATTACAATAATGTTAGTTCATTATTTCATAATTTCCTATGATTTGGGTGGAACAAAAAGAATCACATTAGTTTATTAGAAAAGGAAAAGGAAAAAATAACCTAAATGTCACAAAAGATGTGTAACTTTCAGGTTCTCCATTTCAACAAGCCAGGAAGTGTAAGAAGCAGGGGATAAGAGCAAAAAATAGTAGAAACTTCCAAAGTTAGGTCCCTTCTGGGTCCCCTTTACTAAATTAGCATCTTAAATTCTTCTGCCAGCCAAGGACCAGTTAATCACCAGTTCTATTTGTACTATGCACAGATCCACAAAGTAAGCTTCAGATTGTACAAACCAAGGTTATGTGGTTACCTTATGGTACAGAGTGTATTAGAATCGCAGCACCCCAGTTAGGGGAACAAAGCCAATCTATTAGCTAACCAGAACTAGGAAGGGATCCAAGCCATACAACTGGAAAAAAGAGGATAGGAGGGTTCCACTGCCCTCAATCCCTTTCCAACGTCCATACATTTTCAATCTGAACGTATCAAGGCACCCAGAAAAATTGTGTTCCTAGTATGGAACGAAGAAGAGTCGACCCCCAGTGCTGATTCACCCCAGCTCTCTCACTGCATTTCCAGATTTTGGACCTTTCTCAGGTGTTCATGAGTTGGAGGACCAGGATGCAACCAAGCGATCCTCGACGAAGCCTCCAAGAGACGATGCCGCCGCTGTTATTCTACACAGGGAAGTACGAGAAAGTCAGCACCGCCGGGCCAGTTCCCCACTCGCAGCAGCCCAAAGCACGAGTGGCCGCGGCGCACTAGGGCGTCCGGGGCGCGCACGCACGCGGCTTCCCCATTGGTCCCGCGGGCTGGCTCGTCTCCGCCTCCGCTTGACGCCGGCCCTGCCGTTTAAATGCCTCCCGACGGGCGCCCGCCGCGCCTTTGGGTCCTGAGCTGGTGGGCTGTTGCGGGCGCGTCGAAGGAGGGAGAGCAAAGCACGCGACTTCCCAGGGCGACTTCACCTCTTCCTCGTGGCCGAGGGGCTCGGCTGCTTCCCGGGCAGCCCCATGAAAAAGCCGCCCCTTGGCTTGGCCTCCTAGCCCGCTTTGCGGCGCCAGCCCCAGCCGCCTTTCGCCATGAGCTGTCTGGATGTTATGTACCAAGTCTACGGTCCTCCTCAGCCTTACTTCGCAGCAGCCTACAGTCCTTATCACCAGGTAGGTCGCTGGACGGGCGCTTCCCTCCAAAGGGCAAAGTTGCCTGGGGGAGACTGGCCTGGTACTGGTCCTATTCGCCTCGGGGTTTATTCGCGTTGTCGGCCAATAGCTTCCTCTTTCTCGGGATGGATGAGTGCGGGGTGTGTGTGTGGGGGGGGGGGAGGGTACAGTAGTCACCCCTTTTAAAATGCTCGGACTGCAATGGGGCTGGTGGTCTTGGCGAAGGATTTCGTTTCTCCCAATTCTTTGTGTGGAGTCAGTTGGGTTCCTTTGCGTAGGATCGACTCTGGGCGGGCGCGCGACTTCCTCCTGCGGACAACTCCGAGGGCAAATCCTAAACGGGCAAATCCTAAACGGACTGTTGGAAAGGCCTGCCAAATCGCTGATGTAAACCTTCTGGACGCCCGTGGGATCCGAGCAGATTCACCGCCCTGACCGCCACGATTGGCAGAGGCGGAATTAAAGATTCTTACTTGCAACTATCGGTTAGCTTTCAACTTAGAAAGGTGTATTCAGAGCGCTTGCTCGGATAGCGAAAGCAGCCCGGTGCCATCCGAAATTCATCTACGTCAATTATGATTTAAGCAATTGTGGAATTTGTCCGCAAAAGCTTCTGCCACAGAAAACATTTACGGCCCCCTCATTATTTTAGGATAGGTCCGTATACATAGCCATATACATAGAAGAAGGTAATGTTATCGTATCGGGCTTTAGTACCGGGATCTCACCTGCCAGTAAATCTCTCTGACCTCGAGATATTCTGCATACGTGTTAGAAATTTTTCGTGGGTTTCTAAAACCCGGCTAACCTGCTTTGCAGACTTTTGATACCCCCACCCACGGCATTCCTCATACTGCGTAACCCATTGTGAGAAAGAGTCGATACGAAATGGAACTGGTTCTTGCGTCTTCCTTTAGACCCGCGGTTTCTGGTCACGCAGACGTTCCTATACTGTCTGCATTCGTGATAGGATGTGACTGACTATAAATCGCTAGCTGGATATCTTTTAGGATCTTTTGTTAAAAACAAGGAAATTCCTGTTTTTAATCGTTTGAACACCCTTTAATCCATGTGATTAGAACAAGATTGTGCACCTAATATACCTCTTTAGACAGGATGTGTTTTATAGAATAAATTCGTCCTGAGCAGGCCTAATATTGTTATTGTTGTTTACAGTGACAGAAAAAAAATGCTATTTAATTCTAAACCTGTTAGGATAAAATAGGATTAAAAAAGGATTTAGAAAAAAAATTGCACCTGTTTCGCTTCCCCTCCTCTCCTTTTGTTCAGAATTGAAGTGCCGCATTTAACTAAGAAATGGGGCTGTTTGGGCTGCCTTCTAAGCTGTCTGAAGTCGCAAACATCAAGGAAGAGGCGCTCTGTGCATGCCACTGAAGTGCCTAACTTCTGCTTCCCAAGAAATCATTTAAAATAAATTTGGTTTAAATCTTCAGGAAACTGAAATCAATGTTCTCCATAAAATGAAGAAATGTGAAGGCAGTGTGTTCATTTGCTTGTTCCCTCACCCTCCACAATAATAAATTTCTCTCCGCTGCCTTACTTTATATAAATAGCAACAAAATTACCCATTGCCATTATTCTATTTTGAAGAATACTTACTTGTAAACTCAGAACAAAGGGTCTTCACCGAGAAGATGCTCAGTTTTCATTATCTGCTACCTCGTGGAATTCCAGCGGATTTTGCATTGGAATATTGCATTGCTTTGAAAACCAGGTGTTTTAGAATTCTGGGGCACAGACATTATGAAATTAAGGGCTGTAACCTGCAGTGGATTTTCAGAATAAAAGAAGTAGACGTGTGCCTGAGATAACCTGAACATCGGAATGGAAGGATTCTGGAAGGGAAAGGTCTTAAGACTGAACAATTTTTCGACTTGTAATAATGTGCTTTCCCCCTTTCTGGGTAGCAGTGGATCAGATGACCTTCCTACATTTTTCTTATCAGAACCCCCGGATCAGGGCCAGTGGCCCAACAAGTTGCAGTTCCCAAAGGAAGACCGCCTGCACCATGTTGGGATAGGGAGGGCATCAGAATGTACTGGCCATCACAGTTAGTAGCCATTGGTAATCGCTTTCACCATGACTGGGAATCCTTCCAGTTGCCCTCTCATTTGACTTTCGAGAGGAAAGCATTGTTGACGTAGAGATTGGTCGAGCCTTGTTTGTTCGCTGACAAAGTCCCATTTGAAAGCGTTTCTCCGATTTAGTTTTCCAGGCACTTAACACTGCATCCGAATCCAAATTATTTGCTTCGGCCCTTCCCAAAAGTAGCAGCTGCAAGCAGCTTAACCGCGGGAAAGCCAACGCGGAAAATGTTTAGCCGACTTTCGAGAGAGCGCTCTTTCTTTTTCAGAACCTCGTAAATATAATCTGTTCCTTTCCGAAATATCTTTTTCCTTCTATTCGCCACAGAAATTTTTTGGGGGGGAAATTTCTCCTTTCTCCCCAAAATCTATTTCGAAACGAACAAGTCTCTTGTCTCTTTCATTTCACTTTCTCTCCTTGTAACCAACAAGGGTTTTTCTGCTTGGGCTAAATATGGGAAGAGTCCCGTGACTTTAGGACGTCCACCTCGTGAAACGCCCCCTCAAATTGCTCGTGATTCCTAATGCCTAATTTTTCCCAAAAAAGAAATTAAACTAGGACCCTGCAGGCATTTGCTCTGAAGAGAGGGCAGCCTTCCGCCCAAGAGACAGCAGTCAACTGGAACTCTGCTCCGTGGTCCTTGAGAATCTGTACATTTGGGACAGAACAGAAGTCAAGGCTCATCAAAATCTATTCTTGGTCGCTCATTACGGTTATATTGGATCTAATGAATCCTGTAAAAGTCGACAATCACGGTCTTTCCCGGAGGTTCGGGGTCCCCCAGTTTTCAGAGGGTGAAACTTGTTAGATCCGGGCAGGGAAAAACAACAGTCTTGTGGCACTCTGAAGCCGAAGGCACAAAGTATGGCTTAAATCGCAATCTGTTTAAGAGTAGTTTTCCCTTGCTTATAGTATTTAATGTGCGATTTTCTTGGACGTCCCTATGCTTTTCGTGTATTCTGGGCGTTTAATCTGCTAACTCTGTCAACGAGAAAATAAACTTGATTTAGAGTGGGAAATTCTTCGCTGCCTTTGGTCGTTTGGAATCGTTAGGCAGTGATATATGGTCGCCTTCCTTCTTCCTTCTCGGCTCCGGCAAACAGCCCTTCGAGGCCGCGACGTTTTTTAAAGGTTCCGCTGGCGCCTGCCCGCCCGAGAAGGGAGCGCAGGCCGCGCGCGCTGACCGAAGATCCGGGACCACATCGGGTTTTCCTTTCTCCGAGATTTACACAGCGAAGGCGGGAGGAGGAACGCTACCCGGGGAAGTGAACAGGGTGGCAGAAACTGCCCCGCGGCCAATGAATCCTAAGCCCAGCAGCCGAAGCTGCGAGGCCCTTCCATCCGGGCTTCGGAAAAGGCAGCGGGCGCGTCCTGGCCAGCTTTGTCCTTGGCGAGGCGAGTTGTCCCCTCTTGGGCTAATATCCATCCCAAATGCCTCCGTCGAAGGAGACTTTCCAGGCAAAGACGTCGCGAACGAAGCCGGCACCTTGAAACCGACCGACGGCTTTATTGCGGTCTTTCTCTCTAGCCCTTTGCTTTCTAAATGGGCTAGACTACCACTCCCATAAGCCACGCTCCGCGCGGGGAGGAGTCGTTGGAATTGTTAAGGACGCCCAAGCAGCTCTGCCTCGCACCTCAGAATCCCAGGCGCTCTATATTTCTCTAGGCGTGACTTGCGTCCCTTGCGTGAGACTCGTGGCAGCGGGAAGCCCCGCGCGCCTTTCTGACAACTCCTTTCCTCGAAGGCGGCGTGTGAGGGGAGCCTCTCAGTCGGCCGGCTGATAGGCGCGGCAGAGCGGAATCTTTCCTCGCTGGTTTTCCCGCGCTTTCACGGCTACGAGGCTACGGGGGTGTGCTACCCTAATTACCGTGTTGGAGACTCTCGCCCAGGTCTCCAGCCCGGCCACCAAGCTCGCGGGGTGGTGACTATGCCAGTTTGCCAACTGCTTCGTCTCTAATGCTCTCTCGGGTAGCTTCACCCAGCCTGGTTGCGGCGATAAATTGTGCCCTTATTGGCTGGAGGCGATTAGATGAGCCGCAGCACGCGGGGGGGGGGGGGGAAGCCGCTCTCTCTCCGCCCCGCCCCCTTCCCCCCCCCCCCCCCCACGCGGGG
>QLTV01001816.1:328045-344280 GCA_003457575.1 Thermophis baileyi
AAAGAGTGCAGAGAAGAGCAACAAAGATGATTAGGGGACTGGAGGCTAAAACATACGAAGAACGGTTGCAGGAACTGGGTATGTCTAGTTTAATGAAAAGAAGGACTAGGAGAGACATGATAGCAGTGTTCCAATATCTCAGGGGATGCCACAAAGAAGAGGGAGTCAAACTATTCTCCAAAGCACCTGAGGGCAGGACAAGAAGCAATGGGTGGAAACTAATCAAGGAGAGAAGCAACTTAGAACTTGGGAATGGGGTCTCCTAGTAAATGTCTATGCCATTCTGAGAATATCTGAAGGCAAGCGGGTAGAGGAGGGTAGTGGCATTGTTCTGTGACTAAACTCATCCGGCTTTATTTAAGTAACATAAACATTTGTTGGATGGAAGCTTGAAGGAACGGGGCTCTGAAACTCAGCCCTCTTTCACTCTGTTTTGAATGAAATGGAGCATCAGAGTGTCATGCCTGATCATGGAGAATCCCTTAACATAATCCAAACATCACTTCAGTATCTATGGCTATACCGCAATGGTGGTCTTATAGAAATCGGTTAAGTAAAGTCAATATAAGTTTAAATGGAAAGCTTTTGAAATCACTGCCTTGATTTCTTTCATGGGAACCAAACTTCCTGACTGGAAAAGTTTGTCATTGTCGGACAGTGCTATTTCAGAAGCTCCGGAGTTTAAAATTTCAGCCACAGCCATGAAGAGTGCTGTGGCACTTGAAAGACGAACACATTTATCATCATGTAAACTTTGGTTAATAAACAGTTCACCTTTAGGTGTCAAAACAACCTCTTTATTTTTATGCCTGAAATTTGTGCTGCTACAGCTGCCAATTTCCTAAACAAAGCTAAGGAAAAGATGCGTTTGAATACTGTTTGCCTTCCACTGGATATCACTGTGTCATTTTTTTAGCAGCAGTACCAACATGCTTTTATACTGCCTTTTTCTGGATTTTTTTTTTCATTCCAGCCTTTGTATTCTCATACAATCTTCCATCCAAGTACTAATCAAGGCAGCACCACTTAGCTTTCAAGTCCTGGATTTTTATGGAAGAACAAAATTAGTAGTCACTATTATTGCTCCTTCTAAACAAATAAAGAAAAACAGTGTTCAAAATTAGCATGCAGTTTTTCTCTATATAACACAACAACATACACAACAATGTATGACATTTCTCTCTGGTGAAAATATTATGGGCCTTAAATATTTCTGATTTAAAGCTTTAAAATTCAGGAAAGTAGCCAATTTGAAAGGGGAGTTTTAGACTCTTATGTCAATCTTCCCTGGAAATAAACCCTGCTGAAATCAGAAATACTTATTTTTGGCCAAGTATGTGTAGATTTGTATTCTTATAATGCAGTTCTCTCCAGTAAGACCACACACTATTCTACTAAGTGTCCAAGTGTCCAAGTGGGCTGCTTTATACAACTATTTTTATTGAGAAATTCAGGGCATTTGATAGCTGCTCTCATCAAAAGCCATCAAGATGCATTGGTTTATCACACCAGCCAGCCAAGCCTTGTCTTAGGGCACCTCCTGCCTGAAATGCAAATTATTGGGCATATCTCTGCACCTTGAAGCATTTGAGAGGGTGACAGATTCTCACTGAATCACCATAACTGCCATCCCATATACCTTGATGTAACTCATTAAATATGGCTTACTTATGAGCAGACCAAATTTTAACCAATTCGTTTTACTCCACAAATTACGCTAAACCAAAACAAACAAGTCATAGTGAGGTAAACTATTAGGGTTTGGGGTTATTATTATGCCATAAACAGCGCACTATGGTTTATAAACTCTGGTGTGTATGTTAATATGACATTTGAACCCAGCCAATTAGGATGGATAAAACATCTTAACAGTGTCCTTTGCTTCCTTGCTGCTTAGCCAGCGATTCCCAGCTCTTGCAGTGCAGTTTGATGGATCAATTCATCTTTAACATTTCCAGAATTTCATCCTAAAACGCCTCAGAAAACACTTCCTCAGTTCTCTTAAATAATTAACTGTCCTCAAGTAAAAACTTTCAGTTAGAAAGTTGTACATGTACAAGATCTATTTGGAAGAATTTACCACAACTTTAAGTAACCTCTTCCAAATCCATGCCCTCCATCTAGGAGTCTTGCATTATAGCTCCTGGAAACCCCCAATTAGCTCAGCCTTTTCACACTGCCTGGAATTATTAGAATTATGGTCCATTACTATTTATTTATATGTCACCCCACTTCCAGCAACTGTGATTTCAGATAAAATCATTAAAAAACAAGAAAAAAACCCAATAATATAGTCAAAGGGTACCACTGAAGGCTATTGTAATGTTACTCTTCAAGATAGAAGTTGGGATATTCCTCTTCATGACCATTTGTTCCCTTCTACCCTTCCACTAGATCTGTTGTGGCCTGCCAGCAGAGCTGGCAGCAGATTCGGACAGTGAGGAGGTTGGGGAGGAACATGGGCCAGTCCTGGAGTCTGGGGAAGGCTCTGACGAGTGCTCTGTGTCGGAGGCCGTATGACAGTTATCAGCTGCCTTTGGAGTCAGAGATCAGTGAGGCAGACGAACAGCTGGAGCCTGTTCCTAGTGTGCACATGTGCAGAGTTGCCAGACGAAGGGAACAGCTAAGGAATAAGGGTCGACTTGGGAGTAAGGCCACAGGTGGACGATGAATGGCCCCTCCCTTAGGGAATAAAAGAGGAGTGAGTGTTTGCAGGAGACAATTAGTTCATTCCTGCATTCTTGCCAAGTATTGCGTCGTCTGAAAGATATTGGCCTGGCCACTCTCCAAGCCTGATAAAGGTCAGTAATTGTGAACTATCTTGAAAGACTGTGGGAGAGGAAGGACTGCTGGAGAGAAATTCACTGTAAATTAAATAAAAGAGGTTTTATCGGGGCTAGGAGTCTGCTTCGTGGTTTGGGAAAGCCTAGGTCAGAACAAGATCAGGGCTGTTGAACTCACAGCCCGCGGGCCAGATGCGTCACATGCTTGTCACGCCCACTCCCGGTTTAACGAAGGGGGAAAAGTCATGATAGGTCACATGATGACGCCATGACAACACGAGTTTGACACCCCTGCACTAGATCCTAGTGACCACAGTAACATTTAGTTTCAGATGCAGGACTATAGTTGCATTCTGAGAGCATCAGGTCAGCTACAGAAACAAATCTACATGCCTCATTGCAGTTGATCCATTAGTGTAATACCCACTCCTGCGCCTATGGTTTTATGATTTCAAAGAAGGCATCAAAAACACATTTAGCTGATGCTAAAAGACCATCAGATACAGTACAGCCTTCCAGTGTGTGCTAGGAACCTAAAGCAACCAAGCAACACAAAAGATGGCAAAATGCCTAGCCAAGGGGAGTCTTGTGCTAGTCTTGTGCTGCTTAGGTGGTGATTGTGTCCGCTTTGTGTGGCTAGTTCTGTCACTATTGGATACATTACAAGTTCATACTGTTCTGTTGTTTTATCATCCCCACAGTATGGAGAGTGAGATGGTCACTTTTTCGCCTATAAGCAGTGATGCTTGGTGAGAAGCCAGATATTTTTACCAATCATTTTTCTGAATTTGTGAGAATAAGGCTTTGTTCATTGTCTTCATTACTGTGACTTAAAAAAAGAAAAAAAAGTTTGGCAATCAAGGCAGCAAATTCTGTTCTGGAATACTTTTCTGCCAGCTCAAGAACTGGTGGATTGCACATCAGTGCATTCATCTGACAGTTCCCTAAGAGAAGAAATACAGTACAACAATTTTGCATCCCTAGAAAAAATGAAATGCATGGTGTCTTTGTGTCTTTCCTTTATGCTTGAGATGAATTATAGATAAGTGCCCCAAAATAGAGCAGTTTCTTCCCTCCTTTGTCCTCCATCTTTTAAAATTGTTAGGTTTTAGCACACATTATCTAACACTCCTATGTTTTTAAAGTGGAGGTGGGGAAAGTGTTGCAGTTTATATGCCTCTTCTCCAGAGACAAAGGAATTGGGGTTTCTAGGACATTTTGTCACTTGAAAAACATCCTGGCAACTCAAACATTGTTCTGTGATCACAGTGCTGACCTTAGATTGTTCCCAGACCATAATCTAAATACCATATACTGTATGGTGGTCCTTCCTGTTTAATTTATCACAGCTAAAGTGTGCAAACTTTATCCTACTTCCCTACACTACTTTTGGAGTATTGGAGTATTGATATGCTATGAAAAGCAGAGAGCTGAGCAGTTGGCCATGTTGATTAGGACTTCTGAGAGTTAGAAGTCAAAATGGGACAACTCGCCACAGCCAATTCACCATGGCCAACTCACCACGGTCAACTTGCCATGGCCAACTCGCCAAGGGACAACTCGTTGTGGGACAATTCAACAATTCAATTTAATTATTTAAAATAATTTTAAAAATTTTAAAAATATTTTAATTTTTGTCATTCACATTTCATTTTGTCCCTTCTTTGACATCCTTTAATTATTCTATTCCACTATTTCTTCGATATTAGTGTAACTCTTGCCCCAAGACAAGTTGTCCCGCAGTGAGTTAGTCACAGCAAGTTGGTTGTGGTGAGTTGGCCATGGCATGCTGGCCGTGGTGAGTTGTTACAGACCTCTGGATGACACGTATTCAATATTCTTGATTTTTAGGTGGTTTTATTTTTAATAAGCTGACCTAACAAATGGGAGTGTATGGCTGACCTTGTCTGGGCTCAGAAACTAAAAATGCTTGGGTCTGGTTAGTAAAAGGATATGAATTAATACCAGGGCTTTAGGTTAGACTGTGAAGGTTTTTTGGGGGGGAGGGAGGGAATCCAGAAAAAGAGAACAGCACTCAGCTCTACTATATTGCTAAAACTAGCAATCCAGTTTCACCCAAAAACTAGATGGATGTGCATCTGCAGTTGAACTCAGCTTGAAGGAGACATTATCTTCAGTGTACTATGTTTTTAAAAAGATTTCACAAGCATTATACTTGATATAGTGATAACTAGATCACTATAACTTGATAACTAGAGGCATTTATAAGCCAGTTTGGTATAGTGGTTAAAGTCACTGGATTAGAAGCCAAAAGACAATAAGTTCTAGTCTTGCCTTAGGTATGGAACCCAGCTGATTGATCTTGGAAAGTCACTCTGTCTCATTATAGGAAGAAGACAATGGCAAAGTATATTTTGAAAACATTGCCAAGAAAACTGTAGGGACTAGTGAATCAAGTTGCCAGCAATCAGACTCAGTGGTGGGTACTATAGATACAGAAATAAAAAGAGACTGGTGCTAAGAACGATTTTTAATTGATAAGTAACACAACAATTTCATGCACAATACCAAACATTCATCTAAACCCAGTTCACGTGCTATTTTTAAATGTAAGTAGAATTTTTAAAATTGTGTAGGAATTTATATTTTGATTTGAAGCTAATGTGAAAGAATGGAAAGGTACATTGGCTTTATTCTTTGCATCTAGTCATGTTTTGAATAAGTCAGAATGAGCAGATTTGTACTAAATTATGTTTTATATTAAAGGCGTATAAACCGTGATTGGGTTAACACAAAACCAAAATAAAACACACATTAGAGTTTCAGATACAGTAGTATATGAAACCAACTGTTGTTTTAAAAGCATCAAAGTCTTGAAAATTCTTTTGTGGTACTAAACTCTTTTCGTATGTGTTCAAAAATAATACAAATTTTCAGTGTCATTCAGTTTGGGAGGAGAAAATTCACCTTCAAGATGCATGTAAATACTCTCAATTTTGAACACCCGGGTTTTAAATTTATAAACAAGTACAACTATTTCAGAATGGAAAACACAGCTCTGAGCCTCCCATCCACAGTTTCGTGATATTCATTTATGAAGAATATTTACTTATAAAGTCCTGTATGGCATGGGGCTTGGGTAACTGAGAGACTAGTTGTCTCCAAAAGTTTTTGCCTAGCCAGCATGTTTCTGTAGAATGGGTGCATTCCAGTCCCCCCCCCTTCTTCAGAAGTATACCTTCTCTGTTGCAGCCCCCACTGTCTGGAACAGCATCCCCTTGAGATAAAAGATAGCATCCTTTCTCCTGGGGTTCCAGAAAGCTTTGAAAACTTGGCTTTGGACCCAGGCCTGGGTTATGTTTTATGATTTGTTCAATAGCCTCTGTTTTGTTTTGTTGGTTTTCTTATTTCAGCCTGGGCTATCTGTTGTTACGTTTTCTCCAGTTTTGTACATCGCCCAGAGTCAGGAAGAGACAGTGTGAAATGAAGCATAGACACAAGTTATTTAAGCTTTACACCTGCATGATACAAGTAGTTTTTATCATATTTGTTAGAACAAATGCTCAAAGTGTTTTATTCAGTTTAGAAATATTAATAACCAAAAAGAAAGCATTTAAGTGTCATCTGTGAAAGAAAACAGGCCTGAATAATCTAGTGGGTCGTTTTAGGGTAACTGCTTTTGTTTTAAACGCATATCCTGTAAGGATGCAAAAGGCAGGATATATCAGTCTATTTGAGAACTCTTAAAAGAATAAACTTAGTGGTCTTGGTTACAGAACAGGAAAAAGGTAATACCTAGAAGATACACCGTTGGTGGTATGTAAATGGCAAAGAATAGAAATAGTTGTCCTCCTATCCTTCTAATGCTGTCTGTTTTGTGCTTGTCATTCTTTGTACAGAGGGATCTTTTCCTATGAGCCAGCGTAGTTTCCCACCCTCCTTCTGGAACAGCACTTACCAACCTTCTTCTGTGCCTGCCTCTTTGGGCAGCCCACTGGCAGCTACTGCCCACAGTGAACTGCCCTTTGCTACAGCGGACCCTTATTCTCCAGGCTCACTGCACAGCCACCTTCATCAGGGCCCCCCGGAACCTTGGCACCCAGCTCACCATCATCACCATCACCATCACCACCCATACATCGGTGCACAGAGTTCTGCTTACCCTCGGCCCACCACAGTGCACGAGGTCTACAGCCCACATTTTGACCCTCGCTATGGTTCGCTGCTGGTGCCTGCTGCTTCTGTGCGTCCCCACCGCCTCACTCCTGCCTCGGTGCCCACACCAGTCAGCCCTCAGTGTGAGCTAGGCAAGAATGAGCCTGCCACATCATCATGGACAACGCCAGCTCCTTTTGCTGGTCCTGCGGGAGAGATGGCACAGAGCTTAGGGCTGAATGTAGAGACAGGTAAGACCTGGCAGGCAAAATAATTGTGATCAGATTTTATTTTATTTTTTGTTTCTTTGAATCCCAGAGACTTTAAGTGCAAATTAGGTACCTGAAGTCTTCCGGAGGCTTAAAGAACCATTTCAACCCTTACAAATCCTGATGAAAGCTCAAAATTGGAATTCTGCTTTCTGCTACATTTGGAATTGTAGCTTTTGGTCCTAAGCTGACAAAGGTTCCGTACCCCAGCACTAAGCTATCGTGTAATTTACTTGTCTGCGATCCTGACAACAGAACAAGAAAAAGATAGAATGTGACCTGTTTTGTTACTCCAGCCACTGCAACTTGCTAACCATGTTTTGTGGTTTAGCATAAGATTAGGAACCCAAGCACAACAGTTTTTTCAATAATCCTTGATTAAACAAACCACGGCTTACTTAACATAAGGTGTGAACAAAGCTGTTGTGTTTCCTCAGCCCTCTCCACATCATTGGTTCTCCAAGAGGGGACAAGGAAACACTCAGCATGATGACATCATGACTCATATTGCATCATGTTACCAGGAGGACAGGAGAAACAGACACAGAACACCAACAGTGTGAGGTCTTTTTTTGTTTCTTTCAGTAAGTGTCCTGAAACTCTACTGCAGTGTTTCTCAACTTTGGCAGCTTTAAGATGTGTGGACTTCAGCTCCCAGTATTCTCTGCTGGCTGGGGATTTCTGAGAGTTGAAGTCCACATATCTTAAAGTTGCCAAGGTTGAGAAACACTGCCCTACTGAATTATATTGTCCATTACTGTCAACTTCACAATAACTCTGCAAGTTAATTTTATTTTTTCCTATTTACTTTGGTCAAGGATCATCATGGCAACTGTTTTTGATGCCAGAAAGTATGTAAAAAGTCTGAGACTTGGCATTTTTCTACTTTTTTTAAATAAATAAAGAGGTGACTCACTTGTAAACAACTGTCTGAATACAGTATAAGAGGCTGTAATGTTTAGTAACTTGCCCAGTGGTTGTACCATCAAGCATGTTAGATTTTGTAAGTTCTCACATGAAGTTAACCCATATGCATTTATTCTTCATTTCACACTTCTTCTGTAAATCAATTCTTGTGCTTTAAGTAACTCACTCTATTTTTGCAAGCATGTGGGGGTATTTGGCTCTTTCTGTCTTTATTTCATTTCTTTTCTCTTCCCTTTTTTAATTTCCAACTTCTCTCTTTCTTTTTCTTTCTTTTTCTCTCTGTTCTCAGGTTTGCAACCTCAGGATAAAAGCAAAGATCTCTACTGGTTTTAGATTCCACCATGACTTCTCCTCTAGTCAGACTTTTGCCTATGTAGGAGTGAGGACAGAGCCCAAAGTCAAGTCAATTTGTAACAGCTTCTGATCTTGGTTTTCAGCTCACCATTATTCCTACTGTGCTGGATCGCTCCTGAGCTGAGCTGCTGGTTATAACCCTCCCTTCCTATGCACAAATGCCAGCTTCGTTCTTTGCCTCACGGTTCTGATACCAGCATCTCACATCGAGACAAGAAAAGCGGAATGGCAAAGGAGGCTAAAAAGCTGCTTCAGCTTGGCATTTCTTCTCCTAAAATAGCAAAATTGAGCACAACAACTTCACATTCAGAAGAACTGAGTAAAATGAATGAGGATGTGAAAAACATTGACTTTAGGAAGCTGAAGGGTTTGTTAATATTAGTGAGGACATAAATCATATTTATCATTTGGCATTTAAAAAAAACGAAGCAGCATGGGAGGTATTTAGGCATTGTGAATGAAGCAAAGTAATTCTAAACTCTTAAATACATTTGGAACATATATTTTTTTTTATAAAAGGATGGATCTTTCTGACTTCAGCATGGTGATGAGTGGCAAGTGACTAGTGGGGCCACCTGCCTCCAGGCTTACACAAATGCAGCTGTTCAAGAGACAACTGTTCCAACTCCAAGAACTTGACAATCAAGGTGGCACTTCTCTGAGTTTGGCACAAAAATTGCATAGGATAATACATATATACATAGTTGTATATATAGGTTTTTTATACAAAAAACATTTATGATGATAGAAAATATCCTTTAAAAAAAAACCTCTTCCAGCTTTCAGGAGAAACAACTGGAGTGAGTGGGAGGGGAGGGCTAATGGGGTAGACAAAAGACTTCATTTCATTGAATGTTCCCTTATGACTTTTTGTAGCAACCAGGAGACGGTCTCTTCTCTCTCTTGTTTTGAAAAGGGTATACAGTATAAGAAGTGTTTATTTGTAGGGAAAGTAATTAAAAATGTCTCCTTTAACTTTTGATTGCATTTGTTTTATGAAATAGAGGGTGGAGATTTCAGATGTCCATTGGGAATCCCAATTCTCCCTATTTTTTAATTTTAAACATTCCATTGATTTGCTTAACATTTAGAAACCATCTGGATCAAGCCAAATAGCAAATTAGTTCAGTATCTCATTTCCCACCATGACAAAACCTACAGATCAACAGACAACAAGCCATAAATAAGCTATAGAGATGCAATAACCCTCTCCTCTTACCTTTAAGCAACTGCTACTCTTGAGATACGATGCTTCTGAATCTGGTGGAGACATATAAACATCCTGTTTAGTAGCAACTGACCGTCTTATCATTTCATTTCATTTATTCAATTTAGGCACTACCTGGCTCCAAACTGACTCTAGATATACAATAAAACCAAACAAAATAGGAATATACATTATAATAAAATTATAAAGTGCAAAGGAATAAGAATGGGAATTTTTTAAAAAAACAAGAACAGATGGTGTTTTTGAGTAACACCTATACCCTCAAACATCTGGAACAAGGGGCACCAACAACCATACCCTAAGGCCTGGGAGAACATTCAAGTATTCGAGGCTTTCTGAAAAGCTATCAGAGTGGGGTCACCTGGACAACACAGGAGATGGGCAGTTTTTCATATAATCTGGCTTTATGCCATATAGGACTTTGTAAGTCACAATCAGTACCTTGAATGATAGTTGCAACTAAATGCAACAGTGCAACTCAGGGAGCAGAAGTGCCACATGGACATACCTACTCATGCCCATTACTGCCAATGCCACTGCATTTGGTTGAAGCTTCCAAGTGATTTTCAAGGGTAGACTTCTGTGAAACACATTGCAGTAGTGAAGCCCTAAGGTAACAAGGCATGAGTGACTTCCAGGAAAAGATGCAACCAGATGAATAAAATTCTTTTTTAAAAATTGCCTAAGATTATATTTCCATATAGTGGTATCAATAACTTTTTTTCTTACTTTGGATCTCCCACTGTGACTGTCATGAGGAAAAACATCTGTCCACTTTTTCCATACTCTACATTATTTTGAATCAAGCATTATCACATCCCTTACTATTCTTTTTAAACTTAACAAAAAATGGAATAGACTTTCCTCAAAGGTGAGTTGATTTTATCATTTGTTTGGTCTCTATATTCCTTTCCTGCAATACAGACAGAAGGAAGCACTCCAAGTATTGTCCCAAAGGTGCTTTTTCAAGAGGCAACTGGACTTTCTTGTTTTTCTTTGAAGACATTTTGCATCTCATCCAAGAAGCTTCTTCAGCTCTGACTGGATGGTGGGAATGGAAGGATTTACAGTATATTCCTAGCAGAAGCTGGTCATTTGCATTCTTTTTGGAGAGTTGTTGAGGCCACTTGGCATTTGTCTGTGCCCATAAACCTCCAAGTGGCCTCAACAACTCTCTAAAAAGAATGCAAATGACCAGCTGTCTGCAAGGAGCATAAATGCTTCCATTCCCCACCATCCATCAGAGCTGAAGAAGCTTCTTGGATGAGAAGCAAAACGTCTTCAAAGAAAAACAAGAAAGTCCAGTTGCCTCTTGAAAAAGCACCTTTGGGACAAGCTCATGTACAACATTTTTCCCAGAAATGGCTTTAAATACTCCATTCCAAATGAAGCTGGCTTTCAGTTGAAATTTTAGGGCTGTTGAACTTGAAATGTGATGCCCCCATGTCCTATTTGTGGTAGGTGACACTGACCACTGGTGATTTATTTCCCCTACCTGCATTGCAGTTTGTTAGTTGTATTTTTTTTCTTTTCAGTAAGCTTGCTGGGATTATTCAGGCTGCATAGAGAGTAACTCTAACATAACATAGTGGTTTGAACTTTATTTAAGCATACATTGATCTGTACTATTGGTGTACAACTGGGATGGACAATTTATTTTCTTACTGTATTGAAATTCAATTTTCAGCAAGCTAGGTAGCAAGGGAGATTCAAAGTTGTAGGTCAGGAACAATTAAGAAGGTCATAGGTTGCCTTTCCTTGGTATAAATGATACTCTTGTGACTTTTCCACCAACCTTTTTTCCCCTCTACCCATCCTTGGCCTATTTCCTACCTGTTTTTTTCTCTCCTCCAAATTTAGAGTAACAAAAGCAGTTAAAGATAAACCCCAGCAGGTTATAATTTCCTATTTTATAGTAAACTTGGCAATATGAGGTTTCCTCCATTCTCAACCTTTGTAATCTTTCCCATTTTCATCCAGTTCCATCTCTTGTCATTGCTGGAGACTAGAGATAGCTGAAGGGAACTCTATCCTTGTTTGTATTTCAGATGTTTTTTCATCTAGTTGTAAACTCTGTACAACTGTTCTAAGATCTGTATTTACAGAAGCCAAGCATTGCTGTCTGTTGCCATATAATGCCTCCTTCGAAGAAGGGTACCACAAGCATTATTGCAAAAGAGTCAAAGTTTTCCTCCAGGTGACAAAACTCTGGATCTTATCTGAACATTCCCGCTGGCTATAATTCAGCTCCAATTTATGAGATATGAAATACAGCCAAACAGAAACAGAGACTTGCCAGAGGTTCAGCTTAAGAATGGGTATCTGGAGCTTTGCAAGCATAGGAGGTGATAGGTACATGGCATAATTAGTTTGACTAGATAAGGGTTTGCTGCATCTCTTTCTAAGCTAAGTGCTAATTATGAATTCCTTCCAGTGTTATAAAAACCCAATAGAGCAACCTCAGTAAAGAGAAATGTGTGCTGATTGAGTATAGATCACCAACTGTATGTTCAGCTTCTGCTCCTTGTACTGATAACAAAGGCGGGGGGGGGGGCGGAGGCCAATTACACAGATCATTCTACACAGCCTGAATACTTTTTTTCTATCTCATATAAGAAGTGGGCATAATATTTGAAAACATGCCTAGTTCAGCACAAATTGAAGACAGCAATGAATCTCTTATTTTACTCTTTAAAAATCAAACACAAGCAGTCATGGAGCTGAAAAAGAGCACCAAAGTTCTTGCTAAGAGAGGTAATTTTTAAAATATCAAAATGAATTTTGGATGTACTGCTAAAATATGCACAGACAGATATCTTCAGGGGAAAATACTTTAACTGTTGCATTCAAAAGAAAGAATTGTTGTAATATATTCATCCTGCATTTCAAACGTTCAAAATACTCCATATTTACAAATCTGTGGGGGAAGGCCAATATTATCTTCATACTGTAGAAGGGAGGAAAGAGGCGGCACAACAATTTCATATGTTAAAGTAGTATTTGGAGCAATTCAAGCTACTGGGCTAGATCAATGTACACAATAGTACAAATTCTACAACAGGGAGAAAAAAAGACAGCAATTTTCAAGCTCACCATAACATCAACTTTAAAAAACACCACTGGCAGAAATGTTAACGGGGAAAAAAAGCAATCCATTTGAAACAGAAACAACCTTTTGGGAGGTGAATTGTAATAAGATTGCTGCTCTCAAGAAGCCTGTTTTGCACAGACCAAGATAAGCATACACAGAGGACAGTTTAAGGATTGCTATTACAGTGTAAACTCTTTAAACACACAGATACACAGCTTTTCACTTGCTTTCTCTATGTAACTCTTTGCATCAGTGGTGAAATCCAATTTTTTTACTATCGGTTCTGTGGGTGTGGCTTGGTGGGCGTGGCAGGGGAAGGATACTGCAAAATTTCCATTCCCACCCCACTCCAGGGGAAGGATACTGCAAAATCCCCATTCCCTCCCCACTCCTGGGGGAAGGATATTGCAAAATCTCCATTCCCACCCCACTCTGGGGCCAGCCAGAGGTGGTATTTGCTGGTTCTCCAAACTACTCAAAATTTCCGCTACCGGTTCTCCAAACTACTCAAAATTTCCGCTACCGGTTCTCCAGAACCTGTCAGAACCTGCTGGATTTCACCCCTGGTTTGCATGGACATTTGATCAAGCTGGTTCCTAGAAATCCCAGGACTAGTTTATTTTGAATTAAAAAATCCAGAGAGACAGCAAAAGGCAGCAAAGAAACATAGGAAACCTGAACTCTTTGCTGGTATTTAGTGAACCACTAAGATAAATGCAACCAGACAGGAAATGTCTGACCTTAACAAACTCAGCCTCCTATTAGATGAAAGCATCACATCATCATGATTGATAATATGCCACTTATTCAGAGCTTTCAAATATCCAAAACCATTTATAATCTTAATAATTCTTTTAACACTGTTGACCCATCAGATCAGTAGAGTCTGTACAAAACAGATTGCTTCATGATTTGCAGGAGTCAGATTCAGCAGAATAGTGAAATGACTTACATGCCTCTTCATTGGACATTACAGCTAGAAGGTATGACTTTGTAGCTCATCAGCCAATGACTGAAATAAGATATCACCAGTGAAACTTTTCGCTTCATACATGCTAACTCACAGGAAGGCAGCCTACACTTTTAGCTGCAGCCTGCTGAGAAGGGCAGTACAAATTGACAGATGTGTGGGTCTAGGTAATTCAGAAATTCATCACTGGGTCTGCAGTTTCTCTCCAGGGTTTTTGAGTGAAAATTTTTTCCAGTTATACCTGGAGATTGGTCTCAGCACATTCTATGAGCAAAGCAGGTGTTTTCTGACTGACCTAAAGCTGTTGTTCCATAATCCTTTCTTTAGGAGAAAGCCCCACTAAATTCCAGGCAAATAACTTCTAAGTTGTTATGTCTGGGCTTGCATTTTAAGTTCCCAAATTTTTTTAATCCATATTTATTTCTTCTGTCTTTCATGATTATGCTTGTCTTTCCTCTCCATTTCATCAGTAAGAGGGCAATGGAATTATTACATTGATGGCAGGGGTTGTTTTTCTGTTGCTGGTTCGGTGTAACTGAAATGTGGATATCTAAGTACATAGCAGGAGATAGATCAACAGAAGCCTCCTCTAGTCAGGTTCAACCTCTTCCATGCACTGCAGCCCCCAAAATCCAATTGGAACCTTAATTTGGTATCTGTCTCTCTCTCCCCCTCCCCCAGCTTCTTTGCAACTGAAGCGCTGTAATGCTGCTTATTGCACAGTAAGATGAAAATGATTATTCTCTCTTGACAGACCTGCACAGCTCTCTCTGCATTTAACCAGGGCCCTTACAAGTTGGATCAGGGAAGAGACACTTGATAGCCGAGGCTTCCATGGTTGAAATATTTGTGAAGTTAACGCATAATCTGAAAGCAGAAGCTAATAAATTATAAGGTGCTAATTGGGGCCCAGAGTGGAGCCGTCAATCACATTTCCCTAAACACACAGAGACCCTCCTAACCTAAAAAGGCAAGAGAGTCTCCAAGAACAGCTCCCAGTTGTCACCAGCCATGACATCCTGATCCATCTCAACAAGGGCATACATAAACTGTCAAAGCAGACAGTGTTCAAAGACATTAGGTTGCAATCGTATGTGTGATTTCTTGGCAATTCCATTTTACACAGTACAGTAGAGCTTTTTTGGAAAACATATCCCAAGGCTGTTCTTTCCAAGAAGTTCTTGTAACGATCAAGCTTTATACCAGGGAAGATACTCCAAATCTAACTGTAGCAAACAGTCAACTCTCTGTTTATCAAACATTTAGTAATCCTCCCCTCACACCTCCATGAGAAAATTTTGAGGACAGAAACTTCAGTCTCATAACAAACAAGATTTGGTTTTATTTCCTCATAGTAGAATTCTACAATTGTACCACAAAGGTTTTTTTTTCCACACAGGCAGCTGTTGATAGCAAAACAAATTGGTGTTCATATGCTGTCCCAGTTAATAAAGGTTCTCCTTGCAGCCACACTACACAAAATGACATCTCTGTACTGAAATCTTCAGTAACAACTTATCACCTGCTTCAGTCATGAAATACTTTCCTACCACTAAGTATTTTCAGCTTCAAATGCAAAACATTAAACCTACCATAACACAGTGGGAACAGCATAAGCTGTGAGGTAGAAGATCGCAGGCCGAATATGAACTTGGACTTGAAATTCTAGATGGCTTTTTATAATATAAACACTTGCCTCCCTGATTGGGGCAAATGCCCAACATATTTTTGAGCAAACCTCTTGTATCTTGTGAATTCCAGTCACATTCCTCATTTACAAACACCATGAGTGCCCCAATAGTGATTCTAGTTTGAGAGGCCCCCAAACTGACCTCCCTACCCCCAAAACTTAGCAGAATTTGTTTCAGTTTTGCAATATATACGTTTAAATAGAGGAAGAGTTAAAATCATCAGTGTAGATTTATTTACTGTATTCATGAACGTCCCCTCAAAAAATCTGTGTGTAGATTTTTTTTTTTTCCTGATGGAGAATGTCTTGGCAATGTAGTCAGGCATGGTACTTTTTTCCATGGAGAATGAATCATGTGGAATGCTGGAATGCCCACTTTTATTTGAAGTATCTTCAGGTCTTCAATGTTCAATTGATAAAATCCATCTTTTATCTCAACTGAGTGTTTGCTTGAGTTTTCCTCTGAGATATTTATTTATTTATTTATTTATTTATTTATTTATTTATTTATTTATTTATTTATTTATTTATTTGTCAAGCATATATATGATTACGAACAAAGTATAAACAGAGTATAAACATGTTTGTGAATATATAAGTACAAGCATGGTTATGAGTACAAGAAATTTAATGAGTATATGGGTACATTAGGACAGGGATGGTAGGCACACTGGTGCACTTATGCACGCCCCTTACAGACCTCTTAGTAATGGGGTGAGGTCGACAGTAGACAGTCTAAGGTTAAAGTTTTTGCGGTTTGGGGCAGAAACCACAGAGTCAGGTAGTGAATTCCAGGCCTCCCTCACT
>QLTV01001816.1:368791-383060 GCA_003457575.1 Thermophis baileyi
CCTTCGGCCGTGGAGGCCACACCCAGTACCTTCCAGGAGCTTCCATGCTCGAGCCCCGGAGCGGCAGCAGACCTGTCCGCACAGGCCGCTGCCTCACCACCAACTGAATTGCGCAGGTCTAGTAGGGCTCCAAGACGCCCCGCCTACCTGCGTGATTACGTATGCTGGACAGCTCCATCCAGGAGGGGAGGGGTGTTATGTTCCAACTGTTTAAACTGTGTTACATGGTTCCAACCAGGTCCAGCGTTTGAGCGGGAAAAAGCTCAAACGCTATTGACTTCTATTGAGCAGCAAGCACAAGCTTTTCATTGATGATAACTGTTATGTTCTAACTGTTTAAACTGTGTTACATGGTTCCAACCAGGTCCAGCGTTTGAGCCGGAAAAAGCTCAAACGCTATTGGCTGGTCTGTCTGACAGCTCCCTATAGAAGGGCAAGCTGTCAGACTGCTCTTTGCTGGTTGCTTACACAAGAGCTGAAATAAAGAGCTGCTTTGGAAGTCTGTCTCCTGTCATCTCTACCCACTATCTAACATAAACAATTCCTGAAAAATTGCAATTATCTCTGTTAGGAAGAATCTCTGTGGAAAAGATGACTGTATTCCCTAGAATGTTGTTCTTATTTCAGACACTACCTGTTTTGAGAACTGAAACCGTGGCAAAAAGATATATCTAGATTTATATAGCAGAAGACGAAACCAAAGGTTAAATTCAGCATTCTCCGGGAAAGGAAAATGGATAATTGCGGTTACCTGATTTTAAACTGTATTTTGCTGCCTGGTGTTTGGTTTGGATGAAAGAATGGTTTTAGTTAACAAATTAACTAAAGAGCCGAGGTGGCGCAGTGGTTAGAGTGCAGCACTGCAGGCTACTTCAGCTGACTGCTAGCTGCAGTTCGGCGGTTCAAGTCTCACCGGCTCAAGGTTGACTCAGCCTTCCATCCTCCCGAGGTGGGTAAAATGTGGACCCAGATTGTTGGGGGCAATATGCTGACTCTGTAAACCGCTTAGAGAGGGCTGTAAAGCACTGTGAAGCGGTATATAAGTCTAAGTGCTATTGCTATATAAGTCTAAGTGCTAAATTAGTGACTCTTAGAATTATAAGATCATGGTCTGAGGCTTGCATGGCATGATTATTTATGGTATGATAAAGTTAAAAGAATATTTTAAAAAATCATTGTCAGGAATGCCGTATGACAAATATGGAATAGCTATAAACCCAGGCTATGCCCGAAAATACCTTTGTTGGCACAGCTCAAGAAGTGTTTTACAGAAAAGAAACAACAGGCAAAGACAAATGGCTAATATACAGTGATAAGTTATTTTGTACAGTAGCAGAGGAAAAGGAGAAGTTTAAAATGAAATCAAGAGAACAATTGTTTGCATAGGGATTGTTTTCAATGGTTCTCATATTAAGAGAAATATTTAATATAGACTTTAAATGTACTGGGAATAAAATATGATAAATCAGAATTTGAAAATGAAGTATTGTATGTACAAGTGGATTGGATGACCTTCCTTGCACCAGCAAAGAGGAAAACACATTACTGTTGTGGTGAAGCCAAAAATGTCAGAGGAAGGTCTAGGACAAGCTGAGGTTGACATCCCTGCTCTTCCAAAATGGTAGGAGGCCTGTCCTCACCTTGGGGCAAATAAGTCATGATTGGCCATAAGAGATAAAAGCGATGCTGACCCAAATTCTCTAAGTTATGTCTATATACAAAATCTATATACAAAATCTGGCAAATGCTCCAGAAACCAAGTTTTCTTCCTGGCTGGGAAGTGAATTTAAGATTTATTTTGCTTTCCAGCAGATGGCACTGTAACATGCTATTAATTAAGATTTGGTAATAAAAAGGAGTTTAAAGTCCTGGATTCTTTTGATCCCCCAAGGAACACACACACACACACACACACACACACACACACACACACACACACACACACACACAATTGCCTTCTCACTCCTATGGGTGATATATTTCTTCTTCAATCTTGGATCCTCTATCTGAGAGTTTAAGCATTCCTATATAAATAACTGATACCCATGCTTCGCTACGAAACTATGTGATGGGGCTTGATAAATTGACACTTAAAGCTTGAAAATTAATGAGTAGTTAAAAAAGGGACTGTATTATTTCGTTAGAGATGGTAAGCTAAGTTTCTGTTACAGATGAAGACATTATTTGCATAGCATAGACTTTAAATTCGTCCCTCAGATGAATTGCTCAGGACCTCCCTGTAAACAACATTCCTGGTTTTGCTCTCTGGCTGGAGGATGACCAGGCTGTCAGGTGAACTGACTCTGGAGCATGCCACATAGAACTGGCCATGGGAGAAACAGGCAGTTTCCCTTACTTGTGTTTTCCAACTGTTCTGTAGTAAAGCTGCTTGCTGCTGTGAAAGCAAAAGCGAAACTGAAACTCCTCTGCTTGTGTTTTGCATTTGGATCAGATTTCTTTTCAGGTGGGGAGGGGGGAGTAGAACTCCTTAGCATCAGAGCTTGTTAATAATAATATAAGAAATACTCATGCTCCGATGGTCATTTCGAAAAATCCTTTCTTAGTGAGCACCTAGAAGCCAAGAGGAACATATGTGGCAAATTTCAAGTTTGTAGGCTTTATGGTTCTGGAGATTTCGTGATTAATGCGTGAGTGTTTTCGCTTTTATATATATCTAGATTCTTCATTCTTGCTACTCTCTTGGTTTGTCATTGGTGTTTTCCTTTGAAATTTTAAAGAACCAGCTAATTTCTTTTGTAGATCCAGCAAAACAACCTTTTCTAAGTCATTTTTTGGCCTGTCAATTGTATATCCACACCTATCTCTGCCTTGACAACTTTTGTTAGATATCTGTCATTTCTTCAATAATGACTTTTGGGGCAAAGTCTATCCATAGAAGTAAACATCATTACTGACATTGTGGATATTGTGGCTACTCTTTTCTGATTTCATTCTTCAAAAGTCTCCTACAATACTTCTATTGTTAGAACATTTTGCAGGTTTATAAATCTTTCTTCTACCTAAAAGAATTAGTCCCTTCTATTTGCCCAGTTTTTGAAATCATAAGATTGTCATCTTTGTTGGACCTTGCCAAAAACTAAACAGGATCTATTTCCTATGAGAAGCTGTTTGTTCTTTGTAATTAATTACAAAATCTTATCGTAAAAGTTTCAATATTCCAGTTTTTAATCTGACATAGTCTGTTTACAACTTTCTAAGATCAAAATCTTATTTACATTTTTGCTGTTGGTTTCAGATTCTTTACATTCCTAAGCTTATGATTAAAGATTTCTTTCAGTCGCGATTGAAGGCAGACCCATCTGGTGTTTTCAGACCTGTTGGTCTCAAGTTATCTAACAGCTTAGAAGTAGTTAATGAGTAATTTCTGAAAATGATTAAAAAATGAGGTTTATGAACTTAAGTGTTTTTAACGGCTCAACCATGTTGTGAGCAAGATGGCTGATCCCGTTATCTCCAGGTGCTCAAACCTGCAGAAAATCACTGTCTGGGGTCTCCTTCCAAGGAACAGTCCCCAAAGCACATATGGGCAATCTCCCAACATTCTCCTTATCTGGAGAGGTTCCAAGGAACAGGTCTTCTCACCGGCTCTGTGGTTTCTGCTTTTGTAGCGCTGTCTTCAGTTTGCAATGACTTCCCCAGAGGATTGAAGGATGATTTCCACTGAATATTCATATTCTTGAGACAGTGGTATGGGGTTCCGATTTATTATTCATTCCTTGGCAGATGGCCATAATACTTTGTGCACAAAACAAGGTTTCTTACCCTACATTTTTCTAAAACTATGAATGTTACGCTGAAAAAGCTTCTTGGATGAAAAGCGAAACGAAACGTCTTCAAAGAAAAACCAGAAAGTCCAGTTGCCTCTTTAAAAAAAAAAAAGCACCTATGGGATATGAATGTTAAGATTTGTCTACTTGCTTACAATAAGCATCAAAAAATTTTTTTTTTGCCAAAAAGGAGGAAAATTAAGAGAGGAAAAGGGTGTGATTTATAGGAATCCCTAATGATCCCTTACAGACATTTCAGTACATTACCTACATGTTCAGTAATTACTCAAAACGAAAAAAAAAAAGCATTTACTAAATGCTCTGTAACAGCAATGCAATATCAAACGCACCGTGCTTGAGCCTCGGTGTTCCAGGAATAATCGCAGTATTCTTCACTGGGAAATAGGGGGTGGGGTCGAGGGAGAATTCAGGGACTCCTGCTTAGGAAATCGAGCTTACTATTAAAAGAATACTGCATCCAGTTTTGGTCACCACACTATAAAAAAGATATTGAGACTCTAGAAAAAGTGCAGAGAACAGCAACCAAGATGATGAGGGGACTGGAGACACAAACATATGAAGAACGGTTGCAGGAACTGGGCATGGCTAGTCTAGTGAAGAGAAGGACCAGGGGAGACATGATAGCAGTGTTCCAATATTTGAGGGGCTGTCACAGAGAGGAGGGGGTCAAGCTATTTTCCAAGACACCTGAAGACCAGACAAGGAATAATGGATGGAAACTGATCAAGGAGAGATTCAACCTAGAAATAAGGAGAAATTTTCTGACAGTGAGAACAATCAACCAATGGAACAGCTTGCCTTCGGAAGTTGTGGGAGCTTCATCACTGGAAGCTTTCAAGAAGAGACTGGACTGCCATCTGTCAGAAATGGTGTAGGGTCTCTTGCTTGGGGGGGGGGGGTTGGACTAGATGACCTACAAGATCCCTTCCAACTCTATTAATCTGTTAAAGTTTAAGGTTCGATCCGCTTTCCTCCCCAACAACCGTGGTTTTTTTTCCTTCCGAAAAAGCCGTTTTTCTTTCCAAATGCCTTTATAACGTCACCTGTACGTGTGTGTGTGGGGGGGGGGGGGCGACCGGCCGCGCGGTGAACGAGAAGACTACAGATGCTTCCCACAAGGACCCAGGGGGAGGGGCCTGGCACCTAGGCTCCGCCCCTTTCCGACATCCAATCCGAAGAGCCGTGCTCCTTGCTTTCTTCCTTCCTCGTTTCCTTCGCCCCACGGGAGGGGGGAGGGGGGGAGGTTCACCCGGCTGCAGCGAAGAGGGAAGCGCTGCCCATCTGGCGTGAGAGTTGGACGCGTCCTTTGAAGCAAAACGAGCGTCGCACAAATTCTTCTCCGGCCGGGTGCGGGAGCGAGTTTTGAAAAGCGCCGGGAGAAACAAGTGAGCGAGAAGGGCTTCCCCCCCCCCCCGGCCGCAGGTCCGGGGATTATGGGCCGCAGTCGTGAGCTGGGTGTCCTCCTGTTGCTGCCCGCTTTGTTGTCCGGGAGCTCGGCGGAGAAGCTCGGTGAGTCGGCCTGCCTGCCGGTTCGCACGTTTGGAATGGGAAAGTTTAGTGGAGCGAGGAGCGGGGAAGTGGGGGTGAGAGACTGGAGGTGGATGGACGCGCCCGCAAGAGGCATTATTTTTACGTGCAAGACCTCTGTGGACCAAGCGAACGAGCACTTTGCATTGCCAGATATTTCTTCCCTTTTCGGGCGAAGCTCTTTTTATCCTGGAGATCGCAAGAATCTTCAAGGTTTCTGGAGGGCTTTGAAACCTTCAGCTTAACTTTGATCTCCGCGCAGCTTTCAAAAACGTTGGAATTGGAACGGCGGGATAAAACCTGCGTTTTGTTTTGTTTCGGTGCAACGAGCTGCTCTTTTAAAAACCTCGAATTGAGGCGCAACCGAAGGCTAGAAGTTGTTGATGGAAATAATCTGCCGGAGTTAGGATTTGTGTTGTTACAATATACAATCTGCAGCTTTTTTTTTAATCCTGTAGTTCCCACGCGCATATGTTTCTTTTTTACACCCTGCTTTCAATCTCGGCTTTCGGGGGATAAAACAGCTGAGTTTGTGTCTATTCTGCAAATAGATAAATGGGCTCTTAAAGTTTCTGATCCAGCTCTTTGAACTTAAGCATTCTGGAGGTAGAGGTGTGTTTTTTTTTTTTAAGCTTCTTGGTTTCTCGAGTGTAATAAAGAGGGTTCTTGTGACATGTACATCTGAATCCTTCATTAACATCACCTTGTTGGTAGGGTACCTTGGTATATTAGAGATGGGCACGTGTATTGCTGAGAAGTGAGGTAGCCATATTGAGAGCTGTGGAGTTGTCCTGCTTTATAAATTCTTACCCTTTTCACATGGAGTAAGAAAAATCAGAATAGGCATTCAGTTTCTAGTTTTAGAATACCTGCACAGTCATGGAAAGGGTAGAGATTCCACCTGACTGCAAAAAGAGACTTGCACAGCTACAGTCTCTTTTCCAACCTTCCTGAGCTTTGAAAGCTATGAAAAAAGCTATGAGAAAGTTATGAGTGGAATGAATGGAGTTAGCACATTCATGTTTATGAATGCCTGAATAGGGTTGTGAACCATGCTGAGATAAGATTCTGCTGGCTTTCACTCCAACTTGTGTACCTAAAACTTGATAAATACTATGTTGAAATGAAATATTACACTGATAGCAGTATCAACACTGGTTAATTCAAGCACATATTACCAGGCATTTTATCTTCTAGAAGCTGGGTCTCATCTAAAAAAATAATAATTCATCTGCAAGTCCCGGAAATCACACTTAATCTTTAAAAAGCATGGCGTGTTGAAATGTATTTTTTTAAGGTGTTTGTCACTTTAATTCCTCTAGAGTACCTTTCAGGTTTTCCCTGCAAAATTAAATCTCAGAGTGATTGCGGACCTGTTTTAAGCAACATGATTTAAGATTAGCAATTCCTCAAGCTGCTTGCTTTTCAACTTCAAACTAGTTTTTCTATAACAAAGTCTCAAAAAGAAATCCTGCTGGGTAGTAAGATGTACCCTTAATTTGCTTTCCTTTTAGAGGGATTACCTTTGAGTAGTTATAGATATGTTCTTCAGGTGAACTTTGCTATTTGTACCTTGTGGGAATTTCCACTATCAGAACAATCAGTTGTAACTCAGAAATAGATGATCAGTGGATACAGGTTAGCACATGCAAGTGGTTCCCTTAAATGAAACTCTGGAAATGCAGTGATCTTTTGACATACAGGATGGTTCTTATTTCCTATGAAGTTATAAACTTCCACAATTTTAGAGGGAAGGCTGTCTTAATAGTCTGTTAATTAAGAAGGTGTTGTAGTTAAACAAAAATATTGAAGGATATATGTAGATCTCTCAGATGATGGCCAAATACTCTGCATTAGTGGTTCTCAATCTTTTATTCCCCATGGAACACCTTTAAATACCTTTTGTGGCCACGGACAAACCCCCAAGACTTAAGATTTAAATCCTAAAATTTCTTCAAGCCATCGCGGACCCTCCCCGTGACGATATTGTGGGGCTCCTAGGGATTCGTGGACCACAGGTTGAGAACCACTGCTCTACAATAATTTAAAAGGGGAGAGATTCCTTTTTTTGACCTTTGGTTTGTCTAATATAGCTAGAAAACATGGCTTTGCAAATAGAACCTTGAGTTATACTATATTAGTTGATTTGAGTGCTTTATATTGTTTGACCCTGTTAATCCACGACAGCTTTATCTGTTTATCTAGTTATAAGATTGTAAAAGAACTATTTTTGAGGGGGGAAGGTGAAAAATACAAAATCCATAGTTTGGTTAATACATTCATTAGAACCTATTGCTGTAACTGCTTAAAAAAAATAATAAGTGGGGGTAAGGTTCCAAATTCTCAAGATAATACACAAAATATGAGATAGGAGAAAAATGTGTTTAAGGAAATAAGACAGCAATTCTGATAAAGACGTCTACAACTTAAATGCAGAATTTTGCAAACTGCATTAGTCACCAAGTATTGCAATTTTCAGATTGTATCCAGTGCAGCAAAGAAGTAATAGGCATACAGTATGTACAATTTCTTAAAAACTTTGTAGATCAGCTATATCTTAGACCTGTCTTTCACTTTGGGCAAAACTAAGCATGAATGAAAACAGTCTTTTGTTTGTTATACCTTTTAAAAAGCAGGAAACATATTTATGCTACAAAGTATAGCTGCCTAAGAATGAGTGCTGAGAGGTCAGTTGTTTCAAACTCAGATTTGCAATGAGTTTGGTAGGTGGCCTCAGGGTGAGCAGTGCTTGTATCTCAGCTTCTTCCCCATCAGCATTACAGGTGCATAATAACTGCCCATCATATGGGATTGCTATAAAGAGTAAGTCAGATAATGTGACATTATACCTTGTATTAAAAATAGATAACTGCAAACATTTATCTGATGTGTGGCTTGATTTGAAATAAAATGGAGGATAGACTGATGAGCAAAGATTCTCTGTTATTGATTGTGCATATTATGTAAAACAGTAGTCAGAGTTCACCGCTAACCAGTAAAACAGAGCAACATAAAATCATAGAATTCAGAGTTGGAAGGGACCATGAGCATCATCTAGTCCAGTGGTTCCCAACCTTTTTTTGGCCATGCCCCACCTAAGCATCTCTAAAATCCTGATGCCCCTCCCCTGTGACATATAATTCTTACTATTCAAAAAGTGAACTCCTACTCACGCGGAGGAAGCCTAAAAGGCCATTAACTTGGTTTAAACAAGGTTCCAATTGCCCCCATTAAAAATCAAATTGCCCCCCTGTGGGGCATGGGCCCCACGTTGGGAACCACTGATCTAGTCCAATTCTCCTCAGTGTGCAGAAAAACAAATTAAGGCGTCCATGAGAGGTGGTATCCGGCCTCTTCTTAAAAAACTTGGTAGACCCAGAACTGTTCCACTGTTATGCAGGCTATGCAGGTTATATGTTATACAGTATGATTTATTTCTAAGGTTTGTCAGCAGGATTTAATGCATAATGGTTGATTAGTATAATATTGGTTTCCCAATTATGTTTATTTAATAGTTATCTGTAATTTAGAAAATTAGTCCTTGTCATTTTTTAATTATTCTTACAAGGAGTAGAAGGCAAGCCAGTGGTAGGAATCCAACCAGGGTGAGAATTAACATTTTAACTTTAAGTGATCCTTCTTGAATTTCAAATATGTTAAGAACTGCTTCAAGTTCTTCTGTCTTACTGTAGCTGAATGCTTTTAGAAAGAGTAAAAATGGTGCAGTGTGTCATATTATCTTGGGTAGCGTCCCAAAAATAAAAATTAAGAAAAATATCCTGCATGATTGCTTTACATTTTAGCCTGTAAAACTGAATAAGATGATGATTGGGTTCACATATTGCACTAAAACATAATTTGTTTAACCCATCACTTATTAAATATATTATAGTTAGTTGGATTTGTCCAATATGCTAAACCATAAACCTTCATTTACAAAGTGTGGTTGTTGTGTAAGATAGCAAGCCAAAATTTGGCATAAAAGCTGTGGTGGCGCAGTGGTTAGAATGCAGTATTGCAGGCTAACTCTGCCCACAGCCAGGAGTTTGATCCTGACCGGCTCAAGGTTGGCTCAGCCTTCCATCCTTTCGAGGTTAGTAAAATGAGGACCCAGATTCTTGGGGTCAATATGCTGACACAGTAAACTGCTTAGAAAGGGCTGTAAAGCCCTTTTTATCCAATGCATTCTTTAGACCCAGCCATATTACCATGTGATGTGACCCTCAAGAGACCAATTCTGCAAGAATGCAAGAATGTGTTTCAATATAGTAGATTGAACTCTCTGACAGAATACTGTAGAATATACACAAGAACACTGTGCCCATCAAATAATTACCATCTCTTTCCTGTAAAATATAGTAAGCAATTACTGTAAGAACAGTAGTTTCATAATTATTTTGGAAGCAAGCAAAAATGGAAATCACTGGTCCTATTTAGTTTGGGCAGATGTTCCTTCCCTTTCTTTGTTCGATAAAATTCAGGCAAGGAACTATTACTTCTATTTAACATTGCTGTGCTCATGAAAAGAAAATGGGAGAGAGATCCAATCTGAGGAACAAAAGAGAAGGAAGAGTTAAGCCAGAAACAATGCCATTTCTTGAGGCCTAATATTTCTTGAATTGAAGGCTCCACTCAGGAAAGAAAACTGGAGCTGTTTCCTGAAAAATCTGCTTGAGAATTTAACCCCTTAGCTTAGTTAACATGGAAGCCAAAGTAGATGAAACACCATGCTGTTCAGCTGAAAAATTGGAGATGAATTTAAGCTGCAGTAAACTCCACCCACTTCCTATTAAATGCTGACATTCTTCCTTTCTTGTCATTCCATTAATTGAGGAAGACAAAACACAAATTCCTTGAGAAGAGACTTGTTTTTTGATATTAACAAGTGGGTGTTACACCTGTACAAATCAGAGCATTCAGAAGTCTCGTGACTTCTTAAAGTCTGATCAGTTTATTATAATGTGAACTTTAGTGGATCACTGTCCAGTTTATATGACACTCAAGCGTTTTCAGTTGAAGAAATGAGATTTAGTGCATACGTTATCTGTTCTCATCTGGATCTTTTCTCAAAGCCAGGAATCGGTGGCAGCTGCTTGAAGGCATGACTGTTTTGTGGCTGACCCAAGATCTTCTGGATGTGGATGTGCCTGAGTAGGAAACACTTCCACCAGAGCCAAGCAGAATCTCTTCGGGGCATACATGTGTCCGTCCAGCAGGCCTTAAAGCAACTCTGCCTATCTTTTAATCAGCTGTGGCTGCTTTGTATATTTCACCAGCACTGCATTTGAAACCTGGGGCTATGTTTCTTTTTTGCCAGAGGAATCTTGATTTTCCCTTAATGTAGACCAGCAAACTATGGATCATATATCTAGATATATAGCAGTAGTAATGCTTGCAAGCTTTCTCCCACTGCTACCTCTGTCCACAGTAGCAACATTTTAGGTCATAGCTTCTTCCAACCTTATTTCAAATTTTGAGAGCGTATTGTGGGCACTTTCACCAAATACTTACTATGAGGAGTTGGATGGACAACAGGTGGGTAAGGTTGTTTCCCATCATTTTCTCAAGTTTCTCATGATGCTTTCTAGCATGTCAGTATAACTTGTCTCTTTTCTAAGCTTCTGGGAACATTATTAAACAGAACACCACACTAGTCACCACCATTTTATTTTCCAAGAATGTTCTCAAGTGTTCATAAGGAACATCAGCATTGATATAAAGATAGATCCTATAATGTGGGAAACACCAAAGCGCTTCCATGGTGACTCACTGTTGCCCGGGAGTTGCCCGGGAGTTGGGGTCTCTTTTAATGTCCTCGTTAACTGAAGTGGTACCTATTTATCTACTCGGATTTACATGCTTTCGAACTGCTAGGTTCGGCAGGAGCAGGAACAAATGACAGGAGCTCACCCTGTCACACAGTAGTTTTGATAACAATAGATGTTGTAAATCTATCATAAAGCATTGATAGATTGAGCTGTGAAGGATAGGCAGTCTAGGAGACTGACTTTCTATAATAGGGGTTCATGCTTGCTGGCATCCATTTTTCTATATACAATAGTTCCTTGGTCTATAACCATTTTTAATGTGCTTTAAATAATACATTATTTTGTGCTTTGTAGTATTTTGTAGCCTGCTAAGAGATCTTTTCAAGAAATGCCATGAAGTGGGTTAAAATATTACACCAAACCATTGTTCTAACTGTAGTTTAGCATATTTTCTGTAGCATATTTTGTTTGTTATATATTTCATACAATTTTCAATATTTCCTTTGTATTTTTACAGAGAAGTAGGGAATAGTAAATAATGTATAATATGTAATATTTTGTAATAATAATAATTGCTGATTAGTTGTGATGTATATCGCATATCATTAGGACTACTAAATTTTAATATCTTCACTATGCCTATAAGTTACAAATAAAATCATTAGTTTGATGTTCAAATGTTGTGTCTTCTTTGCCTGAAAAGCATGAAATTAAATATTTATTAAAAGGCTTAAAATTAATAATTTCTACTTCATTTTTATTCTTTATTATTAAAAAATAAGAGATTTTCATGGGCCCTGGGTATTATGCCTCTTATGCCTAATGGGTAAATTGGTTCTAGGCACACTTTTCACTATTATTTTTGACAACAAAGAACATTTTTCATGCAAGCTTAGTAACCCCTGAACTGGTGATTCACTCCTCCCTTTCTTTTTAAGAGATAATTGAGAACCTACTTTAAAAATAGATGTTCAAATCTAGGAGAATAGTAAGTAGGAAGTGATATTTTAACAGAGTTGAATGTGTGGTGCAGTGCAGGAGGTATATACCTATTGATGTAGACTTCTTAAATTTTCATCTCTTTCTTCAAATAGGTGATGGATGTGGGTCTATAGTCATCTACCGAGACAGTGGAACTCTGACATCCAAAAACTATCCTGGAACTTATCCCAATCATACTGTCTGTGAAAAGAAAATTCAGGTACCTCATGGAAAGCAGCTGATTTTAAAAATTGGAGACTTGGATATAGAATCCCAGAAATGTGAATCTAACTACCTTATCATCTACAATTCCACAACAGTATATGGTATGTAAAGAGGTGATGGTACAACTGATTTATTAGGAGACTTAAGGCATTTTCCACAATGCTGTTGTCACTCCCCAAATCATCAGAATCATTTTCACAGAGACCCATACTCATCCCCACTGCAGTTCCCAAGTTCTTTAGATGAGCTGTCCAAAGCTCCCACAAACGGACCAATAAGGGAGTATAAAATCAGCACTCTATCTTAATCTTTTCTCATCCTTATCTGCATTGTGTTTATCCAGGAGTTTGGGGGGTTTTTTTTTCTTAAAAAAAAAAAAATCACAAAGTTTATCCAGGAAATTGGGGGGTTTTTTTTTCTTAAAAAAAAAAAAAGCACTAATCACTGAGGGGGAACTGAGACATACAAGGGCGCTGTGATAGTCTGGTGGTTAATCAGCTACAGGAATAAGGATGAGCCAAAGATCGGTAAGCAAGATGAGATAGGAGTTCTCATCATTGCCTAGTGATTCACTTCTTTTTTAAAAAAAAACAACAGCCAAAACACACAACTGAATATTCCTTCTGTGTTAGACTTATGGCACCTAAAATCCATAGCATAACTTAGTTGGTGCAAGAAATGATGATTAAAGTGTTTAGAAAAAGGGTGTGTGTATAGGGGAACAAAAAATAGTAGCTAGGTCATCACAACGATCCAACTGGCCACCCTAGGCCTAATTCTGTAAGGAAAGTGGAAAGCAGGATTTCTGAATCCAATTAGAGCTGATGCACACCAGGTATATACTTGTAGAAATGATGTAACATCCAATAAAATGGAACTGATGACTAGACTAGACTGAAAGTGTGATGATCAAGGAAAATAGGTAGTAGATCTTTACTCTGATATGACTAAATAGTCCTGATCATGGCCTTAGAGTGTAATCCTTTTCCAAGTTGTGTTGTTTTTACATAAACTGCCACACAGTGATTAGTATAACAGAACAATACAAGAATGTTCCGTTGTATTCTAATCTGTCAGTTATGAAAACATGTGACTTAATCAGTTCTAAACACCCTTCCCAGAGAGCAATTACCATAGAAAGTGGCTCTTATTTTTAAGTAGACTTGGTCAAATTTGTGTTATTAAATGTTATAAAGAATAAAAGCTGGGAATGAGACTGCCTTCTGAACCATAGAGTTGCTTTTATTTTGAATTAGTGCTTGATGGCTAAAGAAAGATTGCGAGAATATCTGATTATAGAGAATTAAACAGGGAAAATGGAGGATTTCCTAATGTATATAATATGGAATATTGAATTTTTTTTGCAGAAGATTAGAATTTTCAGGTTACATTTATATCATTCCTGCATGACAGAGAAGATGGGGGATACATTTGTCAAGGAGTTTTGCTCAAGTGGCTGTTTTTATGCAAAGTCTCAGATTTAGAGTGCCGTTCAAATCTAAATAATTATATATTTTAACACCATTGCTTTTCACCTTATTAAAAGAGACATAGTTCTTCTTCTGCTATGATGGTAAAAATGTACAGTTTTATAATCAAATACCGTATTTTTCGGAGTATAAGACATACTTTTTCCCCCTAAAAGAGGGTGAAAATTTGGGTGTGTCTTATACACAGAATGTAGCCCCACCCATGCACCCCCACCCTTTGGCCTCTGCCGCCCAGCAATTTGCCTCCTTGCAGCAAACAGCGCACAGCCTAATTAGCACAAGCAAGTGATTGTCGGCCTCCCGACCATCAGCTGTTTCAGGCTGCAGGCAGGAATAGGCTATGGCAATCCCTGCAGCCTGAAACTTTTAGCTGCTTGTGCTAATCAAGCTGACTAAAACTGAAAGTGAAACTGAAACGGGCTATTTGCTGTTTGCTGCAAGGAGGCAAATTGCTGGGAGGTAGAGGCAG
>QLTV01001816.1:408237-421904 GCA_003457575.1 Thermophis baileyi
GCCGGGGGGGCGGGTCGCGGCAGCCGGGGGGGGCAAAGGGGGGGGGGGGGGGGGGGCTGTGAAAGAAAGAAAGAATGAGGGAGGGATGAGAGAAAGAAAGGGAGGGAAGGGAGAATGAAAGAGAAAGAAAGAAAGGGGGAGGAAGGGAGAAAGAAAGAAAAAGAAAAAGGGAGGGATGGGAGAAAGAAAGGGAGGGAAGAAAGAAGAAAAAAGAAAGGAAAGAAAAGAAAGAAAGAAAGGAAGGAAGGAAGGAAGGAAGAAAGAGAAAGAAAGAAAAAGAAAGAAAGAAAGAAGAAAGAGAGAGAGAGAGGGAGGGAGGGAGGGAGGGAGGGAGGGAAAAAGGAGAGGAAGGAAGGACCACAAACCTGGCACTAGACACAGCTTCAGAGGATACCTTGAAAGAGCACAGGAATCCAGGGCTGGAAGGGACCTGGAGGTCATCTATTCCAACCCCCTGCTCCAGCAGGACATTGCTAAAGTGAGTTTCTGTCTTTTGACCTCCCAATCACATGACTACATAGCCACGCCCACCCAGTCACATGACCCCCCACCAAGCCACGCCCACAGAACCTGTAGGAAAAAAATTTAGATTTCACCACTGATCTCTTCCCACCAAAAGAAGAGGCCACGTTCAACTTCAGATGTTCTAAACAACTTTGGAAACAGGCACTTTCTCACAAAATTAATTTTATAGCTTTATGAGAGATACAATTCTCAATCTTGCAGGCCCATTCCAGCAGCCACTGAAAACCTAGCAAAATTAACAGGTAGTCCTCAACTTGCAGCCATCCCTTTAGTGACTGTTCAAAGTAACAATAGCACTGAAAAAAGTGACTTATGACTATTTTTTACACAACCATTGCAGAATCCCCACAGTCACATGAACAAAATTCAGGCACTTGACAACTGTCATGTATTTATGACACCTGCACTGTGCCAGGTCATGTGATCACCCTTCGTAACCTTCCCAGCTGGCTTCTGACATGCAAAGTAAATGGGGGAAGCCAGATTTGCTTAACAACCATATAATTCACTTAACAACTGCAGTGATTTATTTATAGCAATAGCACTTAGATTTATGTACCACTTCACGGTGCTTTACAGCCCTAAGTGGTTTTACAAAGTCAGCCTATTGCCCCCAACAATCTGCCTCCTTTTACCGATCTCGGAAGGATGGAAGGCTGAGTCAACCTTGAGCCGCTCAGAATCGAACTCCTGGCAGTGAGCTGAATTAGCCTGCATTTTAATTTATGTTGCCGTAAAGGTTGTAAAATAGGGCACAGCTCACTTAACAACTGTCTTGCTTAGCAATAAAAATTTTGGGCTCAATTGTGGTCATAAGTCGAGGACTACCTGTATAAGTTTGGTTGAGAAAGGATGGTTTGGGAAGCATTTTTTAAAATTTGATTAAAAAAAAAAAAGATTAAAATAACCATATTCAATTTTTGCCAAGTTTAATGCATTCTGTTAAGGGGGTTTTCTAATTCACAGGATTAAATGCAAGATATAGTGCACAACATATCTTCATGCATTTTTCCCCCTTTTATTAAGCTATCAAAACAGCATTGAATTTCAGTTCTTGCAGTCTAACTTTGCAATTTCCAACTGTGTTCCATTGTTCCTTTCTTCCACTGTCTCATGGAAGATAATCACAGAAATTTGAAATATTTTAAACTTTTTTTTCCTCCGCTACTGAAAATGTTTGCAAAGTTTACATGAATTTGTATGTAATTACCTATAACTCTTCAGAACACTACTTCTCTTTAGAGTTGAGAGAGACTGGTTAACATTGCCTCTTTCAGATTGCCTCTGGTTTTTGTCCCTAGTTGGTGTAACATGGGCTCTCTCTTTCTGTCTGTCCTCCATTTTTGAGACTCTTGCCACCAATCTCTCCTTAAACCTGCAACACTTCAGCTTGTAATCCTGCTGTCCCACTAAAGTTCATAAGCCAACACTGCAAGGTTTCTTAGCCATCACTATTCATACAATGCAGGTAGTTCTTGCTTAATGACAGTAAGTAATGGAACCAGAATTTCCATCACTAAGTGATGCAATTGTAAAGTGCACAGTCTCTGGTTACATCATTTAAGCGAATTACCACGGACTATTAAGCAAGGATTTCACGTGACCCTAACTTCCTATTGGCTTCTCATTGATTTTGTTTATGGAAAGCCAGCAGGAAAGGTTGTAAATTGTGATCACATGACCAGAATAGACTGTTATGATCAGAAATCCAGGCTGACTGCCAAGTATCCAGATTATGAGCATGTGATTGCAGGAACTCTATGAGTGCTGAAACTTGGAAGACCGATCGTTAAGTACCATTCATTCAGTGCCATAACAAATTCACCAATGTACAGCAAACTATTCAGAAATTAGCACGAAATAATGTGGCTGAATAATATTCAATCTGAACTGGAATTTTAAAGATCTTGTTTCTGTCTTCTGTCTAGATTATCAACAGCCCATCATGATAGGAACTGGGACAGTTACCCGGCAGGGATCTACTTTTAAACCAATGGATACAGAGGATGAGAAAAAATGTCTCTCAGAGAACAGAAATCATTACAACCTCCCACAAAAAAGAAATCACCATGATTATGCGCTACCTTTGACCAACCAGGAACCGGAATATGCCACACCTATTGTAGAGCGATGTACAGGAATTGAAAATGTTTTTTCTTCAGATAATTGCTACAACATTCCTGCGGTTTCTTCTTTTCCTTCTGGAACTTTTCTTGCCTTATGCAAGGCAGATGGGAACAGCGGAGATTATAAAATACCCCAAAACATTAAAGAGTATGATAAACCTAAAAGTAATATCTTGCCCATAGTGGACTATAATACATGCTATCAAAAACCACAGGCCGAATCCCTGACAAATGAGGGTTATTCAACACCTAGATACAACCTCAAACCAATAAATCAGACTGCAGTGACAGCACTCTTATAATCCAGAACTCAGGAAAAGCTGATGATCCAGGAAAAGGAAAGGACCTAAGAATACTGACATTCCTGCAGAATTTGAGTAATACGCCCATTTTCCTTCTTTTCACCATGAGAAGCCTTCAGAATAAGGTCTGCAAGCAGTGGATTCTCTAGAGTTGTTGGTGCTCCATTTTAATACCGTGCAATGTGTACATACCGTTTTAATTTAAAAAAACATAACTTAAAAGTACCTTTCATTTGTTGTCTCTCTGTTTAACGAATGCACTGATTTCTAGGTGAGGCAGCATTCTAAATTGAGATAATGCTCATTCTTGGGAGATCATATTTAGAATGGATGGTTAAATAAACAGACATGTTTAAAAATTTTGCACTTCCCATACAACACAGATTTTATAAGAACAAGTGTTTTGCAATTTATGTATGCTGCGTGACAGCAGTCCTTTTTAATTTATTCTTGATAGTCACGTGGAAGATAAGGTACAGAACTTCCATGATTAAAAAAAAACAATCATTTGCTCCTCTAAAGATTTCCATGGGGGCTGCCTGCATGTTAGCAAGTATATATTCAGGAGTGGCAAGAATTAGAGAGTTTGTTTTTAAATGAAAGTTTAGATTCTCAGGGAATAGATTTAGACACCACTTCAGTGACTTGCGACATTCCTGTACTCCCTCAAAATCTCACAGAGCGTATAGTGCTGTTAGCATCTAAATATGAGTGGCATATATACTTGGACCGAATCTGGCTTGTTTTCCATTCTAAGCAAGATATGCTTATTTCTTCTTTGGGAAATATGGAAAAAAAATAAACTGCCTACCAAAGTTATGTAAACTGCTACCTTTGTTCTTTTGGGGGGGGGCTCCAAGTCAGTTTTTTATTACTGGCAACTGCCTGGACTAGTCCGTGTAGTTTTCTTTGTGTTATTTCAGAAGTGGTTTGGGCCTTGTCTGCTTCTTGGGTCAGAGAGTGACTGGCCCAAGTTCACTCAGCTGGCCTCGTGCTTAAGGCAGGATTAGAACTCATAGTCTCCTGGTTTTTAGTCTGTCATCTTAACCACGACACCAGTCTGGCTCTCTCACCTTTATTCTCTTATGTTAGTTTTATTCTTTTTTGTTCGTTTTTAATATGTATATTTTTAATTATATACCGTATATAAAATCTATAATGACAGAAAGAACAGAAAGCAGTATTTTCAAATCTACTTTTGCAGCAATTCAGAGCATATACGAAGTTGCCATTTAGAGCATATACAAAGACATATTTATAAATCCCAGGCTATTTCTGAATAAATATACAAAAATGGGTGCTATACATTGCTTTCATGTGATAAAACCTGTATTTTGTGTGCAGAATGTTAGATTCAATTTCTTAGCAGCTGAAGCTAAAAAAAAAAAAAAAGATAAATGTCCAGATTTGAATGGCAAAATGATGCATACATTGACAGAGATGCATACATTGACAGCTGTTTGAAACATCTTAAACCGTATGCATTTTTTGTCAAGAAGATGCTACAGCTATGGAGTGCAGCAACCTGCTTTGGAGTATTCTATAGATTGTATAGAGGCTCCAAGCTCCAATCATATTTTGCTCTTCAAATCCAGATCTCTGGCCAGCTCTATAGATTATGGCTGTGATAGATGATAATTTAACTAAGAAGAACCCAGCCCATGGGAATTAGCTAATGCCTCTTGTGAACCGTGTAAATTGAATAAATCATGAATGTTGTTTGAAAGCATGCTATAAATTTGGTTTCTCCTCCAAACTTTTGGGGAATGTAATTTCCATAATTGTCAACTAGGATGGAGGGTTGTACAATGGATTGTACAATATTATCCAGTCAAGAAATCTTTCTATCAAACAATTAGATACAACGTAATGAGAAAATTTCCAGACAAAGCTAAGCTGTGGCCCATCTCCATTAATTCAGAGCACAGAACAATTCTAATAAAGGATAGTTCACAGCAGATGTAAATAACATTTGGTCTGCTATAAGACATCTTTGTTCAGCTAAATTGCTTTAAAATCTGATGTAGGGAGCATTCTCATGGCAGTTTATCTACAAAGGTATTTTATTTTTGGCCCATTTATGCAGCACTCTACAATCTTTGGAACCGTCCTCTGAAATAGTACCGTATTATTAGCTCAATGAAACTACACTGCTAATGTATTTTTCTGCCTTGCACATTTCTACATCATTTAGTCAGAGCTACACTAAAACCATATTCAATTAAAACAATGGGGGGAGGGGGTTAGGAAATTCAATAAATAAAACCATGGTGGAAAAAACTATCCCCGTGAGGCTGGACAATACTAATGTAAGTGCATCAGAAGTTTCCATATGCTGAAAGATTATCTTTTATTTCTTCCTTGTAGTACAATCATAAAATATTCAGTGAGATACAACAGACTGACTGTGGACTAGATAGATAATCGTTAAGTGCTTCTTATTCCAGTTCCCATTTTTTTAAAAAAATCAGCTGTTGTCTGCTGATGTACTTCTCTGAGAGACATAGTGCTAAAAGCCCATAAATAGCAAAGAATATGAAATATTCCTCCTTTTTAGCAGTCAGACAGGAACAACAATAATTTGGCAAAAATCAAAAAACGTCAAGTGTCATGTTGTGATGATAGGGCAGCTAACTAGTTCTGACAAGTTACAAATAAGCAGTGAGATAAGGATTGATTAAGGGTTTATTTCTTGAGATCAAATCCTATGCTTCAGAACCTTTATAAACAGTCTAGCTACATGTTTAATTCCGAGCTTTGCTCTGGATTTTTTTTTTTTTTTATTTATTTAATTTTTACTTTAAAATTAATTTTTGTACTTTCAAACTTTTTTCTGGAAAATGAATGCTTGGACTTGCAAACCTTGATGTAGATAAACAATACAGCCAAAACAACTGCTCTCAGGCACCAGATAATGCAGGGACCCCTGCCCATGCATTTTATCTAAGAAACTGCAATCATTTCAATGTAATATATGAACGGCTTTTGTTGTTGTTTGTAATTCATTGCATTACCTTGATGTAGCGGTTAAAGTGCTGACCTAGAAACCAGGAGATTTGAGTTCTAGTCTCGTTTTAGGCATGAAAGCCTGTGGGTGACTTGGGTGACATTCTCTCTCAGCCCAACCCATCTCACAGGGTTGTTGTTTTAGAGAAAACAGGAGGAACGTTATGTATGTTTTGCTGCCTTGAGTTATTTGTAAAATAATAAAAGGGGGATAAAAACCTAGTAAATAAACAAATAAAAGCAGGCCAGATAGTAAGAAAAAAAGCCACCGCTCTGCATTAAACTGAGGTGAAAATAATTTAGCTTTGCAATACTTGCAGCACAGTGTAGACAAGCAAAGGGTTCCCCATAGATTTCAAACAGAAGTTTTTTTCCCAGTTATCCAAAAAATACTGAGCTGTTTGACCACTGTTTGACAGTAAATCTTTTAAATTGACTGTAGGTCTACTAAAATATACATGCAGTAGGCTGGGAGTTTCTCAAAGGATGTATTTTTTAAAATAAAATACTGTTAAAGCCCAAGTTATCATAATGCTCAGGCAGCATCCAGTCAAAAACAATGATAAAGTATATTAAAATCAGTATTCCCTTGATTGAGAATGGCAGCTTCAACACATTAAATCAGAGCTATAAAATAGTAGTGGTGATGGCAAATGTCAAACATTTGGCATTTACATGAAATATAATGTAGTAGCAGGCAAGAAAATTGTATTCACTCAACTTCCTTTACCAGATTCCTTACTATATGAGAGCCAGTCTGCCTAGTGTTTAAAGCATCAGGCTAGAAACAGGGAGACCATAATTCAAATCCAGCCTTAGCCGTGAAAGCCAACTGGGTAATGTAGAGCCAGTCACTCACTCTCAGCCCAACTCGCCTCACAGTGTTGTTGTGGGGAAAATAGTAGAAAGAAAGAGTAGTAGATATGTTCACCACCTTGAGTTGTTTGTAAAAAATAATAAAGGCAGGATATAAAGTCAGTGAGTGAATGTAACAATGCAGGAGTCAAAATAGGATGGGCATTCCACTATGTTGCTGTGAAAAGATGACTGAAGAAGTCTAGCTCAAGGTTGATACAAAATCAGGAATACCTGCTTGACGTGAATGACGATGACAATGATGAAGAACATACCATATTTTGTACAGGAGCACAAAGCAATGTACATAGTTCTTCCTTTTGTTTGTCCGAACCCGCTGGGATGAGAAATAGCAACTAGTTCAAAGTTGTGCAGTGAGCTTCTATGGCTGAGGGTGGACTAATCTGATCTCCCTGCTCCTAGTCCAACAATTTAGCCACTATACCACACTGGCTCTATATACAGATAGGTACTAACTGTTTTGTAACATTTGTTAATTATCTAACAAACTAAATAAAAAAAACTAGATAATAGGGTGCCAACACTCCGATCAAACCCCTATTACCTTTACCAAAACATGAAGAATGGGTAAAACTTCACATGATTTGTGGAAGACAAGAGAGTCCCTCTGGCTTCTCTAGTTATGCATATCAATAATGCATTCGCAATGCCAAAAGACTGGAATAGTTCTATTATTGTCCCATTTCTTGATAAAGATAACAGCAAGGGCCTTCCAATTATCATTTGATTAGCCTCCTAAGCATTCTATGCATCCTAAACTATAAATTATATACACCCTTTCTGTTTTATAAGCTTCTGGATGGGCTAGAACACGGGTGTTAAACTCTTGATCCGCGGGCCAGATGCTTACACACTGGCCACGCCCACCCCTGGTTTAGCGAAGGGGGGGGAAGTTGTGATTCGTCACGTGACGTGTCATCGCGAGTTTGACACCCCTAGGCTAGAACGTGAGAAATTTCTAGTCAACAAACAAGAAAGCATTGGGAAAAGACAGTCAACTGGGGACCAATGTGCTAACCTAGAGTTTGTAGCAGAGAACTACACAGATATCTATACCAACTCCCTGTATGTTGCCTTTGCTGACTGAAAATCAATCTTTGATCGCCTGCCTAGAGAAAGACCATTTTATTACTCTATAATCAGAAGTTATTTTGTTAATTAAATTGCTGCAGGGAAATACAGTTCTGCAAGTCAGATGCGATAGCAGCGGTTACCTCTCTGCAGATATCTCAATCCAGAAAGGTGTGAAATAGGGTTGTATTCTGCCTCCCCTACACACACTTCTTTTTCAGTATCTGTTACCAAAATCTTCACCACTTTAACCAAAGCAAAATTCCATCTCTGAAATGTAATAATAAATAGCTCTTTGTGCTTTTCGATGCTGGTGATGCAGTCATCATTTCTCTAAGTATGAAAAGAGGAATATGGATCGTAGTGGATTATTCGAGGGAAGAACTAAAACTTTTTTTTCTAATTGATCCGCAGTGATTTATGTCTTCATACTACTTTTAAAAAAATGTAACTGTATTCGGAAGAGAATCCATAAAACAGTTTGATGTATTAACATTGCTGCAGGAAGTGGGGGGGGGGGAACTACCGTATTTTTCGGACTATAAGATGCACCGGTGTATAAGACGCACCAAGATTTCAAAGAGGTAAGTAAGAAAAAAAAAGATTTTGCCCTCCCCCAGCCCCCAGGAGCACTCTGCAGACCTCCCAAACCCTCTGTGCATGCGTTTTCGCACGAGGCGGGGCTTCGGGAGGCCAAAAATGGCTGTATTCGGTGTATAAGACGCACCATTTTCACCCTCTTTTGGGGGGGGGGGGAAGGGCTAAAGGGTGGTGGTGGCTGGGGTGGGCTACATTCGGTGTATAAGACGCACCCAAGTTTTCACCCTCTTTTTGGGAGTAAAAAAGTGCATCTTATACTCCGAAAAATACAGTAAATTACAACATAATAGAAACATATGTTTGGTAATTGTATTTCTACCTAGTCAATTTCCTGCTGATTTAAAGATGGGCATGCAAATTTATTATACTAGCATTTTAATTAAGAAAATAACTATGTAATATGGAGTTTCTGCATCTATAGTACAAGACAGTCCTCACTTAATGACCATTGGTCGAAGTTACAACAGAGCTACTTATGAGAAATTTTTGAAATTCCGACAGCCACACACACACACGATCACACATAATCACGTGATCGCATTTTGGGCACTTGGCAACCGGCTCACATTTAGAGCCATTTACAGAATCCTGTGGTCATGTGACTGCAATTTTTTACCAGTTTGTAGCATTTACTCCTGTTTCTGGCAATAAGTGCTCATTAGTGAAATGGGGTTTGCTTAATGACCACCACAAAAACGGTTGTAAAATCAGGCATAGTCATAGGGTGATCTGCTTAACTACTGGTCCAATTTACAACCATAATTGCAGGCTCAAAGACAGTTGTAAGTTGAGGACTAGGTGTAAGATGGAACAATACATTTTTTCATATGCAACTTCATATCCCAAAGGCGCTTTTTTCAAGAGGTAACTGGACTTGAGGCAACTAGAAAAAAAGCACCTTTGGGACACATGACCTGGATAATTGAGAATCTCCATAGACATTTAGCAATTTCATACATTTTACAGTCTCATTGCCTAACTGACAATCCTGGCTTGCCTTGGAAATAAGTGTTCTGGTTAAGATAATTTTAACAGTGAGACATTCATTAGGGCAGCAATTAAAATTTACTGCAAATTAAATACAATTCCATGAGCAAGTGAGTGAAATGATGCACAAAAGTTATTTTATGAGCAACATTATAAATGGCAAAATATTTGCATACAGTATTTACATTTTAAAGTTCTCTATAAACATGTATATAGTGTACCTAGAAGAGACATATTTAACTGTGTTCCATAACACAACATTTTAAACATTGAACATAAGGTTAACTGACATTACATTAAAGGCCTTTTTATACGTTCCCCATTTATGTACAGTCAATAGAAAAAAAAACCACAAAGTTTCATGTTACATTATTTCCACTCTCAAAATACATTTTTAAATATTACATTTCAATTGCCTGCAGGAAAGTGAATGGAAAGCAGGCATTTCATGCTTTATCCTATAATTTAAAAAAGCTACATGGTTTTTAACCATTTGCATACAGAGAGTGTGCAGTTTTAATAAGTCACATATGTATACATTTATATGTGGGTATGTGGGTGTGTAGGTATGTAGGTATGTATACACACATGTACCTAAAACACACACGCACACATACACAGCAGTACAAGAATTTAGCCAAGACAACCCCATTAATACCAACATATTCTAAAAGTGCCTTGAGCGTTTTCAGGTTTTGGAACATTTGAGTTTTTAAAAAAATAATACCAAAAATATAGTTCTGTGAAGTATCAGGGCTTTAATCATTTTCTGCTAGTCCTGCATGGACCTCATAAGATACAGAATATGCTTGACTCTCCCTTTTCAGAGATGGCTCGTGTGTACGTCTTCACGTAGCATGACATGAGTCACTGATGGCCTTGTGACTACTGATTAGTAATCTGAGTAGTGATTATTAATCTCCCATCATCATCATCATCATAAGTAGAGAACTTCACCTACAATGGCTCTACTCACCGAATGGACCGTTAGCTTCTGACAAGACTACTACTATAATCTTGCCTGCAATGTATGATTGGTGCTTACCAACAATTTATTTTGGAGATGACTTGGGCAATGATTACATGGCCAATTACCCCACATAAACTGATGACCAGCCATTAACTGATAACTTACAATGAGGCAGTGCAGCTTACTATGTGCCTAATAAATTGCTTCTTAGGTGCCCAATAAATCACCTCATGTGAACCTACTTACTGCCTTTGCAGAGAATTTTAGTAGCAAATTTAAATAGCTTTTCCTCATGCCGTTATAAAAATCTCCCCTCCCCAATAATCACTAAGAATACATTCTGATAGATTGTGAATAGAAACTGAATGATCAGTTTGTAGTCATCTACAAAATGATCAGGACAAAGGTGAAAGTGGGCCCTTGGAACAGCCCAGAGCTAATTTAAGTGAGCTACATTTTACAACTTTAGAAATAAACTAGAATTACTAATCTATGGAACACTGAATTCCCTCAGACAAGCTAGTTCCTATATGACATGTGCAGTGATTATAAAGTTATTGAGCAGTAGGATGAACAACTATATGAATCCAACCTTACTCAGCTCGGAGAAAATGGACATTTGTACAATTTTTAAGGGCAGACTTAAGTAAAGTAAGTTCATTTCACATTTAGTGTTGTTGTTTTAAAGTTATCATAATATTCTGCTTGATGCTTTGGGAATTTATTCAAATCCAGCATTGACAGGCAAGAATATTTGAAAGGAGAAAACTACATATTCAGAGCTAAGTAAGATTACTTCCAAATAAATAATTAATCGTTATTTAAAATCTTACATGTGCATTTTAAAGTAAAATATATATTTATTTTGAATATTATGAAGTTTGGTGGGTTTGTTTGGTTTTTTTTGCTTTTCACCTTCCTGCAATGTGTATTTTTAAACCATTAGCCATTCTTGTTTGTTAGCTGCAGCCTATTTTATTAGCAAATGGATACCATTTTATTTGTTTTTGGTATATGTGAGAGGAATCAAGCATTACAGTTCCTCTGCATCTTTCTATACTTGCATTCATAGGTACAATCCAAAATGAACTCAGGAGAAGTCTTGGAGGGAAAATAATACTTTGATGCTAAAATTCATGGGCAACTTTTTCGAAAAGTGGGACATTTTGCACATTTAGACTTGTTCATAATGAAGCCCTGAGGTAACCAACCAGAACAGATTTGTTTTACAGACAATGGTAACACAGTGTCTCTTTACCTTATGAACAGTCCTTCATTGTAACTTTCTGTGGCATTTATCATATAGAACAGCCCATGAAACCCATCTTAAAGGAGATACTAGTCCCATTCAGAGGGGTTAGGCTAAGCACTCAGAAGACTGGGCTAGTTTAGATACAGTCTCTTCAGTTTCAATTGTATTCCCCAGGTCTCCATTTTCATGGCCATCAATACTTGCTTTCTTATCAAATACTGTAAGAAAAAAAATAATGAATGAAAGGAGCAACTTTTTTTTGACAATGATCAATGTTGCCAATATTTGGTCCAAGCACTGTCTAAGATAGCATAAATCCCAAGAGAAAAAAGAAAGAGATGCACATATACTTTAATTTTGAGATTCTATGGAGCAGCGGTCACCAACCGGTGGTCCGCAGACCACTGGTGGTCCGCGAGAAAATTTTGGTGGTCCACGGTGCACCCGGATAGAGGAGCTGTTCCGGGATGACCAATGGGGCAGTCCCGTGACTAGAGCTCTGGAATATGGCACGGGCCAGACAGCTCGTGGTGAGGCTGGAAATCTCCACTGTAGAGGGTGGTATGTGCAACGTGCAACTTTGCAGGTGGTGCAATGTGCAAGGAGTAGCGCAGCCCTCACTGACCGGAACGAGGTAATGGTGCTGTTGCGGCAAGGGGGGGCGGCAGCGCAAGTGGGCCGAAGCAATGGGTGTCGTCAACCCACGGCTCTTTCATCCTCCTGCTGTGGCTCCCTGTTGGCTGAATCCACCAGTGGCTGATCCCACCCCTCGCCTGGCCTGAGAAGGTAAGGGCGGGGGATGCAGACTCGCTCCATATTCCAGAGCGGGAGCGAAGCACCCCTGTACTTGCTTCATCTCTTGCTGGGTCTCACGGGCGCTTCTTCCGGCCCTTTTTGATGCTGCGCGCACCTCGGTCGCTCGGGGAGACATGCGACTTCCTCTCTGCCCCGAGACACTGGCCCGGCCGTTTCTCTCTGCTGCTGCTGTTGGCGCCTCCATGGCCTGCCCACTGCTCTCGCAGCGCCTTGCGCAGCAGAGTTAAATTTAGCGCGGTTCACAATGGGGGAGACGGCATCCCCTCCTCCTGGAGCTCATTAAGACGTGGAGCATCAGCCACAGCCGGATTGGGCGAGTGTCTCGGGACGGAGAGCAGGTCGTGCGTCTCCCCGAGTGACTAAGGTGTGTCCAGCACCACCAAAGGCCGAAGAACACCCATGATACCCAGAGAGCACTGGAGAATCAGAAAGAAAGAGAGAGATGAGAGACAGAGAGAGAGAGAGAGAGAGAGAGAGAGAGAGAGAGAGAGAGAGAGAGAGAGAGAGAGAGAGAGAGAGGAATGGAATGGAATGGAAAAGAGAGATGAGAGAGAGACAAGAGAAAGGAACAGAAGGAGAGAGAGATGAGACAGAGAGATGAGAGAGAGGGAGAGAGATGAGGGAGAGACAGAGAGAGGGAGAGACAGAGAGAAAGAGACAGAGAGGGAGAAAGAGAGAGAAAGAGAGATGTGAGAGGGGGGGAACAGAGGGAGAGAGAGGGAGGGAGAGAGAGAGCGTGCTGGATTCATATTAGTGGTCCGCGGGATTTAAAATTATGACTTTAGTGGTCCCTGAGGTCCGAAAGGTTGGTGACCCCTGCTATGGAGGACACATAAGGGCACTGTTGATGTTATAGCACCCAAGAGAAATTACAATGCACAATTAAAAAAGACCATCACCTTTGTTTCCTGGAAAAAAAGAAAGCTTGTTTCGCTGCTGCTTTAAGAATATATACTTTTAAGAGTTCTGGGTAAAGGGTTATATAGATAGATAGATAGATAGATAGATAGATAGATAGATAGATAGATAGATAGATAGATAGATAGATAGATAGATAGATAGATAGATAGATAGATAGATAGATAGATAGATAGATAGATAGATAGATAGATAGATAGATAGATAGATAGATAGAT
>QLTV01001816.1:421933-460257 GCA_003457575.1 Thermophis baileyi
AGCTAGATAGATAGATAGATAGATAGATAGATAGATAGATAGATAGATAGATAGATAGATAGATAGATAGATAGATAGATAGATAGATCAAAAAACAACAACTAGAACAGAAATGATTACTGCCATTCTGATGAACTCTTCTTTCTGCTATTTATCAATCGTGTTGTGTTATTGAGGTGGCAAAACCTTTCTAAAGACAGAGAATCCTAAGTGTAATTAGGCAAATAAATTTAGTAACATGCAGGGTTTATTTTAATTAACGTTTACCAAAACAGATATATGAAAACCAGAATAATTTCATTCTGATCTAGTTGACCTTCAACTGTGTTTCTTCAAGAAACTTTACCTTGTAACGGTTTATCTCCACTTCCATCTTTTCTACCAGAAGCACAATTGCTACCTTCTTCCAATTCATCAAGATACAAACGATAGCGATGTCCACTCTCATCCTCGTATTCTACGTTTTCATCGTCTGAGTCTACTTCAGGAGCAACGTATACAACTTCAAATTCGATTTCTCCTCTCTAGAATACAAAATAAAAATCATCTTGCTGCTGAAAAACAGATAATCTGATATATAAAGCAATGGAAGAAATCCTGAGCAGTCAGTATAAAATACACTGCAATCAATTTATACATGATCCTCTAAAACAGGGGTGTCAAACTGGCAGCCCGTGGGCCAGATGCGTCACGCATAGGCCACATCCACCCCAGCTCCACTAAGGGAAATAACATTATGAAACGTCATGTGAAGGCAATGTGATGCCACGAGTTTGACACCCGTGCTCTAAAAGAACAAAAACAACTGAATTTTAGATGTTTATGTCCACCGTGATGAGCAAGCTATAAGCAAAAAAAAAAAAAGAAGAAGAAGTAGAATTAAATGTGCACTTCATCTGTCATTCTTCTGCTCATGCACTGGTTTTCCCCTCAAGCAATGGATGTTTAGAACCACAGAAAGTATTTGAATAATAGCAAAGAAACAAAAAGAGTAAGAAAGATTAAGTTGCAAAATGAGACGTCTTGAAATAAATACCTATACATAATATTCACTGACAGACTCATCAATGGAATAAGACATTTTTGAAAAGAAGTCTTTTTTGGTTATTCTGAATTAAAAGCCAGAAATGCATGGATTGTTGCTCAGCTTTACTTCTGATCTATGGGAATATTTTTTGGGATGTGAGCAGTACACATGAAATTTATTTATTTAATTTTTATGCGGCTCAATCCCAAGTTTCTGGGCACTGTATAAACAATATAAAAAGGATTCAGTTAAATCTTACTGTGTCAGTTAAATCTTACAACTCCAAAAAAACATATTATCAAACGCTTGTTTGGAAAGTTTTTCAGATTTTCTTGAATGCCAGAAGTGAAGGGCCAGGGTACGTCTCCGATGGCATATTTCCATAATAGGGGGCAATATTTAAGACCTTTCTTTTCCATGCTCGTCTCACACACACCCCTACTAAGACCAAATTATTCAAAATAATTTGTTCATGAATTATGGTAAACCAGAATTTCAAAGAATTTGGATGATTATGAAAAAAAACAAGTACAATAATGTACAAATATACTCAATCCTGTTTACTTGATTTATCCCTTCAGAAATAGATTAATAAACTGTACATTACATCTGTGGCAGGGAGAGAGAATGTCCTTGAAGGATAGGAGGAAGAACTGTTACCAAGGCAACAGTAATATAAAAGGGGCCTGAACCTGGGCCAAGAAAGTAACCTGAGAAAACACTTCCTTCCAGTCCCTCCTTAATTCACATGAAGATAAAGGGAGGGAGGAAGAAACACATTCAGAGTTGAAAGATTGATGTCAGCTCTACAAGATAGGCCAGATTTAAAAACCAATGTCATGTAGATCGATACTATCTTTATTGTAACAGATTTTTGCAATTGGAGAACCATACATCAACATCCTGGTTTAGAGTAACTCAAGAGTTCTTGGAAATTCTGGTTTCAGAGATGTATTTAATAATAGACAATTATCATTTCCCATAATTAGAAAACATGGTAAATAAAACACACCTCATATGTTGAAACTGAAAATAAATCTTCTGGTATACTTATTCCAAAAGAATAAGGAAAATATATGTATAGTATATCAATTTTGTATTAACATATACAAAATTACCTGTTGCGAAAGAATAGTTACAGCCTCTTTGTGTTTGGCGTCTCTCAGATTAACTCCATTAACTGCCAGAATGGCATCTCCAACGTGCAGACCTCCACAGCGATCAGCAGGCTGACCCGGATGAATTTCAGAGACCAAAATGGGAACACCATGCTCCTTTCCTCCCTGTCACGCCAATATTTAATACGTCAAAAATTTCTTCATATAAATCAGAATTCTTCGCATTAAGTTTTTTTTTAAAAAAAGTGTAGAATTTATATTGCTATCTATTCAGCAAAACGCACTAGCGTAATTGCTACTCGGTATTTAATGCATAACGCAATTAGGAAAGCTTTATATTTTTATAGTGAATTACAAATTTTGTGGTTTTAATTAGAATATTAATATGGAACATTAGATAAATAACATAGGCTAGTATAACATGAAAGACATGCAAAAGGATATTTTAAAAAATCATTTCTGAGAATAGAAAAAAAGAAAATAAATTTAAATATTACTGTAATTGAAATGCCTAGTCCTTCATGATCTTCTTTAACCAAGAGAACTTTTCTGATTGGACCAACACCTTGGCTCTTCTTTAAGGAATCTGGATTCTAATTTAGAAATTAAAACAATATGAAAACGTTTTATGTAGGCTTTTGGGATAATTATAAAATAGCAAATAACAATTAACTATCTTTTTGTTTAGTCTAGCTTTATTTAGATACTATATGTTCAAAGTCATTATTTCTAAGAATTTAGCAAGTACTGCTCTAATTAAGTTTCCTCTTAAGAATATGAAAGTGAGGGGCCTACTTAAGATTCTCACATGTAGCAGTTGTTCTACGTTTTATCAAATTTATGGGATCAAATATATGGCTATACTCAATATGAATCATCAAAAGCCAAAGTATACGTAAACAAAACCTAAAATCAACTTACATGCCCTGGGGGTGCTTGCATGGGTCGTTTTAGATCATTTCGACCTCGGCATGCCCTGATTACAGTTTTGTGCCGGTGCAGATGGATTTCAGCTTCTAGCTGGTTCCAAAGTTTGTCATGGGCAGGTCCTTTCATATCTCTACCCAACAACTGAATTTGTTGAACCCTGAAAATAAAATGTGATATATATATACATACATTCAGCTATCTTACACTTTCTTATTCTCATAGTCAGACCTTACCTTGTAATTAATATTACTACAATTACAACTGCAAAACAAGGCAGGCAAAGCAGAGAAAGCATTAACAATAGTTTTATTTTATTTTTTTAACAGTTTATTTATACATTTTCATTTAACATACATAAGTGTTTTATGAACAGTGTATTGTCTGAGTCAATTTGCTTACATAATAATACTTTTCCAGCTCCTAATTTCTACCTCTATTATCCAACCATTTATAAAACAAGTCTCATGTTTGAAAATACTCTGTATCTTCTTTTTCTTTTATCTTTAATGTCAATCTGTCCATTTCTGCACAATCTAATTTTTTTTTAATTACATCTTCTTCTCTCGGTGTTTCCTCATTTTTCCAGTACTGTGCAAATACAATTCTTGCTGCTGTCAAAACTTGTAATATTAAATACAAATTCCTTTTATCATACTTTTCTTGTACTATACCTAACAAAAATATTTCTGGCTTATAATCTATATGCTGCTTTAACATTTTTTCTAACCATGTATGTATTTTTGTCCAATATTTCTTTGCTTTCACACATGTCCACCACATGTGATAGTACGTGCCCAGTGCATTAACAATAGTTTTAGTCGGAATCACATCAGCGGCAGGGAGAGAGAGCAGGGTTTAGAATAAAGGAGTTGGCAATATTCTGTGCAATTGTCCAACTGCTTCCCTCAAAGGGAAGCACTGGGGGATTTTTATTTATTTTTTTGAAAGTTTTTTTCCACAGATATCAGCCAGATTCAGCCCATTTTCAAACTTGTTCTTTCTTTTGCCATTTTCTCCCCCATATCAAATTTGGACTTCTGTTTGATGTATTTGTGCTAAAAGGCAGCTGACCAGCTAGATCAGGGGTCCCCAAACTTGGCAACTTTAAGACTTGTGGACTTCAACTCCCAGAATTCTCTAGCCAGCATAGCTAGCGGATACTGTTCTCCTCATGTAATTTATTTCCGTTTTGCTGAGTTGAAAAGAATGAAAAAGGCTATCAGACTATTCCACAGCTAAAATAGTATGTGCGTGGTCTCACCTCTTTTAGAGACAACTACATATTCTCCCACCACAGATACTTTTAAAATACGCCTTTAATTATAATAGCTGGAATTTTTATAGCAAATTCTTCCATATTCCTGGTGCATTCTCATAAATACTATATGGTAAGTGTTGTTGTTGTCAAACGTACCTTCCAGCTAGTTCTTTATCTAAATATTTAGCTGCGAGTCTGGCTCCATATACTTCAGCCTGAAGCACAGCTATGTGTCGACGTAGAGCCTCATTTTCCTTCCGGAGCAATTTCACTTCAGCTTCAAGTTGGGCTTCTTTCACCTTTTCTTTCTTGCTGGCTTCAAGTTCTCTCTCCTGGAAAAATTAAACAAGATCCTAATAACTTTCATCACAAAATTAACAGCCTCACTCTATATATATGAACAGTACTAACACATCAATGGGTTGTTGTTGTTTTTTACAGAAAATTACCTATGACACAAAACTATGCAAAACTGAATACTATACTTTTGACAGTAAAAGCTCTTTCCTAAAAAAAAAAAAACCACTCGTCACATACTAAAACAGTTCTTCGTCTAAAAATAAAAATATGCAAGCCTCCACAAAATGTTCAATAATCTAGCTGCGAATTTCTCTGTATAACAGAAAGCAATTTGGCAGAAAATCTGAAAAGCTTTTTGTTTAAAAATAAATAGCTATAAATTATAGACATGTGCCCCATAACTCCTACTATGCTGTCTCACTTGGGGGGGAGGGGTTGTTTCTGAGAGGGATAAGTGAAGTCATTAGCAGCATACACCAAAAGTGTATGTAGACCCCTAAAGCCTGAAGATCATTCTAGCTACCCAACTAAAGGAAGTGGGGTGCCTATATTTGGCTGCAGAGATACGAGAAGACACTGGAGTTAGATGATCACGTTAGTGACAATGGCACAGATGTAATTTTACACTGCATAGGAGAAAGCAATGGTAACCACTCCTGTATTTTACCAAGAAAACCACATGGTAAGCAATATAAAATGACTGATAATATAGCACCAGATGATGCCAGACATCTAGTTGCTGATGCTGCCATGCAGGAAAAGAAAATCTAAAGCTGCAAAGACAAAATTACACTGAGAAGATGGAACATGGGGAAGCACAACACAGTGAAATCTTTGGTATCAGTGAATTAAAATGGATTGGAATTAGACACTTTCAGTCAGAAAATCATACGATTTACTTATGATATAAAAAACTTGGGGGAAAAAGGACATAAAAAACAAAGAAGGAACAGCGTTGCTTTCATAATCGAGATGGATATGGGAAAGAAAATACTCAGGTAAGAATGCTGTCAATGATCAAATAGTATCTATTAGATTTCACAGACAACCTTTTAATATGACAATCATCCACGTTACTGCTGCAGTCACTGATGCAAAATGAGAGATTAGTGAATGTTATAGACAAGTCCAATCTAAAATTGATAGAACATGCCATAAGGTGAGTTGCCTATGATGGAGACTGGAATACCATATAGTTGGAAATAGTTAGGGGGGAAACATAATTGTATTATGTGGACTAAGAAATAGAAATGAAGCATGATAATGACTTAACTGTTTCTGCAACCCAACCAATGAAATATTTTTTCATTGCTAACATAGTCTTCAAACAACCAAAACAGTATTTGTCCACATAGACATCACCAGATGGAGCACATAAAAATCAAACTGACTAGTAACAAGGAGATGGAAGTTCTCAGTTCAAACAGCAAAAATATGGCAAGGGGCAGATCATGTGTAAGTTCCAAGTAAGGTTAAAACAAAGCACAAAGCCAACCAGTTTTTACAATATGATTACCATTTCCATCAGGAATCATTTTGAATTCCTGAATTTCATTGACAATGAACCAGTGGAACAATGGAAGAAAATTTAAAAAAAGCTGTTAATGATGAATGTGAAATAAAACTGCCAAAGACCAAGGCAAAAACAATAGCAAACTGGGTAATCAGGACAGATGTGGAAATTGCCATGGAGAGAAGAAAAGCCACAGACAACAAAGACAAAAATCTCAAAAAACAAGTATATATAAATACCTTCTAGAACAGGGGTGGTCAAACTCACGTCATCACGTGACGTTATCGCAACTTTTTCCCCTTCGCTAAACCAGGCATGGCCAGCGCGTGACGCATCCGTCCCGCGGGCTGCGAGTTTGACACCCCTGTCCTAGAATATTCATGTCTCAATTTGAATTTTTCCATGAACTACTTTGGAGATTCTGATAATCAACAACATATCCATACATATATCCATACATCCAACTGTGTAATTAGGTAATTAGGTTAAGTCATGAAGGTAATGTTTTTATGAAGACAAATTACCTAGAATACCATCATGCAATAACAAAACAGAAAAAAAATCACTTCATCTATATATTATTGAGACTGCAAAACATTGAATACACCAGACAATTATTCTTTTAGGATACACTGTGTTTTGCACATGTTTTTGAATGACTGTCTACCACACTAAGTCACAGAAACTTTTGTTCAGAGCCTAAGTGCATCATGTTGCTATTATAGGTAAGCTAGATTCCTAACCAATGGCCTAACTGTGAATGTTTAATAAATTTCAACTCAACTTCAATAATCCCTTCAAAAAAATTTAGTTGCCATAGCAATTAATATCAGCAATACAATCATGCATGTTGGATAGAAGAAACATCCAATCTAACAATTGAATCCACAAGTAGTTGGCTAGGAAGTTACAGAAAAGCCAAAAATATATTTGAGATTAACTGTCATTAAATGTCAGGGCCAAAATATGTACAAAACTCCTGTGCAGTTTTGAATTTAAATATGGATGAAGGCATCAGATGAACTTACCATATCCTCCAAAGAACAGGCAGACTTAAGATGAGAGAAAAAAAGTATCATAATTAGAAATATTGGCCAAAGTATCAAACTAAGTTAGATCAAACTACAATAACCCAAAGCTTGCAATCTTAACTATATAAAGTCTGGTGAAAAACTGACACAGTGGAACTCAACACACTATTTACTTCATTTAATGTGGTGATATCAATACTGTTATCCAAACAATTACTATCTATATCTCTCATTTCCAGAATCCAGTCTCAATCCATCAAAATAAAAGTCATAAGAATCATCCTCAACCTCAAGTATTTTCAACAATAGAGCAACCCCATACAATCTTTACATAGAATGTATTCTTTTTCTAGGTTTATATTTCTTATGTTATTAACTAGGACTGCAGCATAAAGGTAAAAAAAAATCCATTAAAATTAAAAATGGCACATCCATCTCTCTCTCTCCATACAAAAACTGCAGCACAAACAAGAAATGCAGAACTATTTCCCCTCTTTTTTTAGGGTTCTCTCAAGAAGTGCACTACTTATTCAAGAACCTTTAAGAAAATGAACCAAGTATATTATGCTTTGAGGATAAGCAGTTAGAAGCAAGGGGGGGGGGGATTTTTATCACTGACACTGTTATTGAGTTAAGGAATAGAAAGGTATATAAAGGAAGATAAGTTGCAGTGGAAAAACGCCAAAAATTCCTCTCCAGATCTCACATTGTTGCCTTTTTGCCTCGCTATTATAACATCCCGACGCTATCACATTAATTTAAAGCTTCCCATTTTACATGCTTAATTTGCACTGTGGTAAACTATGTTGTTAAAGAAAATAGATAAACATATAAAAATGGCCTCTTAGTAACCTAAAGCAGACAAACCATATATATATTTCCCCTTGAACTTCTTCGAATGGGCAAAAGCTGTAACAGGCACACAAAATATTTTGAATTTTTTTTAATTACAAGAATACTTTTTTTCTTTAACAAGAACACTTACCAATTTTGCCTTTATTGCCCCGGAATCAACGTTCAGGCCAGTCTTTGCATGAAGCTGAAGTTGAATGGCATGGAGTTGCAATAGTTGGTCATGTACTTCTTTTTCTAATACTGCCTTTTCAGCCCGAGTTTCTGTCAGTTCTGATTTCAGATCTACTAGTTGAGCCTGGAACACACAATGTCATTGAATAATTAACATCACTGATATCTACAATACTCAAAAGAAATCTAATCCTTAAAGCAATACCTCTCCTACAGGTTTTTCTAAATTGTCACTATCCTAAACATTTTTTCCAAATATACAAAAGTCAAATATCAGATGGTGATGCAATTTCTTAAGAAGCAAAAGAGATTCCTCAACAAGGCAGATTTGCAATAACACAGCATCACTTTAGAAGTATTTCATTTGTGAATTAATTTAATTGACTCTATTCTAAAACTATCACCATGATCAGCTATCAGGTGAATCTTCAGGCACCATTAGTATAAATTACTGTGAATGAGCACCTAATATATATTGATCAATTTAGCATATTTTTCTTAAATTGCTTATTTTATATTGTAATAACACATTGTTCATCGTAAACAATGCATGCTAACATTGATTTAGAAATACTGATTATAATTTACAAAACTCTGAATGGAAAAGATGATGATTTTATTCTTGAATTTGTTTCACTTACTCATTTACAAAACTTTAATAACTAAATCTTTATGCCAAGGATTATCAACTGTCACAAGACAACCATTTCCGGTTAATTTTCTGAGTATACACTGAATATACCCTAAAGATTTTTGGATAAGAATCAGACATACTAAGAGATACAATAGGAGTGCTTGGACTGACTGATCAAAACTATGTGTAGAACAATGTCTGTTTAAATTCCAAGTAAATTTAGAAATATTCTAACAGTTAGAACATAAAATTCTAAGGCCGTGAATGGTTAGTTTTACTGAAGCATCACAAGCCAATAGGGTGCTTCAGCAACACATTTGGAATTCAAATTAGTTATTTTCTATTTAAAATGTACATGGTCCAAGTCCTTGACTAAGACCTTTGTATTACCTTTATGAGCATCTATTAAACTTCAGGTTTTGAACCTAATGATATTAGGTTCAAAAGAAGTACACAATCAAGTTCACAGCTTAAGCATCTTTCAAAATATTTATTTTATTTATACACTGCCCATCTTGCAGTTTGGGGCAACTCTAGGGGTTATATTTCAATATAAGTAATAGATAATATTGATTTATTGTTTTTCAAACATGTCTGATATTATTCTATAATTACAATTAATGCAAGCTTATGTTTTCACACAACTTATTTTTATTGGCATTTCAGATTCCAGTGTTCTACTCATTTACCCTGTGTTTTTTTTGTTTTTGTTTTTGTTTTTTTTAAGATTGCAGGTATGTGTACTAACTTTAGTACCTTTGATTTTCCAGTAACTACTGAAATGGATAAACAGGAAAACTAATTTCAGGTTCACAGGAAATGTTGAACAAAATATTTAGGGTTATCATCCCCAAATAGACTAAATCCTATCATAATCTAAACAATGGCATCATGTTTCAATGTATCATCATTTTTTAAATGTTGATTGCTCTCGTAGTTGTAAGAATGTAAAAAACAGACCTGCCTGGAATGATTGGGTAACAATTGTGTTATAGTTTCCGGAATGATTGGGTAACAATTGTGTTATAGTTTCAAATTTGGAGAAATATATTGCATAAATCTGTATTTGGCTATAAGGATATCAAAATACTGAGAAGGTTTTTTTTTCTTTCAATTCTTTAACAGGGCTGATTTCCTGTGAACAAAATGTTGCCCATCACTATAAAGACATGCATATCTTTATTGTAGAAATACAAGGAAAAGGTAAGTATACATTTTAAATGTATTTCATTTTATCCTGTCCTTTATTACAAAGATTGATATGCCATGTCAAAGAGCTGCTAGTTAGTGTTTTTGGAAGTGCTTAAGCAATGAAAGAAAATCAGGAAAACTTAACTCATGTTCCATTTTTTAAAAATAAAATTTAGGTGGCTAGTATTCACTATAAACATTTAGTTCTCATCAATGCTAATACACTGCTGAAATCTCTTAGGACACAATGTATAGTCAATATAAAAATTCTTGGACTAATAAGCCCTGGATCAGAAGACAAACCTACATGCTCTGCTTTTATCCATACACGAATTAGGTATAATCAGTTGTTTTACTGTGTCTTTCTTCTGATTAAAGCAATAAGGAGATACATTTGAAACTATTGGTTTATCATATTTCTAGAGGTAAATAGTAGCATTAACATTTGAACAGCCATAATCAAATTATTAAAATGTTTAAAACACAATTTAGTTTTGAATTCTTTATCCCAGCTCACAAGCTTCTCATACTGAAAGATCTCAGAATAACCTTTTGGCCTTTCTAAACTGCAGACAATAATAAAAATGCCCAAACAACAACATACTGTAGAACCAAAGAGATTATACTTGAAGTAGCAGCTCCCTTTTCTATCTTTTGCACTATAACTCTTCAGGGATTTCAAACAGTGGTGGGTTTCTCTTACCTTCCCTACCGGTTCGGAAGTGCGCGCGTCGCATCACATCCCGGTACTGACCCTCTGCGCATGCGCAGAAGCCTTTGTGCATGCGCAGAAGCCTTTGCGCATGCGCAGAAGCCTTTGCACATGCGCAGAAGCCTTTGCACATGCGCAGAGGGTTCTTTGCCAGCTGCTTTCAAGCAGCGGCGACCAGGGAACCGGTTCGGAGGCGTGGCAAGCCAGCCTTCACTACCGGTTCGGCGACCGTGGCCAAATTTCCGCCACCAGTTCGCGCAAACGGGTCCGAACCGGTAGCAACCCACCACTGACTTCAAAGCCGGGATGCTGCAGATCCAAAATGATGAAAATGCTATAAAATGTAAGGAGTAAAATGCTTGAACATTTTCCAACTTGAATATTTTTCAACTGTGAAAAGGTCACAGATTAATCTAAATGGCTAGAAATTCTAGGAACTGTAGCCCCATTACGTCAGAGTCAACAATTTGAGGACTGTATTTAACATACTGACACTACAAGAACTTGTGTGAATAAAAACAGTGAGGCAGAAATCTTTCAGAGAAAGGAAGTATATTTTGTAAGATATAACATATATTATTTAGTTAAAATATATAAATGTATTTTATTTACCCATGTTATAGCATATACTAACATATACTTTACCAGTGTAGGGCAACAAACTATCCTGATAAAAAAACAAAGGTACAGTCAACCATGGCCTTATTTTACTACAGGAAAATCCTGGAAATACAGGTAATCCTCAACTTACAACAGTTGGTTTAGGTACAGTTCAAAGCTACAATGGCACTGAAAAAAAGTGACTAATCATGTGATCAAAATTCAGATACTTGGCAACTGATTCATATTTATGACCGTTGCTGTGTCCCAACGCACATGTGATCACCTTTTGTGATCTTCTGACAAGCAAAGTCAATGGGCAAACCAGATTCACTTAACAATTGGGTTAGTAACTTATCAACTGCAATGATTCACTTAACAATTGTGGCAAGAAAGGTCATAAAATGTGGCAAAACTCACTTAACGAATGTCTCCCTTAACAACAGAAATTTTGGGCTCCATTGTGGTCATAAGACGAGGACTACTTGTAGTAATATTTCAAGCTGTTTCAGCTAAATCCTTTATCCTCATAATAATTTAAAAACTACCATGTAGTTTCCAGATGATCCAAATATGCATTCAGTTTTCTAGTAGATGCAATCAAAATGGTTTTAAAAGTCAAGCTAGCAAATTGGCAAAAAGTTTCTCTGTGGCTTCTGAATGAAAATGAATGAGCAAAATGATATGGAAAAGTAATTGTGCCCAGATCATTTGGCCTGTTGGGTCAGGAAATTCACCTTTTTGTGAACTATTAAACTGTCAGAATTTTTCATGTCTATCAGGTATACGTTTTTTCTAATATTCTTGGAATTGGAAACATTACATTTTTTAATCATTTTTTTTTAAAAAAATAAGACTTTATTAAGTTTCAACAGCAGATAAAATACAAGGAAACAGAATAAGATAAATGTTGAGAAATTATTTTCTAATATGATGGCTGGATTCATTACAGTAAGTCAAGTCTGCTTAACCACAGATTGTTGTGGAACCACATAGCTAAGTTCACATAATACATTAAACCTTAAACTGCTGTTTCTTAAACTTTTTTTTCCTCTCAGAACCTCTTCCTCTTTTAAAAATTATGAAGGACCCCAAAGGATTTTGTTTGAATTGGTTACATTTATCAATATTTACATTTAAAAATTAAAATTGATGCATTCACTGCTGTGTCTCGCAATTGTTTGATGGGATTTTAATATTTAATTATATTTCAGCATAGGCTGACAAATAATTTTGTTTTCACGGATCCCTGAGAGAGTCATGGGGACTTTTACATCAACACTAAGACCACACTTTAAGAAACACTGCAACAAACTACCACATTAACATGATTAGAATGAGAATGTTGAAATAAATGCAAGAAATGGGAAGGATCGACTATCTTCTGAGCCAATATTTAAACCTTCATTTTAGCTTGCATTATCTAAGTCTTTCTAGTTCTAAATTATCTTGTCTCTCCTCTAGAGGTACCTAGGTAAAGTGATCTGGTGAAACCAAGGCGCTGTTTCAGAAGAAATAATTCTAAAAATCTCCCATTTCTTTTAGGCATAGTTCTTTCCAGGTGAAATTTTCTGAACTTCTGAGAAATTCTGCAATTGTACATTAGAACTTTTCAACTATCACTAAACGATCATATTGAAGCTTATACTTTTTCTCCAACATGTTGATTCCAATGCCTACTTATTATCGCTGTATTCTTATATGTTTTGCCTTTTGACAGTAACTACTGTCTTGTCAATAATTATACTTATAATTATGGATTTAGTAACCAGATATTAGAGTTATGAGATTATAGTATTCTAGTGAATAAATAGTATTTTACCATCTCAATACTTTGCCTTTAGTCCTAATAAAATACAATATCCCACAATATATTGAAATTACTGTAAATGTTTAGCTTCCTTATAGAGTCTCTATGAAACTACTCAAGTATTTGTTGTTATACTTAGCACATGTTGGAAATAAAAGTACAAATGATAACAAATGCATGTCTATTTATAACTTAGAAAACCAACTTATTTAAGGTTGATACTTTTCACTTTGGCAGAAAGTCAATAAAAAACTAAGAAATATCTAACCTACCCACTCATACTTAAAATAGTTCAAGATTATGTTTGTTTTTATCAGTACAGTATTTCTGTGAAGTAGTTGGGAACAGAGAAAGATAATTGAGAAAGATAATTCATCCTCAATTTGTACAATTTTTCATGTATCTGTAGCAGAGTTTCCAATAAAGAACATTAGGACAGGTATACAGGTAGTCCTCGATTTACGACAACTGAGCCCAAAATTCCTGTTGCTAAATGAGACATTTATTAAGTGAGTGTTGTCCCATTTTATGATCTTTCTTGCCACATTTGTTAAATTAATCACTGCAGTTGTTAACGACACAGTTGTAAAGTGAATCTGGCTTCCCCATTGACTTTGCTTGTCAGAAGATCGCAAAATGTGATCACATGACCCCGGGACACTGCAATCATCATAAATATGAGTCAGTTGCCCAGCATCTGAATTTAGATCACGTGGCCATGGGGATGCTGCAACAGTTGTAAGTGTGAAAAACTGTCATAAGTCACTCTTTTCAGTGCTGTTGTAACTTCGAACGGTCACTAAACAAACTGTTGTAAATCAAGGACTACCTGTGTTCAGAAAATTAATTGTTGCATTAAAAACCTTGCTACATTATAGCTTTCCAAAAACAGTTACCTTATATATTGTTTTTGTCTATTCAGTACAGTATTTATGTCTACAAAATTACTGATTTTCAGGTCATTTTCTTTATTGCTTTTCATAATTGATGCAGTATATTAAATGGCGCCATAGTTCCACCACCAATTTGTCTACATAAATACTGTTGTTGCTTAGCAAACTTGACAGAGTACTTACTGACCTTGGGAGAGTTTGGCTAGACACTTAAGTTATTTTCCTGTTGCCAAGCGTCCCTGGATGCTTAACTTGCAAGTTTATTTAACCAGCATTTACATTGATATTTACCACAACAATGAAGACATTTTTTAACAGTGTGCTCTCTTATGCGTGGAGACCTCAAATGGCTATTTTATTTCTATTTTCCTTTCCTCAACTTCTGCTACAGCCAATTTATACTTGGCATGATTGAGTTTTTAAAATATACAGAGTTCTACTGTAGCATGTTTGTGTAGCATAGCTTTTTTAAATTAGCAATACTCTTCTCCAGTAGCCTAAATCACTAAAGCCCTAAATCACTAAGAGATACACAAAACCTATACTTCAAACATGATCACCCTAGACCATAGCCTGGCTTTGCTGACAAAAGCCCAGATTCACACAGCACATGAGGGATCCTTGTTAACACCATCAATGCTAGTTTGGGTAACGAAATATCTGCAAGAAAACAACCCTGCTCAGAGAGCACCAAGGACCCCTCATTTCAACCCTGAGCTACAAATATTCTCCTTTATTGGTACACAGCCCATGACAATACAGGTAGTCCTTGACTTACGATCAGAACTGAGCCCAACATTTCTGTTGTTAAGGGAGACATTTGTCAAGTGAATTTTGCCCCATTTTACGATTTTTCTCACCTCAGTTGTTAAGTGAATTGCTGCAGTTGATAAGTCAGTAACTCGGTTGTTAAGTGAATCTGGCTTCCCCATTGACTTTGCTGGTCAGGAGGTCGCAAAAGGTGGATCACATGACCTTGGGACACAGCAACAATCATAAATCTGATTGTTGCCATAAAGTTGCCAAGCATCTGAATTTTGACCACACAACCCTGGGGATGGTGCCAAGGTTGTAACAGAAAAAAAAGTCACTGGTCACTTTTTTCTCGGTGCCGTTGTAACTCTGATCGGTCACTAAATGAACTGTTGTAAGTCGAGGGCTAACCTGTAATGCGCGTTACAAGGACTGGGGAAATCACAACAGCAGAGTTTACATGAGTAATGTTGTATTCCTTCCCCGCCTATTTAACAAACACCAAGATCTATTTCCTCTTTCAAAGAGGGGAAAGTGAAAGGTGAGGTCTCAACTCTCATCTATCTCTCCCATCTATCCTTCCCGCGGGCCCGCGATCTCCGGGAGCCGGCCAGCCCTCGCTTTGTCCCCCATCACCTCCAGCTTGTGGTTGATCTGGGACACCGTTTGCGCCTTGTGGCAGAGCTGCGCGAAGCAGGAGCTCAGGCTGGTCATCTTCTGCCGCCCTTCGTAAGTGATGTCCGCCTGATCCGGGTCGATCTCGCCCAGCAGCAAGTCCACATCCACGAACGCCTTGTCGAATTCCTTCTCCAGGACTTCCAGCCAGCGGAACATCGACAGCCCGCCGCCGCCGCCGCCGCCGCCGCCGCCGAGCTTTCGCCTCCGGATGAACCGCGATGGGGGAATGGACCATCCTAGAGAGACTCCTCGAAGCCGCTGTCCAGCAGCACTCTACTATGATAGGGAGGTAAGCCCGATCCACCGGCTCCCAGCCGGCCAGTTTGGGGTCTTCTCCCGCCTTCCCTTCCCTTCCCTTCCCTTCTCTTCCCTTCCCTTCCCTTCTCCGGAGTTCCCTTTGCCCGCTTGACCTGCTGATTTTCAGCAAAGCTGCAGCGGAGGCTGTAAACTCATCTCGGAAGTGCCTGTTTGGCTGTCATTTCTCCAATTCCGAAGGCAGGAATTTGGAAGAAAAGTCTCTAAGGGATTGCTGTTGTTTCCCCACCCCACCCCCACCCACGAGGAAGGGAGCTGCGGGGCTGCAGCCTGAACGGGACACGTAAGTGATGTCCGCCTGATCCGGGTCGATCTCGCCCAGCAGCAAGTCCACATCCACGAACGCCTTGTCGAATTCCTTCTCCAGGACTTCCAGCCAGCGGAACATCGACAGCCCGCCGCCGCCGCCGCCGCCGCCGCCGCTTCCACCGGGGGAACAGGAGGTGGAGGAGGAGGAGGAGGAGGCCGCCGCCCCCCCGCCGCAGGCCCCGGAGCCCGATCCCCCGCAGGAATCCACCCCCACGCCGGACATGGCTCGCGGGTAGTAGCGTTGCGCTCCTGCCCCCGACACGCTACGGCCCAACCTCGGCAGGGCTGCGGGACGCGCGCCCGCCCTCAGCGCTGACGATACGAGACGCGGCGGCTGCGGCGGCGTCCTGCCCCGAGACGCAGGCGGAGAAGGAACGGCGGCGATTAGAGAAAGCGACTCTTTCTCCCGGGCGCATGCGCTAAGAAAACGACTGCGCTTCTGTCACCCGGCCGGCGGATGGAGAAACCCGCCGTGCGGGAAGATCGGCGATCGGCTTCTTCGGCCTGCCACAAGACAGCCGAGTTTGCCAAGGCAAAGTGGGACGATGCCCCGATTCGTCGAGCGGGGGCGACGTTCCCTTCCGCCTTTGACTTAAGTGGGAGAGGCGGGACGCGAGAAGCAAACGGAGCTTCTGGGCGGCTAGGATGCGGGTCAAGCGGGTGGCTTTTGGGGAAGCTCACAAAGTAGTTGGGAGTTCAGCTGGTACCTAATCTCTGACTCGATGCAACCGTCTTCGGAACGGAGAAAAGACACGCAAAGGGTCCTGGGCGGAGTGGTTTTTTTTCTTTTTTTCTTTTAAGGTCCTTTCGGCATTCTCATACAGGTAGTCCTCAACTTACGACCGCAGCTGAGCCCCACATTTCTTGTTGCTAGGTGAGACATTTCGCGAGTGAGTTTTGCCCCCATTTTACGACCGTTCTCGCCACGGTTGTGAAGCGAATCGCTGCGGTGGTTAAAGTTAGTAACACGGTTGTTAAGCGAATCTGGCTTCCCCATTGATTTTTTGCTTGTCAGAAGGTTGCAAAAGGTTATGATCACACGACCCTGGGACATTGCAGTTGTCAAGAAATATGAGCCAGTCGCCCAGTATCAGAATTTTGATCAAGGGACCATGGTGATGCCACGACAGTTAAGTGCGAAAAACAGTCATAAGTCATTTTTTCCAGTGCCGCCGTAACTTTGAATTGGTCACTAAATGAACTGTTGTAAGTTGAAGACTACTTATATAGTCCCAGAATGTGTAAAACAGTTTGTGTTCATAAGACATGTTTATGTCAGAGTGTTAGTTTTTTTTTTTGTTTGGGGGTGTGTGGGGGTGGGTGGTGTGTGTGTAGGAGTCCAGAAGCTGCATCATCACTTTATCCCAAAGGTGCTTTTCAAAATGCAACGGGACTTTCTTTGTAAGAAAGAAGCTCAACTTTACACATTGATCATCTATAGGGGTTGATTGGTACAGCACGCTAGGCAAATATGTGACTGGCTAGTCTCTACTTCGGTCCATTGTCCAGCCGTTTTGTATTAGTGAAAGCAAATACTAAGCAACAAAAGTAAACTTCCTTCCCCATAGCTTCAAGAGTTAGCTTGTTTTTAAAATGCAGCTTTCTGAAGAGCCTTGTCAAACCTCAACTAATATTGAAAATAGTAAAAAGAGAGAAATTACATCGTTCCTAGTTTTAAGGCAAGGCGACGGAACAACAACAAAAGGTTAAGTTTATTTTATTAAATGCACGGTATATGCTGCCTGTCTTGATTGTCCCGAGTTCAAGAGTTCATCCCCTAATTCAGGGGTGTCAAACTCGTGGCCCGTGGGCCGGATGCATCATGCACTGGCTACGCCCACGCCTGGTTTAGCGAAGGGGGGAAAAGTCACGATACGTCACATGATGAAGCCGTGACGATGCGAGTTGACACCCCTGCCCTAATTGAAGCACAAACTTGCTTAGGTAACTGGTTTTTGTACTGTATCTTCATGACATTGCCTTCATCTTTTCCCCAGCCCACAGCTGATGTAGCTGAAAATTATTTTTGGCTACTTCCGGAGAAGTTGTTTCCCCCTATTTTCCCAATATAATTTTTGCTGTGGACCTGATCTTGGTTGCTTCTTTGACTACATGGCTGATGAGGCAGTTACAGCTGGAAACTGCCAACTCCTGCTGGCCACTTTTGGGTACTGCAGGAACACAGATATGCCTTCTGGCTACCCCCAAATCACCTCTGCTTGTTGGGAATTGTCCTCTATGGCCATTTTGGCTTGGGTTGTAGGAGAAACTAGATACAAGTTAATCCTCAACTATCGACCACAATTGAGCCCCAAATTTCCTTTGCTAAGCAAGGCAATTATTAAGTGAACCATTTCACGATCTTTGCCACAGTTGTTAAATAGATCTGGTTTCCCCATTGACTTGCAAATAGCAATAGCAATTACTTATATACCACTTCAGTGCTTTACAGCCCTCTCTAAGAGGTTTACAGAGTCAGCATATTCCCCCCCCCCCACAATTTGGTTCATCATGCTGATCACATGACCCCAGGACAGTACAACCGTCATAAATGCATGCCAGTTGCCACCTGCCCAAATATTGATCACTTGACCATGGGGATGCTGAAATAATTGTAATGTGGTCATAAGTCATTTTTTTCAAACCTAACCCTAACCCTAACTTTGAATGTTCATTAAACAAATGATTGTAAGTCGAGAACTACCTGTACAACTTTTCTGCAGAAGCACCTGCCCACATCATGCCTATCTTGTACCATCCAGAGCAGGCTCCCTATTTTTACAGTCTTTCAAAAAAAAAAAAAATTGGGCTTGTTCCTGTGACAGAGAAGGGCTGACAATCAAGTCTGCGAATTTTATGCTGATTCAAGAACCAGTGAATGGCATTTTTAATGTGGATTTCTGATTATGCTCTAAAACTGCTGCTCAAATCAATCTCTACAGTCACATAGCAAAAGACAATCACATCTCCTTTCTGCTAGTGTACCTATGGTACATCAGTTTTAGTTGCAGTGGGAAAAGTTCACCATCTTTCACAAACTATCTATTAGAAGATTATTTTGTTGGTAAAAAATATAGCAAATTAAGGACCCAAGTTTTTGAAATATAAAAGGAGTAGAAATGAATTAAAAGTAGTGTTGAGAAGCTGAGCTAAAATAAATAGAAGCTAGATGAAATAGTGTTAGTAGTGTCTACTACTGATTTCCCAAACAGAAGATAATTTTACAAAATCCCCTCCAGCTGAGTTTAATGGCTAGTGATAACATGGTCATATTCTTGCAGTGTTTGTGGTAGAAACATGGCAGCAGTTTGTCATTGCCTTCTTCCAGGATTCTTTTTTATAATTTTCTCATTCAAAGCTATTGCCTTGAGATTTCCTGATGTTCTTGCACCCAAATACTAAGCCCAGCCCTGCTTCACTTTTTCAAGGTCAATAAGGGTTGTCCCCTGCTCTAATGTTTTCCAAAAACAAATAGTAAATCTTTCAGGGAGGATCTTGACATCTGTAAGGAGACAAACAGCCAAGTATGCTGCTTCAATTAATTGATGTTCCCTCTGCAAGCAAACAATCAAGCTCAGAGAGTATCAAGGACTCCATAATGGCAAACTGTTGAGGCAGGCCAATCCCTACATTTTTTATATATTCAGGGAATGCAAAATGCTTGCACTAATAAAACATGTAAGTTATATTTTCTCTGTGCTCAAAACACTTTATATTATGGGGAAAATACAGCTCTTTTTCTCCATTTTCCACAGAATAATTATGATTGCAGAATACAAATACTGTATACCTATAACTATCAATCCCTGCTTTTCACACTTTTAAAAGCCTTCCCTAAAAATAGCAATACACTGCTTCACAGTGGTTTACAGCCCTCTCTAAGTGGTTTACAGAGTCAGCATATTGCCCCCAACAATCTGGTCCTCATTTTACTGACTTCAGAAAGATGGAAGGCTGAGTCAACCTTGAACTGGGCAGAATTGAACTGGCAGTTGGCAGAGTTAGCCTGCAATACTGCATTCTAACCACTGCGCCACAACAGAGAATGTGGAGAATGAGTGTAAAAGTCTTTGTTTAGCAACTTCAATTGTGTAATAGAATGTTGCAAGGAGGCGGATTCCAAAGAGGGAGGAATAAGAGTCAGCCTATATGTGTGCAAAATAAAGAGGGTGAAGACAACCCTTCCCTAACATTAACAGAGTATACTATAGATCAGTGTTTCTCAACCTTGGCCACTTGAAGACGACTGGACTTCAGCTCCCAGAATTCCCCAGCCAGCCCTGCTGTAGATAGTAGAGTCCTCAGACCAGGAAGATTTTGACTATAGGTAGGAAACTATAATAAAAAAAACCTCAGAAAAATTATGATGCTCTAACATCAATTTGTCCCTGACAAATTGGGACCAGCAACACAGTCACTAAGTGGAAAATTGCATAATTCTGCTAATGATTTTCCTTCAGCTTTGTTTAGAGCATCAGAACAATATGAGCCCGAACAACAGAAAAGATTTCTGGAACTCCACTCATGAGGAAACTGTGTAAAAGAGCAAATCTTATAGCCCTATTCCCCCACCACCACCTCCGCAGTGCTTATCCCAGTGCTGGGATAATTAGCAAGAAGAAAATTGATGTTTGCATTTCCACTCATTGTAGAAGAATGGAATACAAGAGGGTAAGCTGGCACACTAAGAGGAATACACAATGAAAGCAATTTGACTGTTTGCCTAGAGGCAAATAAAAGCCTTTACAGCTGCGGCCCCCAACCTTTTGGGCACCAGGAACCAGTTCCGTGGAGAGAGGTTTTTCCGAAGACAGAGGGGCGTGGTTTTGCATCCTACTACATCCCATGGATGGGGCTTTGCTTGCGCTGCCTGGTTTCTAGCATGCCACAGTCCGGTGTCGGTCCACAAAATCCGAGGGGTTGGGGACCCCTGCTTTACAGTACTGCAGTGTGAAACTAATAAAACTCTTGTCAATTACAGGCAGCAGCTGCAAACCTGCTAATTGAGGTCATAGAACTAAGCTTGTTAACTTGCAGTTAGCACTTTTGAGGGAAGCGCTGCATTGCAGAGAACAACAGCTCAGAAAGAGATATTTTGTTTAAGCAGTCTCTTCACTCTGCAGGGAGAGTGGGGGCGGAACCCGAGTTAGGTACAGGATAATGCATACTGTCTGATTGTAATGGAAAACAGACACTGTGAAGGTTGCAAAATTGTCACAAAATTGCCTTTTCATCACCCTCGTAACTTTGAATGGTTGCTACCTGAGTCAATTACTAAACAAGGTCTACCTGTATTCCATCTTCCTTCTCTCTGCTACAATAGTTTTACACCTTGTTCACTTGCAAGACTACATATCTCCAATGAACTTGTCAATCCCATGAGACACACAAGTATGCTCTGATTCCTTTCTATAAAACAATGTCATCTGGTGGGACCCAGGTGGTGTACCTTCTTTGTCATAGCACCTACCCTCTGGAACAACTTACCTTCCTCTCCCCAAGATTAAAATAGCCCTGACCTTGAAGACCTGGCTTCCTCCATACTGTGTTGAGGCAGGATGGTGGATAAACATATCGGCAATGGTTTGGTATGGAATAATTGTGACTGGGCCTCAGCTGTGTCATGCTCCTAGAATTACATTTGTCAGCTGAGCAGCCATATACATTGACTGATTAAACATTTTTAATATTTAAATATCTTAAACCACAGAAAAGAATAGTACTGTCAAACGAAAAATTGTCTGGTAGCAAATTTGTGTTACTTGGGCTGTAGATATATATACACATACACATACAAACACATTGTAGTGTTACTAGCACTATGTGTAAATTCATATTCTTGTATGTCTAGAATGAGCCGAGGTGGCGCAGTGGTTAGAGTGCAGCACTGCAGGCTACTTCAGCTGACTGCTAGCTGCAGTTCGGCGGTTCAAATCTCACCGGCTCAAGGTTGACTCAGCCTTCCATCCTTCTGAGGTGGGTAAAATGAGGACCCAGATTGTTGGGGGCAATATGCTAACTCTGTAAACCGCTTAGAGAGGGCTGTAAAGCACTATGAAGCGGTATATAAGTCTAAGTGCTATTGCTATAGAATCCTGTATGTTCATGCAGGGAAAATGATACAGGTTAGGGTGATGCCCAAACTGAAACCTGAAAGTTTCTGATGTTTTGTTCTAAACAGAAGTGTTTTGGGAAGAACAGAGAAGAAAACTAAGGATGGTCAAGGGGAAGAAAGAGAATGGGAAAAAAATGAAAAAGAGAAAAAGATGAACAGGCTGATGGGCTTTGTTGCAGTAGAAGATAATTGGTGACTGAGGAGAGGAAAGGAAGGTCCCTGGGCAGAGGGGATAGAGACTATCAGGCTGGTGGAGAATATCATATTTGGAGCATATCAGAGGTGGGTTCGGACCGGTTTGGAACGGTTCTATAGAACTGGTAGTAACTTGGCAGCCTGGGTCGCTAGAACCAGCAGCGACCCAGGCCTACCACGCCCCCGAACCAGTTCTTTCGGCGGCGCCATTTCGTTTTTTGCTTCTGCGCATGCACAGAAGCTTTTTTTAAGCATTGCACATGCGCAAAGCCCGCACGCGCCCACGTGGCGTGGCACTGAGCAAACCGGCAGCGAAGAAAAGAAGAACCCACCCCTGGAGCATATGGAGGGAAAAGGTTGACATGCACCAGCCATGACCTATTCATTAAGGATTCTGTTTTATCCCAACCCCTAAATAAGCATTCTGGGTTTCTGCTCTGCTGAACTGTGACTGACCTCGAATCATTTGACAGAACCAATGAAATACAGTGTTTTGTTCTGGGTTTGAAACTAATTTTCCCTAATTCAGCACACCCATATCCAGGAGCAATTTACATCTTTAACTACATCCTTAAACCAATGGAGCCCTGGCTTCAATTCCACAATAGGTGTGATTTTGCTGGCTGGAAGGAAAATCCTATCCTCCTTAGATGGACAGGGAAAAAGAGTAGCTTCCTTTACATTGTTTGGGATGTTTTTATGTGTAGAGCGGATCCGCATAAGACAACCAATCCCTTGTCATGTAAAGCATGTGTTGAAACAGCACAACAAACATTCTCATGTAATAAAGTTTATTATCACTAACAGGTGCAGTTCTTTCAATGCCAAAATCCGAGGACAAACCTCTATTCAGCGCTTAAACACAAACGCACACCAGGTATGCCACCCATAACTTAAACATTCAAGCTTGCCTTGTATGAGATACCTTTATATATTACCTTTCCAACACAGTTCTCCCTGAATTTTATCCATGGATAGACTTCATTAAAACCATGTTGTAACTGAGAGTGTGAACTTTTAAATCCTTCGAAAGATATGGGACCTTGAAAGCCAGTCCATTAGCTAGAAACTCCTGGGTTATGGCAGTTCATTACAAGGTGAACTTCTTTCTAGTTTGTGAATAAGATGAAAGGTAGGAGGAAGAACTACTAGTAAAGAACAAGGGAAGATTAAGTTGATAACTGTTGTAACTGTTGTAACATCTAGGATCTGGATACAAAATGGATTTTTCTGAGTGGGCGAGCTGTCTAAATAATCAGTCCTACGTTTCCCACGTAATAGAGAATGCAGTGTATTTTCCCACTTCTGAGTTCTCTCTACCGGTATATACCGTGTTTCCTCGAAAACAAGACCCAATCTTATTTTCTTTTCGGCCCCAAAATAAGCACCACGTCTTATTTTCAGAGGATGTCTTACCCACTTACCTTAGGACCACCGCAGCCACGCCTCCCACGCCCTGACGCCTGTCGTGCCGCTGCCCGACTTCTTTTGCAACTGATTGTGGCCGCTTGCGGCCAGATGCCATGTGATGCATTGCGCAGGTGCCGCCACTCGCGGCAGGACGCCACATGGCTCGTTGAGCCGGTGCCACCACTCATGGCAGGAGGCTGCGTGGTGCATTGTGCAGTAAATTATTTTTATGAGGTTCATTACCAAAAAAGTAGGTACCAATGTAAGGTCCTGGAAACCATAAAGGAAGCACATTTTGCACAAGATTTGCAAATTGTTAATCTTAAAGGTAACTTTTTGTCAATAACAAGTATGAGAGACCACTTTAAATATTCTAAACCCTGGGACTAGAAAGGTTTTCTTGATTATTTTTAACACAGGGTCACAAAACATGCAAATATTTTATAGCCCTCTATAAAATAGTTCTTTATCTTTTCCCCCATCTCATTTTGTAGTCACTATCACATTTAACCAAAACAGGGAATTGTAGTAGTAGAACTGCTTGCTGATTAAGTGCCAGACAATAAATCAGATTAATGTCCCAGCCAACCATAATAAAAGCTGCTTATCATTTTTTAAAACCCTTGCTCCTCGTGAAGCCTGCTGATTTTCCAACCTAGTCAAATTAAGAAATTGTCTTTTCTGTCTCTCCATTCTCTCTTTAGCAACCAAAAGCTGTTGATTTAGGGTGCTTTGTCTCCCAGTCACTAAGAACTGCCCTAGGCAGCATTTTCCCTAGACTGCAAGAAAGCTTACATACCTTCCTTTTACAAAACTATCTGCCTGCATAAGTGCTACCTGAACAACACTTTCTATAATATGCATTAGGGCTTATGTGCGTTCCTTATGAATGCTAGTTTAATGGTCTTTGGAATGGTTTAATGGTTTAGAATAGTCTTTAATGGCTCTATGCTACACAGAGACCTGATTTAAACCAGGAAAGAGAGCTGCCATGTATTTTAATTCTGTCAACATTTGATACAATTAAAAGGTGCTTTATTGGCAAGTGATTTTATTGTTTTTATCATGATATTATTTTTAATATGTCTGAAGACTTGTGCAAGAAATCTATAACTATTGCCCTGACTAGACAATATTTCCAGGATGGGTTACAGGCAACTGTAGTTCTGGCTGTTTGTGCAAGATAACATGGGTTTTTATGTCCCCATTGGAGAGCGGTGCATCCTTTTGTCTATTTCATTCTGGCTTTGGCAGTATTATATACTATGGTGGTAATTGGCCCAGCCATAACAATAATAACTGAAGAATTCTCCAAATTTCATGAATGTCTATGATTATGATATACTGTATACTGAAATTGAAGTGTAAATGGCTATTGTGTATTCTTTATTGGCCAAGTGTGATTGGACGCACAATTTGTCTCCGGTACATAAGCTCTCAGTGTACATACAAGCAACAAGTGATAAATCATGATCGTAATCATAAAACACAATAATCATAAATCATAAGATATAACACTCAGTGATAGTCATAGAATACTAAATAAGCAATCAACATAAATCATAATAGGATACTAAATAAAAACAATCAACATAAATCATAAGATACAAACAACAAAGTTATAGTCATAAGAAGCTAAGGAAATAGGTAATAGGAAAGATGAGAAGGTAATACAGCCCTACTAGGTGGTTTGACATCTCAGGGACATAAGACAGTGTTGTGGGAATTAGCTGTTTAGCAGAGTGATGGCATTGGGGGCGGGGGGAAACTGTCCTTGTGTCTAGTTGTTTTGGAGTGCAATGCCCTATAGCAGTGACGGCTAACCTTTTCGGCACTGAGTGCCGAAACTCGAGCATGCACACGCAAGCGCGCCGGAACGCCGGAACCCAGAAGAGAGCAGCTGGCCGGTGCTCACGTGCGCCGTCGCCAGCTGCTCTTCGAACCGGCACGAACCGGCTGAATCCCACCACTGGTTATAGAGGTGCAGATAATTCCTTTGTAGAACTGTACCAGCAGCTCCTTGGGCAGTCTGAGCTTTCTGAGTTGGCACAGGAAGAACATCCTTTATTGTGCTTTGTTGATGACATTTTTGATGTTAGATGTCCATTTTAAGTCCTGAGATATTATAAAACCTAGAAATGTGAAAGTGTTTCCTGTTGATACTGTGTTGTCTAGTATTGTAAGAGGTGGTAGACTAGGAGGGCTTCTCCTAAAATCTACTATCATCTCTACAGTTTTGAGTGTGTTCAGTTCAAAATTGTTGCGGCCGCACCACAGGGTCAGTTGTTCAACTTCCCATCTATATGCAGATTCGTCGTATTTGTCTTATACAAAGAAATCTATGTTTGCTGATTGCTATAAAATATAATTGTACTTTTTAGAGACAAGAAAAATAGTATTTATTTCTTATGACAAAAAAAAAAAAGTGGGTTCTTTGACCTGATATTAATAGCTATACGAATTAAATTTAAAGATGCATATCTTGCAGACTAGATTCAGACAAATGTGATTCGTTCTCTCCATGTCTCCAGAATGAATGTAAATATGCTGCTAATGCTTTATAATGTAATATAGTAATTAAATTGTTAAATCAGGATTGGGGAAACTCAGATTCAAGCTTATCCTCTCATGGAAAATCATTGTGTAATGTTGGATCAATCTCTGTTTTTCAATCCAATCTTCCCTACAGAGTTATTTTAGAGCTAAATTAAGATAAACCTTGAACTCTTCTGGTGAAAGATGTGGTAGTGGTGGTGGAGTGATGATGATGATGATGATGATGATGATAGGATGGAGATAGAGGAGAAACAACTGGCTTATTTCATTTTACTTCTCCTCCCATCTCCTGATTTGTGCAGCATCTCACCTGATGATAAGTTCTGGAGATTCAAGCTTTTAGGCATTTTGATTTGTTCTAATAAATTAATATCCCATCATTTGTACCCGGACTATCATTAAGTGTTGTACCTTATGATTCTTGACGAATGTATCTTGTCTTTTTATGTACACTGAGAGCATATGCACCAAAGACAAATTCCTTGTGTGTCCAATCACACTTGGCCAATAAAAAAAAATTCAATTCAATTCAATTCAATTCAATTCAATTCAATTCAATTCAATTCAATTCATGGATTTGGGTCATTTGACTTGAGTAAATTCCATTGAACGTGGAGGGATACAGTTCTGCACAACACTGCCTTAGGGAACTGTATCATCGATTCCCACGGATTTGATCAACATGATTCTATGCCAGTATACTCAAAAGTGTATTTCATAAAATGCAATTGTATGTCTTTTCAGTTATGCTTAGACTTGTTATAAAGATGTCATATATCCTATGATATGCCTCTAGAGGGCCTCAGCTTGCCATGGAACTCTAGTAGCACATATCCCAGTTTGGCAAGATTATGCTCTGTATTTTGATACTCTTGCATAACTTTTTAAATGGCATTTGAATAAATTTCTTGATAATATATGCCTATTCTGTGGAGGCAGATGATTGCTGATTGAATTAGTTTGACATGGCTTTTGTCTTCAGACTAATGACATTTATAGAGAGAGAGTGACTGGCCCAAGGTCACCCTGCAGCAGTAGTGGGTTCCACTTACCTTTGCTACTGGTTCGGGAACGGGAGTGCGCGGGCTTTTGATGACGTCCGGGCGGGTGGGCGGAGCCTCCCGCCGCTGCTACCGGTTCGCTGAACCGGTGCGAACCGGTAGCAACCCACCACTGCCCTGCAGGCTTTTGTGCCTAAAGCCAGATGAAAATTCATGGTCTCCAGTTTGCTCTAGTCGTTAAGGTATCAGGCTAGAAACCAGGAGACCATAACTTCTAATCCTGCTTTAGTCAGGAAAGCCAGCTAGGTGATTTAGGGCAGTCACACTCTCTCAGGGGAACTCACCTCACAGGGTTGTTGAGTGGGCAAAATAGGAGGAGGAAGGTGTGCTGGAAAATATTTGCTGCCTTGAGCTATTTGTAAAAATAATAAAGGCGGGATATCAATACATAAATAAAAGAAAAATGGACTCGCAAATCTACTTTCTTTCCAGAAAACCTTGAAATACTATACTGTATTGAAACTTAGTGAAAATTTAATAATTTTTACATGAATCTGATTTTGAAAGCTTTTTGAAAATAAGAGAACTTGGAATACAAATCAATTTGATTTTGGTTTTCTCCCCCTCCCTTACTACCGGTAGTTTGCGGAGGTTGACTTTGGATGGAAATAACATAGAATCTGCCTCTTAGTCATTGCATCTTCCATGCCTAAACTATCTTAGCATGGAGAATAGTAATTTGCAATCTTTTTCAAGAAACTTTTTCACATCTTTTTATAATTTGTTTCTTAATTTAAATGGTAATCTATTGACAGATCTCCTTCTGATCAGCTAATACTATATTGTCATTGAAGCTGGAAAGGAGCCAGCTGAAAGTGGTAAAATTTGGAGATGTGAATAAATTTGTCAGAGATCTGCCTGTCTGAAACCAGCTTTCACCAGTTGGTATGCAGCTTTCTTTCAGGTTTAATGAGGATGCAACTGTCAAAGAACAAACTCCAAATAATATCACTCAGATTGCCAGTCACACTACAGAAAATTGATTTCACAAACAATGTGAGAGCATTAGAGCACAAGAATTGTAGAATCTACAAAACTTCAACCAATGTAATTCCTTGACAATTATATTGCTACTACATTTGAAGATGGAGCACTTCAAAAAATGTACACTACTGTCTAATTTAGCACTTGAACAAAATCAGCTTAATTCTATTCCAGTAAAGTAAGTGGCTAAGCCAGGGGTCGGCAACCTTAAACACTCAAAGAGCCATTTGGACCCATTTCCCACAGAAAAGAAAACACCGGGAGCCACAAAACCCTTCCCGTGCCTGACCATTTCCTGAGCAGCCACAGAACTAGCATATATAGTTGAATTAAATGTTCTGTTTTCTTGTGAATCTTTTCTTTTCTTGGATTTATCCATGGTTGGCCTACCGGGGGTTGAAAAGCTCAATAAATCATGTGCCGGTGTGTATCACACATTGGCGGTTGTGACACATATTTTGAGCGACAGGGAACAGCAGCAGAGGGATGAAAGAGCCACATGCAGCTGCAGAGCTGTGGGTTGCTGACCCCTTGGCTAAGCCATGGTGGCGCAGTGGTTAGAGTGCAGTACTGCAGGCTACTTCTGCTGACTGCTGGCTGACTGCAATTTGGCAGTTCAAATCTCACCAGGCTCAAGGTTGACTCAGCCTTCCAGGTTGATAAAATGAGGACCCAGATTGTTGGGGGCAATATGCTGATTCTGTAAACCGCTTAGAGAGGGCTGTAAAAGCACTGTGAAGCGGTATATAAGTGCTATTGCTATTGCTAAGGCACACAATTTGTCAGAGACTTGTAATTAAAAAACGTAAATTGAATTTCATTGTGAAATCAGGAAATATATTATCTGGGCAATAAAGAGTGTGCATTTAGTATATTTTTTGTAATATAAATACATTCAATTTCAGGATTGAAGAAATTAATTTGGTTTTTTTTAAAAAAAAAAACTGTGTTGCCAAAGGCTAAATTCCTGTAATCTCATTCATACTACACTATGAAATTTTAGAAATGGCTCAAATTACAATGTAGTTTGATTTGCAGTCCAAAAGCCCGTTTGGCTAGGAAACTAAGTGGGTGGCATGTTACTTATTTCTCATTGTAATAACAGGTTATCGTGTGGATAAATAGTTGGTTTGCTGAAAGAAGTTATAGAAGTGATAAACAATGTTTTTCTTTATTTTTTCTTCAGAGTCCCACATGCTGTAACCAAACTGGACTTAAAAAGAAATAATGTACAAAGTATTAAAGAACAAGAATTAGCAAATTAAAAATGTCCAAAGGTGTTAAATCTACAGAACAATATGCATTCTTAGTTACAATTTCCTAACATTCCTTGTCTCAGATACCTGTATTTGGATGGCAATCCATGATGTTCTACTTGGGAACTTCTTCAAACCAGAAGTGTGCTCACCACCAAAGGCATAAAAGCAGGGGTGAAATGCTCCCGGTTTGGGCGTGCCTGCGGGTCGCCGGACAGCCGGTAGCGACGGAAGCGGGAGATTTCACCCACCCGCCCGGATGTCGCCATTTGGGTTCTTTTACCTTCTGCGCATGCGCAAAGTGTTCTGCACATGTGCAGAGGGTAAAAGAACCCAAATGGTGGCATCCGGGCGGGTGGGCGAAGTCTCCCGCTTCCGTCGCTACCGGCTGTCCAGCGACCCGCAGGCATGCCCAAACCGGGAGCATTTCACCCCTGCATAAAAGTCAAGCAGTAGTGGGTTCTAAATCCCGTTGCTACCGGTTCGTGCGCGCGCGACTCTTCTGTGCATGCGCAGAAGCATCCCGGGCAGGTGGGGAGAACGTCCCGGGCGGGTGGGCGGAGCATCCCGCCGCTGCCGCTACCGGTTCACAGAACCGGGCCGAATCAGGAGCAACCCACCGCTGAAGTCAAGGGAGGGTCATCACTAGCAGAAAGCCATGATGAAAGCTGGATGTCTTCAAGAATAATCTTGCATTTGTATGTATATAACATTTTTATTCTGTGGAAGAGGGGAAAGAAATAAGCAAGTACACAAATGGTGATGATATCTCTCTCTCTGAGTAAATATGGGTGGTGATTATGATTATGAAATAAAGGTGAACCTAAGATACGCTTCTGTTGATATCCTTCCTCTATGTGAATTTAATTAGATCAGAGACTTTTGTGTTTTGTTGTATAGAATCTAAGTCAACTATCTCCAAGCATGCTTGTGAGGGCCACATAGGCCATCACTTGAAAGTAAATAGTGTAGTGGTATTTAGAATGTTTAATTATCTTATATGCTGGACTGATGGGTTACCAATATTTTTCAAAAGGTGTATATATAGTACTGTATAGGAATGTGTGCATGGACTCAAAGGTGGACCATCGTTGAAGAATATACTTTTCTAAGAATTATCTTTCTATGCATTTATGGGATATGTGTGAAATAAGGATGCAAATAAACAGACGTCTGAGGCGCACAAATAATGTTTTAATTCGGTGCATATTTCTTAACGTTTTAGTTCAGTGCATATATTCACAGTTCACCTTCAACTCCTGGTTAAGAAATAAGCCATTTTGGGAGGTTTTTGTCCCATTCATTTCCACAATTGGCAATCCAGTTTGAGCAAACAAAGGAAGCAGTCACAACATTTGATTTCTTGTTTAACTATCGCGCACACGCCGACCAAGCCGGCGGAGCTTTAACCACTCACACACTTCCGCCACTAGATGTCGCAATAGAACGTTAAATCTGTAGCTGCAAAAGACATCCTAGGGCTTCCCTCTTCGTCAGTTTCCTTCGGGCCACGTCATTTAGTCTATCAATCCGGAAATGATACCGCTCCGTCGCTCCGACCAATGAGCAGCAGCTGCGTAGGCTAGAGGGTAAAGGTCAGGGCAGGTACAGAGAGAGAGAGAGAGAGAGAGAGAGAGAAAGAGAGATGGTTGCAGTACGGAAAGTTGCCGGGCAGATAAAACCGTCTCCGTGAGACAAAGGGAGGCGAGATGGTGCGTTCTTCGCGCTGCGGCTGATCCGCCTTTGAAACCGCCTCAGCCGACGGGTCACCGCTCCGCTCCTCTCGTGTCTCCCCCCTCCGTCCGGGCCAATGAGCGTCGCGTACGAGCTGCTGTGGCGTTTGCTGCACGTCCTCTTCAGCGTCCAGCGCGCGCTGGTCGCCTGGGGCCGCGGTTGGTTCGGAGGTCGCGGCTCGTGGCTCAGCCGTTGGCGGCAGCGCGCGGCTACGGCGGCCACCGCCGCCTCGCGGGCCCTCTTAGCCCCGGCCGCCAACCCTTTCGCCTTTCACAAGCCGGCGGCGGCAGGGCGGAAAGTGGTGGTCGCCGGCGGCCGTTGGCGGAGGGATGCCAAATCTCTGCAGAAGCTGCCGGGCCACTTGGGGCTGGTGGTGACCGAGGAGGAGCAGAGCTACGCCGATGTGGCCAGCTTGGTGGTGTGGTGCATGGCGGTGGGCATCTCCTACGTCAGCGTCTACGACCACGAAGGTGAGTCGCCTTGTCAACGGCCGAGTTCAGATCTCTCGCCCTTTTCCCGACGCGGCGAGGTCGACCTTGAAAGGATCCTGGATTTTTTCCCCCCTTCCGTCGATCCTACTCACGGGTAGTCCTCGACTTACAATAGTTCATTTAGTGACCATGCAAAGTTAACGGCACTGAAAAAGTGACTCATGGCCGTTTTTCACACTTAATGACAATTGCGGGCATCCCCGTGGTCATATGATCAAAATTCAGATACTTGGCAACTGACTCATATTTATGACGGTTGCAGGGTCCCAAGATCATGTGATCAATCGCCTTTGGCCACATTCTGACAATGACAAGTCCATTGGGGAAGCCGGATTCACTTAACAACAGTGTTACTAACTTAACAACTGCAGTGGTTCACTTTAACAACTGTGGCAAGAAAGGTCATACAATGGGGCAAAATTTCCTTAACGAATGTCTCACTTAGCAACAGAAATTTTGGGCTCAATTGTAAGTTGAAGATTACCTACATTAAATGCCAGTTAAGGCAACTAATCTTTGTTGAGACAGGGAGCAGCTTTACTACTGGGTATGTTTTCCTTACCTAGCGTGAGCTCAGTACCAATCGGTTTGGCTGGTACAGAAAATATAAACAGTAGTAGTAGGTTAAAGGATGAAGGTCAATAAAAGAACTATTTTCAAGAATGTTCATTGGTTTTGTTGTTTAGCTATTATTCGATTATGGGACTACCTGACCCCAGACTGACTCTTGAGCAGATTTTTCTGAATCTTTTTATTAGTGCCTACTGAATATAATTAGTTTAATCCCTATACTATATTTTATTTCTCTGTACTACCATTTTGACCAACTGTTTTGAATACATTTTATTATTTTTTTTAACAAAATAAATCAATGCTATGTCCAATTTAAAATAAACTTGATTTTAGGAGAAGAAGGCCAATGTTTTTAACATTCGGAATTACTATATACCGTATATATAGCACCTTTAAGATATAAATGGGCAATTGGAATCATGGTGGAATGGAAAACTTTAGACAGCCAGAAATTATTAAAGTATATGTGAGAAAATGAAGTCTTGAAGAATAGCCTGAGTTTAGTGAAAATTTAATTACATGATAACAGCTCTTAAACGCAATATGAGTCAGTCAAATCTAAAAAGGTCAATTTGAAAATTGTTCAATTTGTTAAGGAATAATTTACATGCATATTAGAAATCAAACATACCTAAACAGATAATTAAGAAACATATTTGCGTTTTCTATTTAATAATGAATACCCTTTTAACTTCAAAGCTGTACTCTAGAATCTCTCTTTAATTCCACATCTTAAAAGAAAGTATACTTAAATTACTTATTATATCATAAATTACTTTGACCCTTAAGCAAAACTCTGCCAGATTTTGTTTACCCTTTTAATACAAAGACTTTCATGATAAACTGAAAAGAGATTTTAAGACAGGTACTCTTTGCCTATATATAAGAAAATTTGTAAACTAACCATAGAATGACATCCCAAGAAACATAGCAATGCTGCTTTTGAATTATACTTTGTGGATAGATTACTGATCTGCTTGTGGTTCTTCCTAATTCCTGTTATGATAGAATTAAAAAACGTTTAAGGGAGTGCTAGGCAATCTAAATGGGAGTTTAAATGTAAAAAATGATTCAATATATATGAAAAGAAAAATAACTCCCCCCTCCCCCAATTTAGTTCCATTTCTTATAGAAATGAAGGAGATTGAGACAATATGATTTTTCAGGAAGTTGCCTAGCTGTCCTTTAATGCTAAACAGTACATATGCATTATGTACATCCTCAATTGCCTAAGTAATCCTTTACACCAGTGATTCTCAACCTTTTCTTCACCACGGACCCTCTTTAAATACATGTTGTGGCCCCGAACCATGACCACGGACTCCCAGGACTTAACTCAAGATTTAAATCATAGCATTTCTTCAAGCCTTCGCAGACCCACTGTGACGACATTGCGACCCCCCCAGGGGTCAACGGACCACAGGTTGAGAACCACTGCTTTACACAAATATTTTTAAAATATTAAGATAAGATATAACTAAAGTAAACTAATGTAACTTAAAACTGCCTGCCTGATTTTGTCTAGGCTTAGAAGCGAAGAAGATATGAATCTACCGGTAGTACATGAGAATGAATGGGGAAAGGAGATAAAAGGTGTAACGTTTGCAAAATAATATTAAGATATAATTAATTTGTGTGAAGAAATAAAGACAGAAACAAAGGACAATGGGACAAGAAAGATAAATATATTTAAAGAAGATTAAAAAGGGGGAAAATGTAAATAATAGAATACTACCGTTACGAAACTGTTGTAAAAAGGGAAAATATGTTTGTGTGTTGATGTTTGTTATGTTTTGTTGTTTTAAAAAAATAAAAATATTTAAAAAAAGAATCTAATACACAGATGCATGGTAAAGAATGCAAAGGGTTAGACTAGGAAGTTGAAAGTCTAATATAAATTCAGTTTGTTTTATGTCAGTTACTCAAAGATTGAAGAATCTTGGCAGTTCTTCCAATAATTGATGAAAATGTTTTCCTATTTCTCTTTTAACCTATGCAAATGTTTGTAAACAAGGGAAGTGGAAAACATTCTATACTAAAAAATGTTGAAAGTAGATTCTATTCTAAAACAAAAATCTAGCACAGGTAGTCCTTGACATACAACCTTTCATTTAGTGAACGTTTGAAGTTACAACTGCACTGAAAAAAGTGACTTATGACCATTTATCACATTTACGACTATGCAAAATCCCCATGGTCATGTGTCAAAATTCAAACTCTTTGAAAACTGGCTTACATTTATGGCAGTTGCAGTGTCCCAAGGTCTTGTGATCACTTTTCACAATCTGACAAGCAAAGTCAGTGGGGAAGCCAGGTTCACTTTAAAACTGTGTTACTAACTTAACGACTGCAGTGATTCAGTTAACAACTGTGTCAAGAAAGCTCATAAAATGAGGCAAAACTCACTTAACTGTCTCACTTACGGTAGCAACAGAAATCTTGGGCTTAATTGTGGTTGTAAGTTGAGGACTATAGTAAAAAAAATAAAACCAAATATTCTTGTATTATACTGAATCTGAATCTTACTAGGTAAGTTTTGAAATGAAAATAAAATTCTTATAAAAGGTGCTAATAAGAAATATGGAGAAACAAGTAATGTGAGTACTAAAGTCATAGGAATTTAAATCTTAGGGAATCAAGTAAATAATTGGAAGTAATATTTTCATTTAAAATGAAGGTAGAACAGTTTAAAATAAAGTTGACAGGTTGGTCACTTGGACATAGTAGCCAATTTTAAAAAACTGCATAATTTTTAGCTAGCTAGAACAAGAATTCTGAAGTAACATTCAGCTCATAGTCTAGTCAGAACTGAAATTGTGTGCATGCGTACCCTATATCTGTATGTGTATGTCTGAGGAATCAGTTTTTTGACTCTTAGGGCTAAATATGAATCAGTTGCCATACATCTGAATTTTGATCACATGATCGGGGCTGCTGCAACGGTCATAAGTGTGAAAAACGGTCATAAGTCACTTTTTCCCAGCGTCACTAACTTTGAACAGTCACTAAATGAATGTTGTAAGTCGAGGACTACATGTTCAGTGGCAGCAGTTGACATTCAATGGAATGCTTCATCATTCCTATGCTAGATAGATGTAATTGTCATTATTTGCAGATACCTTTTTGGTTTTGAGAAAACGAAACTTGAAAGGTACATGCCCAAATTAACTAGAAGGCCTGTGTGATTTATAACATTTTATAATGCATTCTGTAGCTCCTGTTAATGGTTCAAACCAGTACCACTGGTATAATAGTGGTTCTTACCTGTATCCAAGAATGTGTGCTTGTTTTTTTGTTTCTCTTTAAAACAAAAGCCTAGTTTAGTTATCTTTAATACCTATTGCTGGGATATGTGTGCTTGGAAAGACAGATAAACATCAGGATAATCAAAATAACCTGTATCAAATTACATTATGAAATTAACCTTAGGATTTGCTAGGAAGAAGAAACATAATATTAAATTTTATTTAAAAGCTCTGATTTGCTTGTTGCTAATAAACCAGAACCTGAAATTCAGATGTTTAAGAATAAGTCAGGTATCAGGTTTGCACCTAATTGTAAGGGTTTTTTCCCTCATGCTGTTGATTACTGATTCATTTTCCTTTGGTGTGAGGAGCTATGTTATAATCACAGAGTGGAATACATTAGAATATTTGTTCCAGAACAATAGCCAGGACTATCCCAAATTCTGGCCTTTTTGTGAATATTCTCTGTAACTAAAGGCATCTTGAGGTTATGTGTACCAAATAGCAACTCTTCCATGCTGAGTCCCTTAGCATCTGGCTGACTGTGGCTATGGAAGCTATGCAGATTTGTGCCTATTTAGTACTCAGATGAAAGATAAGCAATGCAAGGGAGGTAAGCTAGACTGGATAGTTGAGAAAACATCCTGAAAGAGAAAGCAGTGACTGAACTATTGACATATCCCAGAAATCATCAGAAGCTGAACTCAACTCAAATGAGATTTTAACTTTACCATATTGTGCAACTGATAAGTTTCTGATATGGAATGAGGGAGTTTGTTTATAGGTAGAAGGGATGTCCCTAATTGTGGGTTTTGAAGTATATGTTTTTAAAATTCAATTAAAATTCATAGCGATGTGTACTTGTTCCTACTCTCAAATGGTTGAATATACAATTGTGTGAAGAAGAAGCTGCTTGCACAACAGATATCTTTCAGGTCTGTCTAGTATTTAAACACTCTTTTGATTGCAGAGTCAAATTTCATGAAAAATAATGGTTCCAAATGAGTGTCAGACATTTTATACAAGTAGAAATCTGTATCTACCCAAATTCAATTCAATTTTTGAATACTTTTCCTGGACTACTTTTTAAGGACAGCAATTGCGAAAAGAGGGAATCTGTCTTGCAAATGGCCAGCCAGTTGTGACATTTGGGAATGGCTATTTAGAATATAGAATTTAGTCCCTGTTGTGCCATAGCACTTGCTTAGTATAGTCCAAAAGAGATTTTAGTTTGTTGATACTCTTATAATCAAATAAGCAGTTATTATATGAGGGATTATGGCTATTTTTTCAAGGTACAAGATCTCTGTACTACTCCAGTCATAAGACTCTGAGTGGCTTATATAATTATAAAATCACAAACTAATCTTAAAAGAATAAAAAAAAACACATTGGCCTGTAATACATGACGAAAGCATCCCTGTAAATTATATATATATAAAAACCCTGATAAAAGAGGATTGCCTTCACCTTCCTTCTGAATAATGACAGTGAGGGGAAGCGGATCTTTACATTAGGGCTTATGTTCTAAATGTCTTGGGCAGTCACAACAAAAGCAGGTTTCCTAGTCCCCTTACTTTTACAGAGAGTGGGTATGCAGCATGCCATCATAATTCAAATGTGTAGAACAAATAGATTTTACCCACAATAACCAGGGCTAAGTCATGAAGAGCTTTAAAGGCGATAAGCATTTTGAATGAAATGTATAGTTAACATGTCAGAGAATGGAGAAGTATTATTGTGCTGAATCAACTTCTGTTAGAAACTACACCAAGTGAAGTTTTTGAATATTCTACCTAGGCAGCTCCAAGTAATCTAAATATAATTTCTGCAGCAAGATAAAAAAAATTACCAGCACATGTTCTTTCTTCTCTTTTTCCAAGGTATTTTCAAAAGAAATAATTCAAGACTAATGGATGAAATTTTAAAACAGCAGCAGGAATTGTTGAATCTTGACTGTTCCAAATATACAGTGAAATTTGCAAATCAGGAGAAAACAGATCAAGGTAAGATAATTTTTTAAAAACCTTGTATTGTTATAGAGGACTAAAATACGTTGATTACACAAAACTAATCCACAAATACTGGTTACTTAATTTCTTCAATGGGAAATTTTTATGAGCACAAGTTCTTATAGATCCGGATGTATTCAAATCAGTGGAATGAGACAGATGTACAGTTGCAAGAAAAAGTATGTGAACCCCTTGGGATATACGTGGAGTTTTGCATGAATTGGTCATAAAATGTGCTCTTAATGTCATCTAAGTCACAACAATAGAAAAACACAGTCTGCTTAAAATAATACTACACAAACATTCGATGTTGCCATGGTTTAATTGAACATAACATGTAAACATTCACAGTGCAGGGAGGAAAAAGTATGTGAGCCCCTAGCCTAATGACTTCTCCAAGAGCTAATTGGAGCCAGGAGTGAGCCAACCTTGACTCCAATCAGTGTGATGATATTGGATGTGTTGCTGACAGCTGTCCTGCCCTTTAAAAACACACACCTGGTTTGGGTTTACTGGTTTCAAGAAGCACTGTCTGATGTGAACCATGCCTCGCAGAAAAGAGCTCTCAGAAGACCTACGATCAAGAATTGTTGA
>QLTV01001816.1:460746-483324 GCA_003457575.1 Thermophis baileyi
TGACCTTAAGAGAGCGATTCACACCAGACATCCCAAGAATATTGCTATACTGAAACAGTTTTGTGAAGAGGAGTGGTCCAAAATTACTCCAGATCGTTGTGCAGGTCTGATCTGCAACTACAGGAAACGTTTGGTTGAGGTTATTGCTGCCAAAGGAGGGTCAACCAGTTATTAAGTCCAAAGGTTCACATACTTTTTCCTCCCTGCACTGTGAATGTTTACATGTTATGTTCAATTAAACCATGGCAACATCTAATGTTTGTGTAGTATTATTTTAAGCAGACTGTGTTTTTCTATTGTTGTGACTTAGATGACGTTCAGAGCACATTTTATGACCAATTCATGCAAAACTCCACGTAATCCCAAGGGGTTCACATACTTTTTCTTGCAATTGTATATAAATATGAATTAAGAAAATTTTGATTCTAAACTTGGAGTGTTATTATTTTAGCAAATAGTTGCAGATTTCTACAAAGCATACTTTAGTAGAATTATTTAAACAATAGCAATAGCACTTAGATTTATATACTGCTCCACAATGCTTTACAGCACTCTCTGAGCAGTTTACAATGTCAGCATATTGCCTCCAATAATCTGGGTCCTCATTTTACTGATCTCAGAAGGATGGAAGGCTGAGTCAACTTTTGAGCCGGTCAATACTGCATTCTAATCACTGCGCCACCATGGCTCACCACTAGTAGGAACTTTGAGAAATTGCAGAGTAATGGGGAAATGTTACTTTAAACTGGAGAATTGTAAGCGTCTACAGTAACTTTAGAAAATACTGATTTCAAGCAACTGTTTCTGTTCTTCCACTTTCGTTGTTTTATTTTCATTTCAACTGCAGTTTTAAATTGCCAATCTGTTCTGAACGTGCTGTCCTCAGAGGATGGAAAAACAGATATTGTAAAAGCAGCTCAGAAATTTTGCAACTTAGTAGCACAAAAGCAAAAGAAATGCACAGATCTGGATATGAACATCTTGGAGAATTTATTAAGTAGTAAGTGTTAAAGCAGAATTTATTTACTTTTTTTGAGTATTTGTAGGAGTGCAAAATGGCTAACAGCAGTATTTTTTTAAACATAATCAAACTCTTGGCGTAAATATTTGGATTTCATACTCACTACAGGTAGTCCTCAACTTATGACTGATTGTTTAACACCCTTTTGAAATTATGATAGACACCCAAAAGGTATTTACAAACCAATTTCGAAGTTACAATGGCTGCATGCTCCCTTCACAGTCACATGATCACATTTTGGGTGCTTGGCAATCGACTCAGCTTTATAGCTGTTTGCAGTGTCCCACCATTACATGACCACGATTTTCAATGTTTTTTGCCATTTTCCAGCAGAAAATGCCATTGGCTATTATGGATTCCCTTAATGACTGTGGTCTTCGCTTAAAGACTACCATGCTGGCTTGACCACATCAAAAAGTCTCATAAAGTCATGTCCGGTTACATAGTGACCTGCTTAACATCTTCAATAACTCATGACTGTAATTCCAGATGGTAGTAAGTCAAAGACTACCTGCATTCAGTCTCTATATTCTATGGGGTTACTTTGTAGAAGATCTCCAATATGTCTTTGTATATTCTTGCTATAGAGGTATACCTTTCCAAATAAGTGCAGTAATTATGGGCTCATGGAAGAAAATCCATTTACCGTATTTTTCACATTATAAGACGCTCTGGACCATAAGACGCACCTAGCTTTTGGGGAAGAAAACAAGAAAAAAAAATCTGCCTCTGCCTCCCAGCAATTTGCCTCCTTGCAGCAAACCGCCTGGTCAGCTTCAGCACAGCCTGATTTAGCACGAGCAACTGATTGGCGGTTGGATCGGCCTCCCAGAATACCGTTGATCAGCTGTTCCAGGCTGCGGGGATCGTCGCCGTCGCCACCCATCACCATCGCCACCTCCGCTCGCCCCATTTTTGGCCTTCGCGCATCCTGTTTTTGGCTTTCGTGCACCCCATTTTTGGCCTCCGCATGTCCCGTTTTCAGCCCATTCCAGGCGGTGGGGATCGCCGCTGCCTATCACCACTGCCATTTGGCGGCGATCAGTGGCGGCAATCCCCGCCGCTTGGAATGGGCCGAAAACGGGACGTGTGGAGGCCAAAAATGGGGCACACAGAGGCCGAAAATGGGGCGAGTGGAGGCGGTGATGGGCAACGGCGATCCCCGCAGCCTGGAACAGCTGAACTGCGGCATTCCGGGACGCCGATCCAACTGCCAATCAGCTGCTCGTGCTAAATCAGGCTGTGCTGAAGCTGACCAGGCTGTTTGCTGTTTGCTGCAAGGAGGCAAATTGCTGGGAGGCAGAGGCCGAAGGGTGGGGGCCGGCGGGTGGGCAGGGCTTTGGCAACATTTGTTGTATAAGATGCACAGACATTTCCACCCACTTTTGGGGGGGGGGGAGTTCGTCTTATAGACAGAAAAATACGGTAATTTGGAAAACATTCACATTTGTCTTCACGTTTATATGCAGGGGGTACCAAAAGCTAGATCTGATAGATAATTTATTTTATAATATATTCAATTGGTTGCTGTTTGCTTTTAAGCACTTCCTTATTCATTTGATGTTAGCAATAGCAATAGCAATAGCACTTAGACTTATATACCGCTTCATAGTGCTTTACAGCCCTCTCTAAGCGGTTCACAGAATCAGCATATTGCCCCCAACAATCTGGGTCCTCATTTTACCCACCTCGGAAGGATGGAAGGCTGAGTCAACCTTGAGCCGGTGAGATTTGAACCGCCGAACTGCAGCTAGCAGTCAGCTGAAGTAGCCTGCAGTACTGCACTCTAACCACTGCGCCACCTCGGCTCTTGACTTTCAAATATTCCTAACTAGGGTAACATTTTCTTTGGAAACTGCCCCCCCCCGCCGCCATGATTGGCCTTTGCAGCCTAACTTTTAGGAATACTCTATGTAGTGTTGCGCATTAAATCTGTCAGTCTCAGCATTTATCTTCCATTATTACTCAAAATTGCCCATTTAACTGCAGATACAGATACTTAAAAGCAGTGTTTTGAATGTGGAATTTATTTGTTTTGACTGAATTACTTACAAGCTGGTTAATGTTTTTTAAAAAATCCATGTGAGATAATTGGCCCCCAGAATTTGCCTTTCTGTGAATATGTTATTTGGCTACCATTTATTCTGCTGACTAGGCCAGTGATGGCGAACCTATGGCACGTGAGGCATTGCCCTATGTCAGCTCCAGTGCGCATGTGCGCGCTGGCCAGCTGATTTTCGGCCTTCCGGAGGGCGGGGGGAGGTCATTTTCACCTTCCCCAGGCTTCCGGAAAGCCTTCGGAGCCTGTGGATGGCGAAAAACAGACCCAATGGCCCAACCGGAAGTTCGGAAACGAACTTCTGGTTGGGCTGTTTTTCAGCCTCCCCAGGCTTCAGGAGGTTTTCTGGAAGCCTGGGGAAGGTGAAAACGGCCCAACAGCCCAACTGGAAGTTCGTTTCCGAACTTCTGGTTCGGCCGTTGGGTCCGTTTTTCACCATCCACAGGCTCCCGAGGCTTTCCTGAAGCCTGGGGAAGGCGAAAATGACCTCCTCCCCGCCCTCCGGAAGGCCAAAAATCAGCTGGAATCCGTTTTTCGCCATCCACAGGCTCCGGAGGATTCGCGGGGGGGCATAGCATTATGGGTGTGGGCACGCGCGCGCTATCGCCCGCGTGCACGCCCTTTTGGCACCCGAGCAAAAAAAGGTTCACCATCACTGGACTAGGCTATTTCAACTCTATGCATGAAGCAGAATGTTATGGCGAACCTGTGTTATACCTCTGATAAATTAAGTAGTCTTGATTCTGCAATATTATTGTGCCCTTTTTCTAGGTACTAACGGCTTTCCTGATCCTGACCTAATATTAAAGTTTGGTCCTGTGGACAGTATCTTGGGATTTCTTCCCTGGCAAATCAGATTGACAGAGATTGTGTAAGAACATGTAATTCTTATGTATTTTCAATAGTTTTGATTCTGATAGGAAAGTGTGGATATTGTAGTGTATCACACAAAGAAAATAGTTCCCACTCCAATTATGTTGAGAGCTAAATAAGAAATGCCTCACAATAGGTATTAAAAATACATTGACAATTTTTCTCATACCTTTTTGCAAAGCAAGGGTGATCAAACTGCAGCTTCAGTGTTTCTTGTCATTCTCTCCAAATTGCAATAGCTCACTAATTTTCTTCACTAGACTAATAAAAATAGATGTGTTAAGCTCACAGTAGGCTAAATTGTACTTTTAAACACTTCCCTCAAAAGTGGAAAAAAGGATTCAACTTCCTTGATATCATTCCCCGTCCCTGCCCCCTATCCAACACTGAAAGCATTAGGAAAAAATGCTTCTTCCAGCCTCAAAGATTGCCAACTGCTGAAAGAAAGGTACACATTCATGGACAGCTCAAATTAATAGTATGCTTGCTAATACATACTTTAAATACTTCATTTATACTATTCTTGATTCAGTGTATAATCATAACAGATGGTAAAATTTCTTGATAATCAGTATAACGTAGGTTCTGTCACCTTGCTAACATTCCACTTGTCCTGTGGAATGATTTGCTCTCTACGACATGCCTGGCACTCACACACAGGCAATTTAGGAATCTTTAAGAATCCTTCGTTTTATGTTTGCCTTCTCTAGCCATTAACTCCTTGTAATAGTCGCTTTTATTCGCTTTTTATGACTATTATAAACCATTTTGGATGTTTCTGAATTATGAGAAAAGGTTTGAAAATTAGGGCTGTGTAATACTCTAGATTTAAAGGAAAAATTATTTCAAGACTACTTGGATGTACACTTTCTTAAATCCAATGCATCTTTACTTGACATATTACAACAGCTGCACAAGCCCAGAAAAGACATAGTTTCTATAAGACATGGCTACATGAGTATCCCTAAATACTCCAAATCACTTTATCCCTCTGAATCTGGATTGGACTATCCACTAATAAAAATACATTTAATAAATAAAGTCCTTTCAGATTGGCGTCTCTAACTTTTAAATATTTAAAAGTTATAGATTTATTTAAACAGGTTGCAAAACTATTTAATAATGAATGGCCAACAATGTCCAGAAGAATCTTGTGGTGCTTCAGTTGTTGCAGAATAGCAAGCTTCAGGTTAATAGTGAGCATGATGAGAGCTATGATTCATGAACATCTGGTGGGCTACAGGTATCCCATCCCTGCAGTAAATTTGTTTTTTTTCCTATTAGTGAATCTTTCCATCATTTGAGGGAAGTAGCAATAGCAATAGCACTTAGACTTATATACCGCTTTACAGTGCTTTACAGCCCTCTCTAAGCGGTTCACAGAGTCAGCATATTGCCCCCAACAATCTGGGTCCTCATTTTACCCACCTCGGAAGGATGGAAGGCTGAGTCGACCTTGAGCCGGTGAGATTTGAACTGCCGAACTGCAGCTAGCAGTCAGCTGAAGTAGCCTGCAGTACTGCACTCTAACCACTGCGCCACCTCGGCTCTTAAGTAAAATTCATGTTGAATCTGAGCTCTTATTTTATGTTCCATGAAGAAGAATATTCTTACCATAAGGGAGCTCCTCTAACTACAGTATGTACAGTGTGCTTTTGCACAGAGGCACTGCAAGTTAGGGAGATCGTATGGAATCTTATGTATTAAAAATAGATTCCTGTATAGCCAAGCAATATGCACCTGTTAGTATATTCCTTGGCTATAGAGTGGATAGAAAATTTAAAATACCCTTAAGTTCATATGTTATTATAAGACTTCTATGATTTGTCATATATCAATCTGATTCATAGTTCAAAGCAAATTTTTAGGAATGTGATAGCAAATTTATCTATTGTATACATTCCCAATTATACTTAATTTTCTTTCCAATTATGTTTTTTTTCAGTTCTTTGCCTTCACATGTGAATGTCAGCTATGATGAATTCTTCTCTGCCCTTTGTCACTATGCATCCTGTGATCAGCGTGTTGGAAAATGATTTATTGCAGAATTCTATCAGGATTTCTTTGGAAAGGACCCAAGGTCTCTGTTTACAAATACCTGTGATTCATACAAGTCCAGTACATAGTCTTTTAATTTATCAAATTCAATAAAGTGTCTTATCCTTTTTAGAATTTGTATGTGTGTGTACTCATAATCTTTGAAGGTATGAGAAAGCAATGGTTTACTGCTGTCTAATAATGGTATATCATAAAAGTTGTAAAAATAGTTGTTTAAAGATTTCAGGCTTATTTTTTTCAGTGATCAAATTCTTATTACCAGAAATATTTACATGCAATTATATATAAAAAAGTCAAAGTAGCACTGCAGTCAATAGAGTGCACATTCTCAGTTGAAGTCACCTCGTAAATTTCTGAAATCATACTTTACATCTTCTTTACCAGACTTATACTTGACTTCCTAAGCCTAGATTCTAGGAACACATTGAATTGATTACCTGCAAACATTTATAAAAGTGTCTTAACAGGGTGAGATTGGACAGAGGGAATAGCTAATGTTAAAACTGATTAAATAGAACAGGACAAAAAAAGGGGTAAGTGCTTTCAGGAATGTGGGAATGTTTTTAAATCATAGGTTTAAATGAGCACATGTTTTAAATGAGCAATTGAATTATGGGTCTTATAACTATGGACCTTTCTGTCTTGGGGAGCTGAAGTTTAAATAGTATGGTGGATTGTGTGGAAGAATAAATGTGGGAATGGAGCATCCTCATGTAAACTGAACTTTTCCAAATGCAACATGAACAATTGGGCCTCTATATTCTATTTTAGAATAGAATATTAACATCTAAGAGTGAAGGTAAGTTTTTTTTAAAGGCTTGTATTTTCCTTTACAAAAAGGATTGATTCCATTTTCAACATTATGAATATCCACCATGTTATCTTCACTTCAACTATAACCAATCTGGATGAGGATGAGTGTGGTAGAATACACTCAGTTTATGTCTGGCTAAGAAACAGTAGCAATAAACAGTGAAAGTGTTAATTCAATATCCACTGATAACTTTTTAAAATTTTGACATCAATACACTGTAACATGATTACTTGGATAAATGATTATGGCAGTTATTGTGTGACAGTGTATTAATACAACAATACAATAAATATATGAAGCTAAAATTCATTAATTTGTCAGTTAATTTCCTGCAGCAACTTTGTTATGCTGCTTAATATATATAGTATGAGATTTTTCTCCAAACTTCTAACTTAATATTATATCCCTAAGTCTTTACAAATTTTTAAACAGACTGTCCAGTAAATACTCTAATGTTTCAACTGCATTTTTTAAAGAATAGCAAAACCATTTTTATTATGTTTTGGTTTAAAAGGGAACAGAAACTTAAAATCTATTTTGTAAATGGCCTTTTTTGTAAATATCTCCACTTAGTGGAGCAAAATATTGCAGATTATAATAGTATTTTTCTCCTTTTTAAATATCAAAGTTGTACTTGATACATCTGTGACAAAATTATGGATTAATTGACCATGGGTTGTTTTTTTTAAAGAATGCTTACTACTGTGAGCTTATGATGTAAATGGGCTTCAAGACAATATATATACCTACTGGAATTTCAGAATCTATCTTCCAATTTCTGCTATAGAGATCATAAACATGTGCAATATATTTCAGGAATGTTCATGCATCCATTTCTATGATGTCTTTCAGGAAATGGCATTTTAATGAAGACAAATTTTGGAACATATTCTGCAGGAAATAATGAAAATTATGACATGGTGTATAAAATTAATTGAAGGACCTAAAGAGAACTGACATCTAAATATCGGAGCTATGAGCTTAGCAAAACAATTCTAGTGCAAATTATGAGAAATAAAATAGCAAATTTAAGATTCTTTTCCACTTTTCTACTCGATAGTTTTTTTGAATCTTCAGATGCCAAAGAATAGTTTGAAGAACTACCTGCATTTTGTCCACCCTTGTGACATTCTTTGACAACAGACTACTGTATGTACCAAGCTCAGTAGAAAATGTGAAGTTAGATGTGCCAAAAACACTGCATATCCACAATTTATTCTTTGAATGTACATCATTGCAGTAAACTCTCCCATCTCAAATTCTGTGAGAAGGTATAGTCAACAGCAGTGACAGACTAAATATATTTGGATACTTGTAAATAATATGTAAAACAACTTTTTATTATGAACAAATTGACTTACTGGATTTCATTACTGAGGGTAAAAGAACCTGTAAATAAATATATCTTTTTACAGGCAGTGCTGTTGTATAGATATATGCTTCTGTTTTACATGTAAAGTTCTCCCTAGTGCCTATGCTTACTTAAAACGTGTAACAGAAAGTGTTCCAGAAAACAATTCTTGAAGGCTTTTTTGAAATCATCCATTTTAAAAAAACAGTATTTCTCGAGATATTTTATATTAGATCTAAATTCATATTTGGGTGGACTGGAGAGACTGATTTGTAATTCCTTTTTGAAAGTTTGAAAAAATGTCTACAGTTTAGGAATGCATGAGACACATATTTTTTCTTTCCCAATCAGTTAAAAGAGGATGTGGAAATATTTAATCAGCGTCTGGAAGTTATGGTATGCTGCCTGCAAACATGCTGAAACAGACAAATCTGAGAAGTTGTACTTTGTTGCAAACCAATCTAAGAAAGGGTGTTTCTACAAAAAATAAACGGAACACAAATATCTAAAACATATAAGCTATAGGATGGTTTTACTCAATTAGAACCAGTGTTATTTCTTCATAAGATCACTGTATTTTCAAAATAGCCGATAGTTATGGCAAACCATCATATGAAAGCCATGTTAAAACTTCAAATTGATACACGACACTAATGACAAAATGTGTTTCTCTGCTTGCGATGCTCCCTTCTAGATTCCCTGAACTAGATTTTAATTTCAATGATCCTTTTTCTGGAGCTTCAATGAAATAATTAGCTTTGTGTTGAAATCCAATTAAGTTGCAGTTCCCATTGCCTAATCCTTAAATAAAATATGTCATGGGTCTTATTCCTCACAGCCATGTTCTATTCACACCATGTTTATGAAAACATTTCCTAAAATACCGTTCCTTAAATGAATATGTAAATACCTTAAATGACAATATCTCTGATTTTATTGTAACATGGCAATTGTATAAAATATGTCTCCCCAACCTCAGGCTTTGAGTTTTGACCAAACACAAAATAGACTTAATGTAAGTCACTTTAATACTCTGGAGAAACTAAGTAACATATAGCCAGGTTTGGAAGGTTAAGCAAAATTTCAGCTCTAAAATATGGAAAATATGGAAATTTTGAGAATGTAAATTTTGAAGTATTCATACGCTGAATGACTACAACTAATAATTATGGTATAGAATTATCGTTCTTATCACATAATCCCATTTCTTTATAGGTCAGGAATAAAAATGTTTACTTCCACAGATTTGATTCTCACTGGCTCAAGGTTGACCCAGCCTTCCATCCTTCCGAGGTCGGTAAAATGTGGACCCAGATTGTTGGGGGCAATGTGCTGATTCTGTAAACTGCTTAGAGAGTACTTACAGTAATTTATATCTGGAAATCCTAAGACTTCCAAGTGTTTCTGAATTACACCCTCTGATATGTGTCTCCACTGGTCATAATACTTGAGTATACTAGGGTCTAAAGCCCAAAAAGATTCGATAGGGCAAAGGTCTTCTTTTATGCTATGACATAGGAATAAAGGGGTACATTAGGACAGGGTTATAGATCAGGGTTAGATCAGGGGTTAGAATAGATCAGGGGTGTCAAATTCAAGGCCCGGGGGCTGGATCCAGCCCGTGGCGCTGCCCTAGAAACAGCAAAGGACCGGCCCGCAGTGACTCTGCCAGCGAAAATGGAGCTCATGGCCCTCCCAGGCTCCGTTTTCAGTCGTGACACCCTCCTGCTGCCCTCTGCCAGAGAAAATGGAGCTCGGGGGGCCGCCATTTTCACTGGCAGAGGGCGGCAGAAGGCCATCACGGCTGAAAACGGAGCTCGGGGGCCCATTTTTGCTGGCAGAGTGCTTGGGCCACCACAGATGCCCCCGACACCAGTGACGTCAAGCTTGCCACGCCCACCCCGGCCCCCGAGGTCAAACACAACCCTGATGCGGCCCTCAATGAAATCGAGTTTGACACCCCTAGAATAGATGAAAGAGCTTCTGAGGTTATTGGACAACCAATTCGTCCATCTTAGGAATAGTTGTGTGTGGTAATTTTTCTTTGGGTATTTTGTTGAGTTTCTAGGTATAAAATACCGAATTAAGGGAAAAAGAAAAAAATGCCATATATTGTTTAATTTCTAGTAAAGCACAAGGCTTGAATTTTATCTAGGATATTGTTCTGACCTAGGCTTCACAAAATCACAAAACAGACTCCTTGTCCTGAAAAAACCTTTTTATTTGGCTAATGTGAATTCCTAGCATTCACATACAGAAAAGTCCCAGCAATAAGCCTTTCAAGGGTGAATTGCAACAACAGACCTTATCAGTCCTTGGATAGTTGCCAGGCCGATAGCTTCCAGGTGCAACGCTGTACAATGAAATACTTGGCAAGGAGTCTCTGTGAGGCACGAACTCAGTCAGATAAGCAAATCTTCACACTAATAAACAAAGTAATTGTCTCCTGCAAACACCACTCCCCTTTTGCTCCTTATTCCCTATGGGAGGGGCCATTCAGTGTCCACTTGTGCCTTTACTCCTAAGTAGACCCGTTCCTTAATTGTTCCCTTCTGACAGCTCTGTGCATGCGCACATCGGGAACCGGTTCCAGCTGTTCTTCTGTCCCACTTCTCTCCAACTCCGAAAGTAGCTGATAACTGTCGGACGGCCTGGCCCCATCTCTGCCTCTGACGCAGAGCACTCATCAGAGCCTTCCCCAGACTCCAGGACTGTCCCATGTTCCTCCCCAACCTCCTCACTGTCCGCTGGCTGCTGGCGGGCAACAACAGATATTGTACTTTCTTCCCATATATTCCTTCATCTAAATATGTGGGGGGGGGAAATGAATGAAAAAATGGAAATATATTTTTTAAAAATACACTTCAGGTGAGCAAAAGGGAGACAGATTCATCCTCACGCTCACCCTGGATGTTAGGATATGTTCCTCCTTATCTATGGAAAATAAAGGCTGAGGGATCTATTTAATCCACCGCTGATCTGAACCAATTGGTTTAAAGTACAAGGGAGCTAGACATCAGGTGAAACATCTGACTTTATAAGCTGTCAATTAGTGGAACAGACTACCACTTGATGTGGTATGTGCTTTTGTTAGAGATTTTTAAACAGGATAGGTATCATTTGTCAGGTGGTGGATCCAGTGGTTCATCCACTGAGCAGACAGCTGCAATAGACAACATCTGTGGCCTCTTCCAAGGCTATGATTCTAATTTTGGAGATTAATAGGGAGTGAATGCAAGTAATGTCATATTCAAGGCCCCAAAAATATTTCAAACAAATCTAACCACTTCAAAAAGCAAGGCAAACCTATTGCAATAACTTTTTGGACCCTACCCATCTATTTCCTCACTCACTTCCTCTTGCTATTGGTATTCGTAATTTCCTAACACAGTAATTAAATTAAATTTGTCATAATTTGTAGGAATCTTAATTTTTAGAAATACACACATTACCAAGAATATAGTACCAAAGCACTCCAAAACTTTTTTCTAATTCGTTTCTCCAGTCTTGCCAGAAAGACAACTCTCTTCCCCCCTCCCACTTTGGTGTAGTGGTTAAGGCACCGGGCTAGAAACAGGGAGACTGAGTTACAAAGCCAGCTGGGTGACCTTGGGGCAGTCACTCTCTCTCAGCCCTAAGAAGGAGGCAAATTTTGCTAAGAAAACTGCAGGGACTTGTCTAGGCACAGACTTCAGGAGTCTGTACTGACTAGAAATCTCTATCCCACCTCCCCCGTTTCTTTCACACATGTAAGACACATAAAATCGTATTTAATTCCCTATGTCCAGAAATGTGTATAAAATAAGTATACAATAAGCAAATAAGTCCCGAAGTTTGTAGAACTACCAAATCTTACAGTGATGATATTTTTTTTAAAAAAAGCTGTCTAAATCCAGAAGAATGCATAGAATAAAAAAAAATATTAATAGCAATACGCTATAAGATCTGTTACACTTCCATTTTAAATAAGCAAGTATAGTAACAGGATCAGAACTTTGACAATTTATAATTTACAATTACAGTAAATATATACTGAATTTTAGAACTTGCCATTCTCCTTGACAATTTTAAATATATTTTTTTAATTTTTCTTTCTCACAAAATCAACTGACTTTAATGAAATCAGGAGCATATTCCTGTAACACATAATGCCCTGAGCTCCACCCAAAGTTGTGAGAATGAATCTTTATTCACAGAGTGGGATTTCTTGCTCTGTTTTCCTATACATGCCCAATCTTAACAGAGTGCAGGTAGTCCTCAGGCTATGAAGACAATTGGGACCAGAATTGCCATTGCTAAGCAACACACTCGTAAAGCATGATCATATGACCACATATGTCAGTCTTAGTTACCATTATTAAGTGAGGACCTTGTGGGTCATTATGGAAGGACCTCACATTATCATGGCTTCCAACTTCTTGCAAGCTTCCCATTGACTTTGCTTGGAGGACGTTAGCAGGGAATCTCAGAAATTGTGACCACATGACCATAGGAATACTGCAATGGCCAGAACTCCAAGGACCTGTCATAAGTCTCCCTTATTCAGCACCATCACAGGTTTGAATGATCATTGAATGAGTGGTTGAAACCGACGGATTACCTGTAGATTGAAGGTTTGTGGAGAACTTCTGGAGATGTTGTTGTCTACTCTGGAGATAAACATCTTTGGCCAGAACGCAACATGATTTTTATTTCATGTAGATTTGAAAGTAACAGAACATAGGCCACTTGGCTATTTTTGTTTGTTTAAAAATATATAGCATTATTTATTTTTAGCAAAACAATCTTCAACATTGAAAAAGAAAAGTACAAACTACAAATACAACTTCAGGCCACTTGGCTGTTTTGCTACTTGTTTATGAAATACATTTCCTTCATATCCCAGGGACTTCCAAATTACTACAATTAGACAGAGATCTTAGACGGAGACCTGAGAAGCCATAATTCCCAGTGAGTTTAGTTTGATGCACCAATCTTGGTGAGTAACCATGGGTTTTCCTGGTTCCTTTTGCTTACCATCATTACCATTCTTCCTAAAACTGCATTTTTCTTCCTTCAATATAACAAACCAAAACTCCACCATCTATATCACTAAATCATCCCTGACAGTTCTCAGAGGCTGAACAAATTACAACCAAAGGTGCAATCCAGTTTTAAAGGAACATGTTACTTTGTTTTGATTTGACATGTTTCTAGAATATAAACTTCATAAAGTGTATGACATTTTTTTTTTACTTACCAGGAGAAATAGTTAGTGGATTAGACCAACTTTCCTGATAGGAAAAGCTGATATAGAAAGAACACATATAAATAGGCTAATTACATAGTAGAAAAGTACCAACACATTATTTTCTCTTCAATTATCCAATTATCTGATGAATGCTCACTTTGCAAAGAAGCAGGCACACCACCTGTTGTTTATAGCAAGACACTGGTACTTTATGTGGCTTGAAAAAATAATAATTGCAATAGGACTAAGTGTTAATACGGTTTGAATTATTTAAAGTGTTATCATGTCAGTTTGATATTATTTGGAGGTGGGGAATGAGGGCATACTTACTTTAGGGATACTTCACAGATTTACCATCTTTTTTAAAGAAAGGTTTGCAGCAAGAATGTTTTTTGTAAAGATCTTGCTATTAACTTCCATGACAGATATTTCCTCTCAGAACACTTTGTTTCTGATGTGTGGAACTTTGAGATCCACTCTGAAATATCCAGGTGATTGTAAATACTCTCTTACCAGGACTTAGATGTAATCATTTTCAATAACGCAGTGAATCAAATAATGACTTTATAAGATAATCCAATTCAATAATCAAAGGTTACTGTATCATTTGCTAAAATCATTTGACTGCTTCAAGTGACAGAGATCAGTGGTTTCTTTTCCCCCTAGTCAGTGGTGAAATCCAATTTTTTTCCTACCAGTTCTGTGGGCGTGGCTTGGTGGGCGTGGTGTGGCTTGGTGGGTGTGGCAGGGGAAGGATACTGCAAAAATCTCCATTGCCACCCCACTCCAGGGGAAGGATACTGCAAAATCTCCATTCCCTCCCCACTCTGGGGCAGCCAGAGGTGGTATTTGCCAGTTCTCCAAACTACTCAAAATTTCCGCTACCGGTTCTCCGAACTACTCAAAATTTCCGCTACCGGTTCTCCAGAACCTGTCAGAACCTGCTGGATTTCACCCCTGCCCTTAGCCCTTCTACAGAGTGACATTCCTTAAGGCAAGATGGAAGGACTCTCCAGATACTGATAAATTACAACTGGTCTAAATTACTTGGATGAATCATCCTAGATAATGTAGCCCAGTTACCTAAAGGATGGACTGCTGACATTAGATAGATATCACTTCAGAGAGAAAACTGAGGAAATTTGGCAAAAGAATGTTGAATTTGATCAGAAAAAGAAATAAAATGCACAGAAAATGCTGAATCATGGAATTGCAGTCGGAAGTAAGATAAATATGCATGAGCATGAATTCTAACTCTGCTTTAGTCACAAAGCCAACTGGAGTGACCTTAGGTCAGTCTCTATTTCTCAGCCCTTGGAAAGAGACAACGGTAAACCACTTCTGAAAAATCTTTCTAAGAAAACTGCAGGGAGTTGTCCAGGCGGTCTCTGAGAATTGGATACAATTGAATGGGGGGGGGGGAAGATCCTAAAACCAAGGAATGAGGAACTAGACAATTCATGGCATTGTGAACTATGCCTGCATTTCCGTCTAATCTGATGCAAAATATTGTTTAAACCAATTCTGTGCAAATTTAATGATGTATTTTAATATCTCTGCCTTTCTGATATCTTCCTTTTTCATGCTAACAGTTGCTTTATTTTTGATAGCAGAAATGTTTTCAAATCAGCCTGTATATTATTCCCAGATTAAAAATGTAGGAAGAGAGGGAGGAAGATCACAAGAGATTACTAGATGAAATGTTGAAAGCTTCTTAGTCAAATTTTCCTGCTTAGTATCCCCTAAGGAATGTTGTTCCAAGTATCACAACCCATAAATTGGTTTCCCAACAGAAGTGCCAAAACTTGCTTATCTCTACCCTGCTTCAGGTATTGGTCACTCTGCTGTTTAAAAATGAGTATTTGGGAACAAGCTTTCTTGGTCTTCTGTATTAGAATAAGAAAAATAAAAGTTTTATATCAAATTGGTCAGTAGGTGGCGCACTAAGGTTTTCAAAACATTGATTAGTAGTTCTAGAGTTGCTGGTTTTGTGATCCTCATTCAGGAAATTGCATGTTGAGTGTATCTTTCCTTAAGTTAAATTTATCCCCTTTTATTTAATCTTACTTTTTAATGCATCTGCTTTATTAGTACAGAGGAATGATACATACTCAAGAAGTAAAATAAATTGCATCCCTGAACACGTAAAGCTGTTAAATAGTTGTTTCTTCTGAAAGCAAAGGAGTTTTTTGGAAGAAATAAAGCAACTTCAGCAGAACTACCCCCTCGGCTGTCTCAGTGATACATAATCTAGGGTTAGCAAAACTATCATGGATTTGGCTTTAAAATGATAATGTCCCTAGTTATAATTATTGATTTTTAAATTCCATCTTAATGGAAAGTTTTGTTAAACATTACCACATATCTGTGATAAAATATGTGGAAGAAGGAAAGCTATTTTTTTTAAAAAAAATCAGTTTATCTAAAAGCCAGGTGCAACTGTAGAATTGTAACTGCAATCATTCATTATCATCTATAGCAGGGAGGCACCCAATAAACAGTCCAACACCCACTTTGAATAGCCTAATTGACATAGTCATTCCCAATATTTCAATAAATGACTCATTGAATAGTGACTAACACTGATTTTGTAGCGCTCTTAGATGCTTATTAGCACTTATTCTTTGAGATGTCCACATAGCAATTCTTTTCCCGAATGGTGCACAACCATATTTAGCTAATCCAGTTTAACTCACAGATTAACTTGTGGGAAATCAAATTTTGGAGAGAAGAAGAAATTGGCGATTTAACATTGCAAATGATAAATGTTGTTTTAAAAAATCAGGCAATGTTAATGATTACAAAACAAACAACCCCACAAAACCTGTTAGTTTAAGACCAGATTTTAATTCTACAAAGATAAAAAACTAGAAGTGACATGTTTTATAAATTACCCTTCATACACCCACACTACTCTTTGGAAGAGTATATATAACTGGTTTTGCAATCTTACCAACATCAGTCTGCCTTCCACCAAGATAGTCTCTATATCAAGAAGCTGAAACCGGTGGGACAGGAGCAGGGAAACGCATATGATTCAGTCTCCGTCTCCTCCAAGAGGCCAAATGTCACTAGAGGTGAAGCTTGGGAAAATAAAGTGTATGTCCTGGTATCATTTGTTCTTTCTGTCAAGTCACACTCTGCCCACAGGACAGCTTTTGGGGAGCCCTAGAGGAGGATCTTCAGGCTCAGCTCATTGAAATAACTACCCTTATGAACAGAGCATAATAGAGGGGTTACCTGAATATATAGTTAATAAATAACAACAAACAAGATGAACTGGTAAAATTAATACATAGTGTGACAAAAATGTTGAGCATCTCAATCAAGTTCTCCCCAATTCCTCAAGCAATTTTTTGAATCTTGGTTTTGAAGGCACCTGAATGCTGGGAACACAGAACACCCTTTATGTTGAAAGGAAAAATATGAATAGCTCTGTACCAAATACCTGTCCAATATTTAACAGAATAACAGAGTTGGAAGGGATCTTGGAAGTCTTCTAGTCCAACCCCCTGGCTCAGGCAGGAAATCCTATACCATTTCAGACAAATGGTTGCCCAATGTCTCCTTAAAAACGTCCAGTGTTGGAGCATTCACAACTTCTGGAAGCAAGTTGTTCCACTGATTAATTGTTCTGTCAGGAAATTTCTCCTTAATTCTAGGTTGCTTCTCTCCTTGATTAGTTTCCACCCATTGCTTCTTGTCCTACCCTCAGGTGCCTTAGAGAATAAGTTGACTCCCTCTTCTTTGTGGCAGCCCCTTAGATATTGGAACACTTTGAGTCTTATTGATCAAAATGAGCAAGGCCAATGCTTAGAGGATTATGAAAACACTAGTTTAAATAATTTCCAGGCACAAGAATGGCAAAGGCTTCAAACTCATTCTCTGAATGAGTCTTTATATATGCCCCGTTGTATCACCCACTGAGAAGAGGAAGCAAACATGAGGGAATCTCAAAATTAGCAGAAAAGAAAAAAGAAAAAAAAGGAAACCCCAAACTGGGCAAGATTCAACAGAACCAACTGGAAGGTTCCTGCTCACTTGATCCAGAATACTGACCTAGGTTGTTTGGGGGAGCAGGAGGAGGAAGAGGAGGAGGAGCCTAAAAAAGGCATGGTTAGTTGAATGTGGGTTGGTTAGTGTTGGGCAGGATGGAACAAAGTAATTAGAATAGTCTCAGGGCACAAAAAATGAAGTCCAATGGCAGAGGATTTTATGAAAAATCACTTCTCAGATTTCTTGCCTACATGAATCATCAAACAAGTTAAAACATCAAGCTAATTCCATTCTACCTTTGTCAACTTTATCTTGATGTTTACTAATAGGGCTGATGAAATAACCTAAACAGGTCTTTGTTCCACTTTCTAGTTGTTTATATTAATCATATCTTCTGAAAAACTCTCCGGGTTCATAACAAAACAAGTGATCCAAAACAGGGGTGGGTTCTAACTTACCTCGTTGCCGGTTCGCTTCCTCCCGTGCCGCACAGCCGCGCCTCGGAGGTGTGCGCATGCGCAGAAAAAAAAAGTCAAAAACAAGATGGCAACGCATGCGCAGTGCTGGAAACTCGGCTTCTGCGCATGCGCAGAAGAAAAAAAAATTCAAAAAAATTCAAAAAAATTCAAAAAAAAAATCGACAAAAATTAAAAAAAAGATGGTGGCGCCCACGGACCGGCACTGACCGAACCGGATCGGTGACATCATCATGATGTCACCAGCGGGTCGCTACTGGTTCGGACAAACCGGTCTGAACTGGTAGCAACCCACCTCTGATCCAGAATAACTTTTCTTCTTTCTTCTACAAAAAAAGAGGAGGCAATTGCTACAAGATGGATTTACCAATTAACCAAAATACTCCAGCTAAGATTAAAGCACTTTTTAAAAAGCACTAAAATAATTGCAGAACATTTTTTTTTTTAAAAAGCAAACAATCAGACCATGATAAGAAGCAACACAATAAAAGTCATCTGTTAGTCCATGGAAATAAGAACAACCAGCAAATATGCAATAACACTGAACCAGGTAGCTTTAAATTAGTGGAAGAGCAGTATCTGCTGTTTTTCCTGCTGCTGTTTTTGGTTTGTAAGTTAAAAATTGTCTGATTGTAAGCAAAGGGAAGTAGTAATATAGACCTGTTCTCCAATTTCTAAATTTCTGATGGTATGAAGAATGAGAAAGTTCATAATTTTTTATACTGTCTTTCTATTAAAGTATAGAAAGACTATATTTTACAGTCTTTCTAACCCAATTGCTAACTGTAATGGTATGTGGGAATGACCTTGAGAGACATGACGGAGAATTGCTAAGTGGACAACTGGAATGTAAAAATGTCTCAGCCCACAGAAGGGGGAAAGGTATGGGAAACCTTTGGAAAGGCATCCTTCCTAGTTTTCCGGAGAGTAAAAGGACAGGAGGGGAGCAATACTTTCAGACGTGCAAGATTACTGTGAAGGTGATCTTACAATAAAAATAGAGCTGGTATTTCTGGTTGTGCTTCTTCTCTGAATTACCTCACTCGGCTAACACTAACTCATCTCAGTCTCATACCCTTTGCCGTCTATTCAATCCTTTGTTAGCATCAATTTTTCTGCTATTTGGCATAGCAGTAAGCTTGCTGAAAGAAGGGAACCAGTACTGGAGTTTATCCCATCAATATCATAGCTTTGTTTTCCAGCCTTGAAGGGGGAAAACTAATCCCATGACTCAGTGGCAAAGAATTGTCATCTTACTGGACCTATATAGAAATCATAGTTTAAGGGCTCTTTATCAACCAGCATTCCTCAGACTGAAACTGTAGATATTTTAGATTATAATTTGCATTCATGTCTGCTGGAATGGCAAACGAAGAACAGGATAGTAGTTATAATCTAATTCCTCTGCTTGGGATAGACTGGATAAATGCCTGTGTTTAATTAAGAGTTATTAGAAATGGAATAATCTTGAAAGGCAGAACTCTATTGTTGTTTTACATTTCTAACTGGCATGCTTTATTGTCCCATTTGTCTGTGATTTCTAAATGCCAATGGGCTGACACAAATGATTATTGCTTCAGTAAGACAAAACAACAAAAAACAACAACAACAAACAATAGCAAAGTATGTTACTTTCAGCAAGGAAGCTCTGGGGGGAAAAATCATTGTTAATTCAGCAAATACTTCATGGTGACAATTTATGTGATGAAGAAACATAAGAGATGGGAGTATACTATAACCAGTGCAGTGAGTTGTAGAGAAATAGTACCAAAATCAAAATGTCCCAATTTCACATGTGACATAGTGCTGATTTCCTGTCCGTGTATCATTTCAAGAGAAAGAATAATGTGTCTGTTTGCATGCAGAACTAAAGAAAACAACATTAGCCTCATAAAAGAACAAACATAGTAATCCGCTCCAAAGAGCCTCTCCAAGCCATTCAGCTACAATGAAGGTGGGGTAAGTTATATTTGATGCACCAGCACCATAGATATGCACTGGTGTGTTCCATATAGTGATTATGTAAAATATGGAGGGGAACAATGTATCCTGCATTATAAAGCGGTGGATAACTAGAGTAGGTTAACTAACTGACAAAAGTTGCTTGGGTGAATGCTCTTTTAGAACAACAAGATTGCAAGGTTCATGCAGTGCAGTAAAGCCTATCTGAATTTCCTTTAGATATATGTTGTTCTGTTTCCAGTTAATTGCCCAAAGCAGTGAACAATAAATACGAGTTCACTAAAATACACACCATCATATGTAAGAGAGAGAGAGAGAGAGAGAGAGAGAGAGAGAGAGAGAGAGAGAGAGAGAGAAAGAGAGAGAGAAAGAGAGAGAGAGAGGGGATTGGAATGGAATGGAATTCAGCAAGGTTTCTCTTCCCCACCCCCATTTGCTCTTCTAGGAGAGCGAGCGAGCGGGGGGGGAGAGAGAGAGAGAGAGAGAGAGAAAACCAAAGAGAACAGCACATTTAAATAGTATGGCCAGCATAAATGGAAAATGGAAAACTTTATTTAGTGTTAAACTCTTTTTTAAAACAATTATATTTTGATTGAAGCTTTTAAAAATAAGATGAAAACTAATACAAACTAATATAAAGAAAGACAAAAGACAAAAGAAAGAAAGCAAAGAGAAAGCAAAAAGTGTAAAAAAGAAAAAGTTGAATAAAAATAGAAAACAAAAAATTCCGAAGAAGTGGCTTCCAGTCTTCACAGTAGTTATAAGTACAACTATATTTTAAATCCACTCTCTAAAGTTACATCATGATTCTTTTCTTTCTGTAATCTAATCATCAAAGTCATAATTCACAAATTCATTTTTTCAACTTTGCATTTAATTTTTCTTTAACTCAAGCTCAGTTCCTTGGGGACAATATGGACAAGTAAATCCTTGTAATTTTCTTGGCAGGAATGCAGGAATGTCCCCTTACTGACTTTTTCCTAATTTCTCAGTCTAGACTCTAGCCCGGGGGTCGGCAACGTGCGACTCTTTGGGCCTTCTCCTGCAGCTCCCTGTCAGATGATCCCACCACTGGGTGGCTCCTCCCCTCCCCCTCACTCCTCACCTGCCCTGAGAAGAGAAGGGCGACTGCAGCGGATGGAGACTCGCTCCGTATTCCAGGGCGGGAGCGAAGTACCCCTCTACTTGCCTCTTTTTTCGGCCCTTGTTGGTGCTGTGCGCACCTCGGCCACTGGGGGAGATGCGTGACTTTTCTCCGTGAGGAGACACTGGTGGGGCTGCCCGGCTGCAGCTGATGCTCTGCGTCATAATGAGCTCCAGGAGAAGGAGGAGGAGGTGACGCCATCTCTCCCATTGTGCAGTGCGCTAAGTTTAACTGCAAGAGCAGCAAGCAGCCATGGAGGCGGCGAGAGGAATATGGGGAGACGTGTGACTTTCTCTGCCCCGAGACACTGGCTGGGGCGCGTCTCCCCATATTCCTCTCGCTGCCTCCATGGCTGCTTGCTGCTCTTGCACTTAAACTTAGCACGCTGCACAATGGGCGAGACGGCGGCGTCTTCTCCTCCTCCTGGAGCCCATTATGACGCGGAGCATTGGCTGCAACCGGGCAGCCCAGCCAGTGTCTCTGTGCAGAGAAAAGGGCTGGAAAAAGAGGCAAGTAGAGGGGCGCTTCGCTTCCGCTCTGGAATATGGAGTGAGTCTCCATCTGCCGCCGTCGCCCTTCTCTTCTCAGGGCAGGCGAGGAGTGAGGGGGAGAAGGGGCAGGGGGGCAACCACCCAACAGGGAGCCACAGCAGGGGGGCAAAAGAGCTTCATTTATCTGGGAACATGAAATGACTCTTGATTTAAATCATATGGTAAAAAGCACCCAAAGAAGAAGAAANCGAAGTACCCCTCTACTTGCCTCTTTTTTCGGCCCTTGTTGGTGCTGTGCGCACCTCGGCCACTGGGGGAGATGCGTGACTTTTCTCCGTGAGGAGACACTGGTGGGGCTGCCCGGCTGCAGCTGATGCTCTGCGTCATAATGAGCTCCAGGAGAAGGAGGAGGAGGTGACGCCATCTCTCCCATTGTGCAGTGCGCTAAGTTTAACTGCAAGAGCAGCAAGCAGCCATGGAGGCGGCGAGAGGAATATGGGGAGACGCCCCAGCCGTTTTCTCGGGGCGGAGAAAGTCATGCGTCTCCTCCAGTGGCTGAGGTGTGCACAGCACCAACAAGGGCTGGAAAAAGAGGCAAGTAGAGGGGCGCTTCGCTTCCGCTCTGGAATATGGAGCGAGTGTCCATCCGCCGCAATGACTCTTGATTTAAATCATATGGTAAAAAGCACCCAAAGAAGAAGAAAGAACAACATCAGCAAAAAAAAAAAAACCCCAAAAAACCCCAACCCTCACCTATTTTTGGAAATGGTTCAAGAGGGAGCGCACGCATGCATGCGTGCACGCACACACACACACACACACGAGAGAGGGAGAAAGAGAAAGATGAGAGAGACAGAGAGATGAGAGACAGAGAGGGCTGCCTGCCGTTTCCTGCTGCAGTCAGGCAGTGAGAGAGAGAGAGATTCAGCTCCACCTGCTCCCCTCGAGGCAACCTCGTTGTGCTGTGCTGTAACAGCCTGAGAGTCTCTCCTTTTGCAATGCAAGGTTTATTTTTGTATCTTTCCAGAGACAGAAAGAACGTGGCCGAATTTCCTTACAGTTATTTCCTGGGGGTGGGGGTTGAGAAGTGGGGGAGAAGGAGG